>WEKW01016893.1:564302-588963 GCA_013389905.1 Sula dactylatra
TTCTTTTTCTGACTTAGGACAGCATTTAACTACAGTCAATATAGTTAAAATAGGGATTAATTTAGAAAGAATGCTGAGACTTATTCAGTGAGAGGGGTGAGAGATTTTTGAATGACTAAAATGTACAGCCTTCTGTCCAGAACAACAAGAGCCTCATAAAAGAAATAAGAAACCTCTTATTCCATATTAATAGAGCCCATCCTCCCTTTCTCTTGGAGCTGTGAAAGGATTTTTCCCCACTGCTTGCTATTGTGTTACAACACTAATGCTCTGTCACTTCTATTGTGCACACATCTCTGAACCCAGAAATTATTTCTATTCTTAATTTAAACAAAACCAGCTGTGCACAGATGAAAAATTTGAAAAAAGGAGCATGCATACTCACTGGTCATACTTGTNGGTCATACTTGTAGTACGTTACAGAGGAGCTTTATGGACTCCGGACAATCGTGCTGCAAAAATGGTTTAAAAATATGCAAGAGGGGAAAAAAGCTGACCCTGTTTTAGTGCATTGCACTGCTGTCACCATAGTAACACGGCGTTCAAACCAAGTATTTTTATTCTTATAAAGGGAGAATTAAGAGACCTTTTCTCTTCCCGTGCCACCATTGCATACTTTCTGCAGCTGCTGCTTATTTTCTTCCACACCCTCTCCCTGTTGGTGCTGTTCCTGTGCTGCAACTCAGCTATAGCAAGAGCAGTTAAAACTATTTAAAAGGACAGAGTGGGTATTTTACCTCTTTAAAAGAATTCTTTCGTGTTCTGCTCTCAGGTTTACTTTATGTTACTGAAGTTTTCTTCTACATTAGGACACCTTGCAAATCCTACCTTTTCACCAAAGCCAACTAGGTTCTGATAATAGCAAAAATTAAAGAATTCAGAATTTAGAAAGAAGGCTAAAGAATTTTAGCCACCCCATGAGGGAAAAAAGCCAAAGAGAAGTGGAGGTACGCTAGTGACTACAAAAGAAACGGAAAAAAAACCCCAACCCAGTTGTGTTTTCTCCAGCCATGGTAGTTCTAAAACTAAAATTCAACAAGTTTACTAATGGGAATAACGCCCATTTTCCTCTTACCTGTTTTACCGATCCCAGATTCTTAACTAACCTTTCCAAGTGTGTCTGATTTAATACCATCTTCCCTCTGTGTCAAGTATTTCAGCTGAACTTTCTTAGATGACTGTTTTCTTTAACCAGAATCAAAGCAATTGCTAGCTCTGCATTATTGCAAAAAGTTTAAATTTTCAAAAGTATGAAATGGCCTCATTGTATTGGAAAGACTTACTGTATGTTGTTGGACAAAATTGTAAGCTCATACAGTGTGCAGTGAAATCATTATGAATACTTTGTGCACAGGAAGCTTGAGAGCTCTATTAGCTTAAGAAACAGGCTTTGAAATGTTTTTATTAGACCTTTGGGAGCTGTATGGAAAACCCTCTAGACAGCTTGGTGAAACACCGATAATTAGCATGTGGGTTTTTTAATCCAACGCATAATTATTTTGTCTTCTGGTATTTTAGAACTAGAGGGTCTTATTTTCCTGTTATTGCTGACAAGAGGATTGTCGTTGTACATAACAATTTTCTTTTTGGAGGGAGGTGAGAAATGGGGTATTTCGTGTGTTGTTTTAAAAATTGTTTTACCTGGAACGGGCTGTGTTAGGAACGTATTAATAAGTGGACTGTTTGGAATGTACCACCTTTTCTCAGCTGTAAGGTGGGTGCCAGGAAGGCTCAATCCCTTCTACGAAAGGTATGAAGGACATCATGCATGCCTCCAAATGCTGGTGATGTCAACGAAGGAACCCTACACACACCCTCAGGAATTAATCGTGATGATACTTTTTCTTCTCTTTCCATCTTTATAGGCATATGAAAGAAGGTTTCCTACATGTCCTCTGATCCCTATGTTTGTAGCCAGTGACACTGTAAGCGAATACAAGAGTGAGGATGAAGCTATCCATGTGATTGAACGGCGCTGTAAGCTGGATATAGATGCACCACGGCTATTGAAAAAGGTGATTAGGTTTGAAGTGTCTGCTTTATAATTTTGGATATCCTTTCACATGAATATTGTATCTTGATGGAATCTGTCGTCTTCCTCAGATTGCAGGAGTGGATTATGTCTACTTTGTCCAGAAGAATTCTTTAAACAGACGCGAAAGGACTTTGCATATAGAAGCCTACAATGAAACCTTCTCTAATAGAGTCATTATTAACGAACACTGCTGTTACACAGTGAGTAACAGGCTCTTGGTGGTGCTACAGATGGAGCTAAGTCAGTGTTTGGATTTCAGGACTCATACACAGAAGTTGGGTTGTTCTTGGCTTTTGCCTTGCAAGAAAAAATAAGCAGCACACCACCATGAGTGATAATTGTTGTTAGTGTTAAATGTAACACGTTTGTTTGAAGAACTGAAACAAGTTTGGCACCCTCCTGCTTTGAGCATCTTCTCAAGAGAGCTGAACACAACATAATTTGCTGTGTTTGACAGCTCTGTTTAGGCAAATCTGTGGTCTGTAATACAGTGTGGGGCTTGGTGAGGCTGATGATACCCTGACAGAACTGTTAAGGGAAAGTTCACTGTAGCTTGTTTGCTTTCTGCTCAGCTCAGACAAGTGCTCATCAAGTCAGCTATGTTTTAACCTAATTTTTTCCACTGTTCTTGGCCTCCAGTGCAGATGTTTTTTTCTGATACTAAGGAGTCTGGTGGCGTGCTTACTGCTATGCTCTGGTCATGTTTTTTTCTGAACGGCTTAACCGATACTCATAGGCTCATACAGCACACATGTATAGCAGTAAAACTTCAAATCGATGTTAAAGGTCAAATCAAAGCTAGCTAATGTAACTGATTTATTTGTATTGTAGCATTCTTTATGTGCAGGTGATAACATTTTCTTTGTGTACAGAACCATGGTTAAAAGGTCACTGAATATCAAACCCACTTGACATGTTTATCTGATTTTTTTTTATTATTTCTGCAATTATTTCCAAGGCACACTTAAAAATACTTTTCTACCTGCTATTTTTCTGTGAAAGCTTGCTCAGTTTAAACAGGGGAAATGCTATACAGAAAAGTGTACGTAATAAATACGTACAAAACACAATGCTGCTTCTTGCCCTTGCTGTACTTGATCAAGAAATTAATAGGTAAATACAAAACCAGAATTTTAATTCAAGAATAAATTGTTTTTAAAAGCTAATTCTTATTAAAGTTATTTTATAATTGAATTTGTGAAAGGACAGGAAGGTTCTTAAATGTTGTTATGATTTGTACTTATTTAGGCTGTACAAGCTATTCTGGTAACCCCCATTCCCTAATGCAGAAGAAGCAAATAAAGGGAAATGGTTTTTTTCTGCAGTTGTCTCATATGAAGTGCTAATACTGTGCCCAGACAATTCTAGCGTGTTGTGAGGGGGAGGAGAACCTTAAGGCATCAGAACAATCGCATGCTCAGAAATCCAGCTTTCTGTGATGTTTGTATAACTACAAATTCAGAGCCCAGCCTGGAAATTCCTTAGACAAGTCTTTTTTAGCTGAAGAGTTTAGAAAACCACTTTCCTTCAGAGCGGTAACATCTCTGTTTCAGGATCATCTCTCAGCAAACTAAGATATAAGCTAAGAAGAAAGTTGGGAGTGCTCTAAGATGGCTTATTAAGCAAGTGAGAAGTTTACACTTCTTTCTGTAGCGTTATCCTGGGAGAACAAAGTAAAATAGTCTTCAATCTGCAAATACTTAGGTACTTTGTAGGTCAATGAGGGAACGATCTATTCCAGTATGTCTGTTGCAACCATGTCTAGACTGCAGTGCTTGGAAGTGCTTACGCTGTGCTTGCTGCAGTCTTTGAGCTAGCTGGCCGTGGTCTATCAGCCTAACCTGCAGCGGCAGCAGACACTTCACTGGGGAGTATTCTGCCCGGTTCCGCAGATACACTACAGTCACAGCCCGTGTCTCGAATGACGTAGTGTTAATTGTATAAATGTGCTAGTCCTTTGGCTCTTGGCGGGTGCACTGGTATTCCTCTACCCTCTCCTTTCTTGCTAAGAACAAAATGCGCTGTGCTAGCCATGAGGCTATAGGAGGGCTTCTCAGTCTTTTTGTTCTTTAGCATTACCTTTTCCAAACCCTGTTTTGCAAATGAAGCAAAAAGCTGCCAATTCTACTTGAATGTTTTTGGCCATGCGAACCTGTAACACAAGAAACAGTCATTTCAAATACTGTGAAGAAAAAAATACTAAAAGGATGGCTAAACTGTATGACTCCGTTTTAACTCATAGGTTCATCCTGACAATGAAGACTGGACTTGTTTTGAACAGTCAGCAAGTCTGGATATAAAATCTTTTTTTGGTTTTGAAAGCACAGTGGAAAAGATTGCCATGAAGCAGTACACCAGCAATATTAAAAAGGTGAGCTTGCAGTCTGGAAGGAGGTGCCTGGCTCTAAGTTACCAAAAGACAATGTAGCTGCTGCTAAGTAACAGGCTGCTCTGCTCAAAAAGCTGGGCTGTTTCCTCTTTGGCTTGGGCAGCATGTGTGTGTAGGTCTGTGTTTTCAAGTGGAATATTTAGAGAGGTCTGGCCACTTAATGGGTTTCCAGCCCAATCCTTTCTGTGTCTAAATGGGTGTTTTCAGTAGCTGAAGTAAATTTTCCTTTTTGAAGGGAAAAGAAATAATAGAATATTACCTGAAGCAGCTGGAGGAAGAAGGAATAACTTTCGTTCCTCGTTGGACTCCTCCTGTTGCATGTAAATTAGAGAGCAGCACATCCCACGCGAGACGACCAGTTTCACCCGCTATTAATATACCAGACTCTGCCACAAAGGAGGTCTTGAACAGCAAGGAGATCCTCAACACCTCAAGCAGCCCCTCGGAGCCCACAGCAGGAACGCCTGATGGTATGGTGGTCTGACCTGTTTTAGTGGGATTCTTTGCACTGTAGAGGCTCTCAGCACTGTGCTGCCTCTCATGGGCAGCCAAAAATCTTCACATTGGCTCTTTGTTTGTAACATACAATGTTAAAGTGCAGGCTTGCAAAGCAGTAACATGTGGGATAGCTTGGATAGCTGTTACGACCTGGGCTTTTTAGTAAATGAAGATCAGATATGAGTGGAAAAACTCTTTGCTTTGCTGTTCATTAGATTGCAGATGGATGGCCTACTTCTTGCCCTGAATTTCAGGGATGGGTATAACGGTAGAAATAATGGGGAGGAAAGGGCTTCCCTGGACAGTCTTCTGTTGTATCTTCCTTTCTCTGCTACTAAGGGGATTTGGGAAAATTCTTGCACTGGGAGGTTTAGATCAAAGCTTCCCTTAAGTATTTCCAGAAGAAGCAAGCCCTATGGCCCTGTGGATTGACAAATCTGAACATACTGGCAAAATGTTTTTATGAATGCCTGGTTTTACTCCTTTCTTAGTTGCAGAAGGAGAATTAATCTTCTTAGTTTAACATTAAGATGACCGTGTATGTTGCGTTGCTCATCTTTTCATTGATGCAAAGAAACTTCATTCAACTCTGCATGGAACACAGAGCAGCTGCTTCTCTGCCTCAGATACCAGCACATAAGATAATTCGCTGCTTTGATTACGTCAGTTCAGGACCACTCTAATCACATGTACATCTTCTTTTAGACAAGCTAGACGCAGACTACATCAAGCGTTATTTGGGTGACTTGACACCAATGCAGGAAAGCTGCCTCATTCGACTGAGACAGTGGCTCCAGGAGACGCACAAGGGCAAAGTAAGTTACTGTTGGTCTCTCATAGCTCTCTCTCAGAATGTGTGATATGCAAGGTGGACCTGATGAAACATCGTGCCACTCCTCCTGTGGCTAACTGTTCCTGTGAAGTGGCCCTCCATGATCAAAACAGTACCAAAATTAAGCCTATCCAGTGTCAACAGCAGTTCATTGTGACTGTCCAGCTGACTTTGCCACCTGAGGTGCTTAAATGATTAGCGTGACTGCTCCTCAAAATGTCAGTAAACCAGCACAGGGGAATAACATCAGGTTTATAAGTCTGCCTGGTTCTACAATAACCTTATTTTTCCATTTGTTTGTTTTGGCCAGACATCATATTCTCAAATCTTTGTCCCTAAGTGCAGTACTGAAAGGGAAGCAACGTGGCCAGTTAAATCGCTGATAGCAAGGCTGGGGGTTTTCCAGCAGCTTGTGATTTGCATGTATGTCTCAGCTTCCTTTTACTTAGCAATGAAATACAGTCCGTGTTTCGTCCCTAAATTCATTTAAATTGGACTGACTTAGTATGGCCCTGCAGGTGTAAATGATTACCTTAGATGTCATGAAATTTTTGTATCCCTCGTGAAGGTAGCTGCAGTACCTGACGGGGCTCATAGTTTTTGCTGCAAACAAAGAGTGATTTACTTGAGTAACTTCCCGTGTTACATACCATCCTCTTGCACTGGTGTGCAGGGCTGCACGTTTTTCAGCTTCTGTTGATTTTTTGTTCTTGTTTCAAACCTTGAATAAAAAATTAAGCGGGTTGTAGTGTTTTTGGTTTGTTGTTGTTGCTGGGTTGTTTTGTTGTTGGGTTTTTTGTAAGGCTTTTTTTTTTTTTTTTAAATAGATCCCAAAGGATGAGCACATTTTAAGATTCCTGCGGGCCCGGGACTTCAACATTGATAAAGCAAGAGAGATCCTTTGCCAGTCGCTGACATGGCGTAAGCAGCACCAGGTGGACTATATTCTGGACACCTGGAACCCTCCTCAAGTACTCCAAGATTACTATGCAGGTGGCTGGCATCACCATGACAAAGGTATGCTCTATAGGGTGGATATTGAGCAAACAGCCTTTTTATGTTCTGAACTAAAGGTGGTAGTTGTCCCTCTGTTTACAACTGAGAAGTTCTAACCATCTTTCCAGTCACCTCTAGTTATGTACTAAGTGCATTTAAGTTGATGTTGCAAGCTCCTTAGCTGGTGGAGGCAGACTCCTCGGTCCTAATATTTCTGACTAATACTGACATATTTAACTCTCTAAAGAGCTCTGCTTTGCCAGTAGCTTAAAGTTATTAATTGCACTTCTGTAGTGCTCTGAGATGCTTAGATGGGTGTTATGCAAATGCTGAGTATTCTCTTTCAGTGATTAAAAGATGTTTGTAAATAAGCGTACCTTTCTAATCAATTTATTTCTGATGTTGGATAAGTCTGCTGATGGCATAAATTAATATTTATTTGGCATTACAATCAGCTTAATGATGAGAAGTGGGATGTTGCAAAAACATCAAATGGAGCAGGCTTATTTAAGAAGGGAAGAAGCTCCGGCTGAATTCCCTTTGTATGGTGAGCCATGGCCAGATATTTAAAACACGGACAGCTATGCCTGGCATGCTCCCTTATCTCTCTGCTTGGTTTATCGTGCACTGATCTTGTTGCTAATACATACACAGAAATGAAATGGTTTGGATTTGTTGCTTGAGGCAAGCTGGGCTCTTTAGATAAGGAAATGATCTCTTACTGTGAGCTATCTGTGTTCTGATTGAGTCTTTTCCTCACTAGGCACCATTGTTTCTGCTAGCTCTTCCTGTTACAAGCAGCATGTGAAGCAGGACGGGAAGCTGTCAGCAGTAGTGGCCAGGAGACAGGGAGGACACAGCAGAAGTTTAAGCGCTGTAAAGCTGAAAAGCTTGAATAGCTCCACCCTGCTGTTCTGGGTTTGACAGACCTCAAACTGAGAAAATGGAAAATGAGAATAGGCTTGTGAAGACTGTAGGGAAAAGGACCTGTGAATAAGTTCTCCCTCTCTGTCAGTTCCTCGTCCTTACTTTGCAAAGACTTCCACTGTCTCTAGCACATAACCGGGTCCTGCCAGTGAGTAGGAAGGTACAGAATGCATCAAAGGGTTGCTCAATGTTTTTCTGAGAAGTTCTTCAGTCTTGTGGTGAACTTCATGCTCCCCTCCCTTCCCCTCCAGTTCCTTTGGTCTCTTTTTGCAGCACGCCCACAAGTAAAGCATGGGTTTGTCAATAATGGAAACAGAATTTCAAAGCTGAGCAATTCTCTATAATTTAAAAATCTCACAGTGGTACGTTCTTTTTTTAAACCCTCTTCTCTAGTATTGCTCCTTTCCTCCTACGCGTGCTAAATGTGCCAAACTTAAGCTAGCTGAATGCCACTTAGCTTTTAGCGCTAAAGCAAAGGCAGCAGCGATTATGAAGCATGTTGTCTAGATTGAGCTATTAGTGCAAAAGAATAAAAGCTATTATTTTGGCTTGCAATTAGCACAGTTTTCTATACATCTGAGTGGCTTTTATTTTGACAGGAATGCTTCAGTCAAATGGTTTTTTAAATCACAAAGCTCTAATGGAATATAAAATACACAGTGATAATACAGCACTGTCAGTTGAGACTTTCCTTCATGTGTCATTTGGGCGGACCAGGGTTAGTAAGCTCTTAGAGTGGTTTTGGATGCGTGTGTGTCTGTGAGGGAGGGAGACCTACTATGAAGCTTAATAGCACTTTTTGTTTAGTGTTT
Source organism: Sula dactylatra (assembly GCA_013389905.1). Lineage (NCBI taxonomy): Eukaryota > Metazoa > Chordata > Aves > Suliformes > Sulidae > Sula > Sula dactylatra. The sequence continues at coordinate 572,792 of WEKW01016893.1, forward strand.
CAAAAGCTAAACAGTACATTCCAAGATTAAGTGTGCGCTGATGTTAAAACGAGGTTTTCTTTTAGACCACCTGATAAAATACAAAAGACTCTGAACTTCCATGGGGGTGGCGTCTTTGCCAAATAAATAACTTGCCCTGACTCTGCAGTTTTGGTTGTTTGGTTTTTTTAATAGCATATCTTGACAGTTTCCTTCCTTGTGTCCCAAAGGACTTACTGATAATTTGATACCTCTCTTTGCAGTTCTTGGAGGGAAGTGAAGCTAAGCAGACGACAGGAATTCAGGGAGATTTTTATGTAGAAAGCTAATTTTTTTGATTTTGTGTCCTAGCGTATTCAGTTTTATAAGTTGGTGATTATTTAGCTTGTGTACTAGAATAGATGGAGCAAAGCTTAAAAAAATGCATCATAGCTTTGGGAGGAGGATGGAAGCCGTTTCAGACAACTAGGTCCTATTATGAAGAGCCAGAAATGCAATGTTTGGTTCTGAACTTCAGCCAATGCAGCTGTTAAGCTTAATGCCTTCGTATCCTGGACAGTACCAGGATGCCCCAGTATGCAGCAAGATGACCGTGAAAAGGCAAGGCTTTGAATGCAGAGCGCCCATCTGAAGCTGATCTCTGGAACAGCCTGGTCTCACCAGGCTTAACCTGCATAAGTGAGGCTGCGTGCCAGTTCTGCAGAGTATGCAATGACGTAGCTGAAAGGTGCGACTCCAGCAAATACTGCAGAAAGCAAGTCTCTGGGTTAACACTTTTTCATTAATTCCCAAACTCAGCGTAGCTACTTTTCCAGAAAGATTGCTGTAAGCTATCCAGAGCAGTATTGCATCATGTGTGATAGAAGGCTTACAGCCTTCATTGCAGCTCTTCAGTTACACTAATGGACTAAAGCTTTTCCTGTGTCTTAGCTCTCCTGGAAGCTAATTATAGTCCCGAGTCTTTAATTGGGTGTATCAAGATCTTCTGTGTACCAGTGTACTTGAAGTCCTTTGGACTTTCCTTGCAGATAGAGGAGCTGTTTTTGCATCAAGACGTCTCCACTGACCTTCTGCAGCTCATTTACAGGCAATCTTTCGGTGTAGCTGGACAGGGTAAAGTTTATATTGCCATCTGCTCCAGGTTCTCCCTCTTGCAGTTGTACAACAAAGTTTGAACTGACTATGGCTTGTTTCCGTGTGGATTTTTAGCATAAAACTAGCTCAGACAAATTGTCTATTGCTGTAAAAATAATGGTTATATTGATATATTTGTTCTTGTTTTTCAGATGGTCGCCCGCTGTATGTGCTGAGATTGGGACAGATGGATACCAAAGGCTTAGTGCGAGCTCTTGGGGAAGAGGCCTTGCTTCGATACGTAAGTATTTTTGGAGCCAGCAAGTTGCTAACAATGTGATATTTTCATTTAGAAATTTCCTCCTCTGCCAGAACATTCATCACTCTGGATATTTTGATGTACTCCCTGGCTGTCTGGTTTTGGTTTGAATACATCTGAAAGCTCCTGGTAGCTGATCTTCTGCATTCTTTCCAACTGCGAACTGATGGCGGAAAGGCGTAGTTCTTGGCAGCTCATATAGTTATTGGTTAGCATTTTCACAGATTTTGCTGTAGTTTGTGCAGTGCTTCCAACTTAAGTCTCTGCATTTGTACAGAAGAGAAAATGCCATGCTCAGATTTTGTGAAGGCTGTTACTCCAAGGATAAGAATAATTTACTTTTAAAGAAAAAGTACTTGTCTGTAACTTTGCCTTCTCTAAAGGCATTACTCAGACTGTGTTAGTGTGGATCTGCTCAGTTTCCCAGCAGAAAGCTGGCAGAATTCCAGGTTTGCGATAATTTTTTTTGACTCCTAGTAATAACAGTCTGGGCCATAGTAACCACTGCAGGCAGAGGCTGGATTTTACTTTTTCGCTTCCAGTGGCATTTCCAGGCACATACTAAATTTTATTTGTTTGCTCTAGGTCTGTTTCAGGGATACTTTCTATGACTTAAAATGGGGCTTTAATTTCTGAGTAAATAGGAAGTCGGTGCTTAACGGGGCAGAAGTGTAGGGAGACTTCTTGTCTGTATCACTCCTGGTGCTCGGCTTTCAGGAGGATCTTGTTTACATTTTACTACTTTTATGGAAAAGTGTGTTTATTTTTCAACAAGAACAACCAGTGGGGTAAATGTGGTGATTTCTAGTTCATTCTTTGGGGAAAAAAGTTTATGCTGGTTTGAGCTTGTAGTTTTAATTAGTCTTTGGATAGAAACTTTTTTTTCTGTAAAAAAGAAGTTTGAGACCGTTGAAGAAGTTAAGACAGTTTAAGACTCTTCTCTAAGCAACATGTTTTCTTATACAGGTTCTTTCAATAAATGAAGAAGGACTGAGGCGATGTGAGGAGAATACGAAAGTATTTGGCAGGCCAATAAGGTAAAATACAAGTGGATCTGCTCTTTGGGAATTACCTGGTTTCACGGGGCGGGGGGGGGGAACATCAGGCGATGTGATGCTGCTGAGCAAAGTTTATTAAATGGAACAAGCAAAGGGTAGGCTGTTTCTCACATGCAGCCACAAGCACAGTTACAGTTAACTGAGAGCCTCCCCCGTTACCACTAGAGTGAACCTGCACGGCCCAGCCTGAGGGAAACACGCCGCCTGCTCCAGCAGTCTCGGTGTCATGCTCCTCATGGTTCTACCTGGGGGGTGTTACGCTTCTACTCTCTTCTGCTGTTGGACGTTTGCAAAGCAATGCAGCCTAAGTCCCATTTCTGTTTCTGGGGGATTTTATAGAAGGATGTTGGTACAGGCTGCCAAAAAAAAATCAGGCCATGATAATATCATGGATAACCTTTCCAGTAGTTTCAGGTATTGTTTTCATGTCACTTGTTCATCCGTAGTCCGTACCAAGGCTCATTACACGCAGTTCTTGTTTGCCTTCTCCATTTTCTGTATGCAGTTACTCAACTCTTGATCCAAGGTAAGGTCACGAGGCTCCTGTGAAACCTGGGGTCTGTTTTTCCAAGTACTGGACTTCGTGTGATGTTAATCAAAAATGGCTTGCTATCCCATCTTTAAGTCATTGTAGGGATCGCTTACGAAAAAGTTAACTGCAAAATGGATTTAAGGGTGTGGAATGAATGCAGGACCGGCCCTGAAAAGAAACAGTGTTTCTTGGACTCTTTTCAATTTCTGACTCCTTCCCTTAATCTGTAAAGGTTCAGGGATGCATGGTCTGTCTGCTTATGTTTTCCCTGTTAAAGAACTTGATGTCCTAGCTCTCGGTGGGGGGTCAAATCCAAGAGATGAATTTCATGTGTGTAACTATGAAATTGTGCTGGCCTACTGGATCTTCATGTGTAGAAGTAATGCTAAAGGTCTACATATTGAACATTTAAAGTGAAACAAAGGAGTGTTTGCTGTTTCACAGAAGCCTTATGCATAATTTAATGGATGCTAGCTGGTGCAGCACAGCTGTAAATCTTGAATTCATGCCCAGGGCAAGACCTGAATTTGGAAAGTAACTAAAGCATATGCTGAAGCTCAGTATTTAGTATTAAGACTATATCTCTTCCTATAGGAAAAAGCTTCCCTCCCTGAGATCTGACAACAGAATTAGCTTTGATATGTAATGGCACTGTTACTGTCCTCTGGTCGAGGGAGGTTATCCTGCCTCTCTGCTCCGCCCTGGTGAGGCCACATCTGGAGTGCTGCGCCCAGCTCTGGGCTCCCCAGGTCAAGGAGGACAGGGAACTGCTGGAGAGAGTCCAGCGCAGAGCTACGGAGATGGTCAGGGGCCTGGAGCATCTCCCTTGGGAGGAAAGGCTGAGAGACCTGGGCTTGTTCAGCCTGGAGAGGAGAAGGCTGAGGGGGATCCCATCAATGCTTATAAATATTTGAAGGGTGGGTGTCAAGGGGATGGGGCCAGACTCCTTTCAGTGGTGCCCAACGGCAGGACCAGGGGTAACGGGCACAAGCTGGAGCACGGGAAGTTCCACTTAAACATAAGAAAAAACTCTTTTACCATGAGGGTGCCGGAGCGGTGGCACAGGCTGCCCAGAGAGGCGGTGGGGTCTCCTTCCCTGGAGACATCCAAACCCCCCTGGACGCGGTGCTGTGCCCCCTGCTCTGGGTGTGCTGCTGGAGCAGGGGGGTGGACGGGATGATCTCCAGAGGTCCCTTCCAGCCCCTGCCATTCTGTGATTCCGTGACATCTGCACCATGAATTGCAGTGTGGCCACTTAATTGATTTCTCAGTAAAAGCAGTGGTTTTACATTTGGGCTGGCTGTCGACAGGATCTTTTTTTGGCTTCATATTAACCTTCATCTGGAGTCTGAAATGTCTGTGGGGAGATATGCGTGATGTGCAGAGTGATCTTTGCACATGCTTTGTAACCGTGCTTGGCACACTCTAAGAACCTTAAACTCCAGTGTCTACAGCTAGTGGTGCAAAGCAAGGAGGTAAAATAGAAGAAACCAAAACATGCAGTGGGGCCCACGCATTTCAGTACATTTGACACTTGCATAAGAAAGGAGAATTTTGATGCTATTGAGACTTTTTCTTTTTGTCTCTCTCAAATTCAGCTCTTGGACCTGTCTAGTAGATCTAGAAGGCTTGAACATGCGGCATTTATGGAGACCTGGTGTCAAAGCATTGCTAAGAATCATTGAGGTGGTTGAAGCTAATTACCCTGAGACTTTGGGTCGTCTTCTTATCCTAAGAGCACCTCGAGTATTCCCAGTTCTTTGGACACTGGTAAGTTTGTAATTCAAGTCATTCCTCAGCTCTTTCAGTACACTGCTACACACTTGGAGTTTGTAAAAGCACTTTAGAAATCTGGCTTTATAAGCAGGAAATGTTACCACTTGGAAACATCTTTTATAGGATTCCTGGAATGGATTTAAAAATACTACCTAAGAATTTGCTTACATAGTTGGTTAATTTAGCTTCTTTATAGTGTGAACTTTGCGTAACAAGGATGGTAACACTTAATGAGATCAAACCAATTCCTTCAAAAGTGACTCAAGAAAAATGTGGGAGCCTAATCCGCTCTGTTTTTCTTTGTTTGTAGGTTAGTCCATTCATTGATGACAACACTAGAAAGAAATTCCTTATTTATGCTGGAAATGACTACCAGGGTCCTGGGGGACTGCTAGATTACATCGATAAAGAAATTATCCCTGATTTTCTCGGTGGAGAGTGCATGGTATGAATATAAACTAGTGCATATAGCAACTTATTTGTGGGGCTTTTATTCCCCCGCTCCCCTAAACAAAGAAGTCCAGAAGCACAGAATGATTCTTAATGTAGTTTGGAGGCACAAGCTATGATGTGGGATTCCAGGCTTAGTGCTTTCTTCCAGATCCACTTTAAAAAGAGAAACACAATACTTCTTTACAATGAATATTAAATAACTTGTCGAAGTAGCCAGGCATGGTTAAAAGCCATGGTCTCTGTTACTTGTTAAGTTCAAGCAGACATGGTAGCACAGCACTGAACAAGAGCTGTCGCCATCAGCTAATCGGAAGAGTCTGTGTCACCTAAAAGAACTGACACCATAGGGAGCCCAGGGAAATACGTGGCACATCTGCTAGCAGGGCTTAACAAACAGCCAGGTCTCCTAGTGCAATATGCACACTGGCCACAACAAACCAAAAAATATCGTTTTACTGCAGGATACTGTAATTTCTCAGTTCCTTGTTGTGTGCCTTAATAGCACACAAGTCTACGGGTGTCATTAGAGACTGTCGTTTTACCATCTCAATGATTCTGTAAGGTTTGTTTTCTCTAGTGTTTTTGACAACACAGGCTCACTGGTGTGACTGAGGTGTAGGAGTGCAACTGTGCAACTCTGGCATTTTCTGGAGCCTCCATCACAGTAACACTTAGATGATTGGGTTTTTTCCTGAACTCAGCTATGTTAAAACAGAATTTCAGGCTTGCTTTTTAAGCCCCTGTACACTTTCTAAATTAATTTCTGTACCATTCTTGAACATTCGTCTAGGTCTGTTCAAATAGAGTCTCAAATTACAATGAAGTACTGTTAGAGGTGTCGGAGTACTCTGAGCGTGTGTTTATCTTCAGTGGGCTGCTTTTTGCTGCAGCAGTAGCTTTCAGTGGAGAGAGTTTGTGCTATCTAATTTGGAGCTTGAGAAGCTGGCAAAATCCACTGCTTAAGTAAGCAAAAGTCAGTGTCACCAGAAAGCCCATTGCTACAATACTTCCTGCCGGTCACAGACAGTAACAGAGTCGCTTCTTTACTTCTGGGTATTTGAACAAAAATGACTCCTCAAAGGTCCTTTCAATTCTCTGTTGTAATTCAGTTACCGAACACTTCTGCTGCCCCAGACACTTCTGTCTGATGAGGAATAGGTTCAATAGTTGTCTAACTTCATTACTAGAGACTTCTTAAAAAAGAAGGTTGCTCAGGGAAGTTGTGCAATCGGCTCCAGTACTGAGCTGTCAAGACGAGTGTAACTTCAAAACTGTTCCCTTCCTGCCTGCAATATCCTTTTGCCTGCTTGGAAACTTACTGTATCTCCCCACCATCCTTTTCCTTAAATTTAGCTACCACAGTTCTTTCAGGTCTCTAGGCTGTATTTCTGAGACTGAGTTGCTATTGCCGCTTTCTGTCGGGATTCTTAAGTGGCTCATATCTTTCTGCAGTATAGGGCAGTGTGAGTGATAACTGTAGCGTTTACACAGTCATTTTCTGTGGCAGTGGCTGTTCTGTATATACAAGATCTGTTCCCGTGGTGTCTAGTTCTGCAAACTCACCTAAACTGGATCAGTGTAAGAAAAATTTGTTTGATGTACAAGCTATAAAATGACTTTCACGCTCTGTTCATACCTCGTTCTTCAGAGCACGTGGTGAATGTGAGGTTTTGTTTCTGAAGCTAGCAGGCAGAGAGCATGACAGGGTGTGCGTGAACAGAGGGGATACTTTTTAATGGCTGTTTATGCTTTTAGTGTGAAGTACCAGAGGGTGGGCTGGTTCCCAAGTCCCTCTACCGGACAGCGGAAGAGTTGGAAAATGAAGACATAAAGCTTTGGACTGAAACAATCTACCAGTCTGCAAGTGTCTTCAAAGGAGCTCCGCATGAGGTATGGTTGCAGCCTACCCTTCTTTTCTTTAGTCTCAACCCTCAGCTCTGGACTCTCTCTTGAACTGAAAATGGTTTAGAACTTTTTAGTTGCCATGCTTCCACCTGTTCTTCTGCAGTTTTGGTGCATAATTATGCTTTAATAGCTGAAGTTTGTGACCATTCCTGATATCATCTTGTTGCCATTTAGAGAATATCACTGTTTTTCATTCTAGTCAAGCCATATCCTTCTAAGCAAAGACAAATTATATTCTCAGAAGCTACTCGAGATCTTCTGAAAGTCATGTGTTAAAATGAGGCTACTCCATCAGGAGAGAATTTGTATCTCCACTCCCTTTTTAATAGTCTAAATTCAGCCCAGCAACAAAAAAGCTCTGTTCTTTGTCATCTTTTCTGGAAGGATTTTGTCTTTACTGAGCAAATTGCTATTGTCTAATATGACTCTTCTGTCTCAGGTTCTCATTCAGATTGTGGATGCCTCATCTGTGATCACATGGGATTTTGATGTGTGCAAGGGCGACATTGTTTTTAACATCTTTCATTCCAAGCGAGCCCCACAGCCTCCCAAAAAGGACTCTCTGGGAGCTCATAGTATTACATCTCCTGGTGGGAACAACGTCCAGTTGATAGACAAAGTCTGGCAGTTGGGGCGTGATTACAGTATGGTGGAGTCTCCTCTTATCTGCAAAGAAGGGGAGAGTGTGCAGGTAAGACCGCCGAATCCTCGTGCAACAGCGGGTGGAAGCTAGCTCCAAAACTAGATGTTCTAATTCACAGTTGTTATTGACTGACTGATGATTCAGCTCCGGACTGTCTGCTTGCTTTTGGCTAACATTTCAGCTTATGTTCCTAGCTGCATGCTGCAGGGAGCGGGGATAGTATTTACATGGGATCTGCTGTGGGGGGAGGTTGCATCAGACTAACAGTGATTGAGACTGATCAGCAAGGACTATAGGGAAGCCACCTAGAACATCGTACACATCCAGAAGGTAGCAAGACATGCTTTGTGATGTAGTTTTGACCGTTATTTTCTGAAGCAAACCGTCTGCGTTTGAAGAATATAATAGCGTCTTTCCTCAGGAATGAGAGAAGTCTGGAAATTAGGACTGATCGTCTGTGTTTGTCCCCGTGACAGGCACCTTAAGGAGCTCCCTATGGCCACGGTTCCTAAAGTTATTTTTATGGCATTTGCAACCTATCCTTTAATTACCAAGTTTGATACTTTATGCAGCAAGTTTACAATCACTTTCTGTCACTGCTATTCCTTTTGACTTGAAATAAGAGTTGAAGAGCCTTTGAAGAAGGAGCTCCTTAAGTCATCTAACGGGAAGTGTTAAACTGGAAACATGGGCAGTGACCTGTTGAACTGCACTTCATGAGGCAGGAGCCGTGGCTGCTCTTTTCGGTCTCAAAGGACAGCTGTTAATGAAAACAAGTTTAAAAAATGGATATTGTTTTTAAACAAGAACTTTGTCCTTTCAGTATATTTAAATCCTAACCCTTTGACACTGTCAAAAAGCAGGAGGATTCGCTGGCGTTCTGTCATAACTCTTTCAAGCATGCTGTGTGGGGAGAGTTGACCAGCACTGCCAGTTGGCTGAGAGCTGAAATATTGGCATTGGGAAAAAATTCTGGGCACATAAGCAGTTTTTCTAAGCTCAGAAAAGACATTTCAAGCCTACAAATCTTTGTGTTAACAAAGTTAATTTTTAATTTTTGCTCTGGCTGCTTCCAGGGATCGCATGTGACCAGGTGGCCTGGCTTCTATATTCTCCAGTGGAAGTTTCATAGCATGCCTGCCTGTGCTACGACCAGCCTGCCTCGTGTGGATGATGTGCTAGCATCGCTACAGGTCTCCTCTCACAAATGTAAAGTGATGTACTATACAGAAGTAATAGGATCTGAAGATTTCAGGTATGTCTGGCCAAGGTTCATAAAGGTCAGCTGACATCAAACCTTTCTGATACTTAAATGATCAAGCCAGTGTCAAGTTCGCTTAAATACAAGTAAATTGTGAGGACTTGGGTTTTCTTAGGCCTCAAAAAAAAAAAATTGAACGAGTACTGGCACTTGGGGCAACTAATGTATAAAAACGATTAATTAGTTATCTCATTGTCATTATCACTGGTCACTTTGCACTTTGAAAGCATTGTGAGAATTGGACTTGGCAGGTTGTGATGTAGAAATGGGTGCAACTCAGAATGGGATTGAGTCAGTTCAGTTGCCTGCCAGTTGGATGTTCTTGACTGAAACTAGTTCTCAGCCTCTTTGAACAGCACCTGTCTTTTGCAAGAGGGTGTTTGGTGTCCCCATTATCTTACGTGGTGAGGCAGAAAAGCTTTTGAGTGTCTGTACCAAAACTGTTACTTGCTTTTTATTCAGTGTGCAAACAAATACAATATAGATGCACAGCAGAAATCAAAATCTTTGTATGTTCTGAAGCTTAAAACTAATTATTTTTTTTATTGCAGGGGATCTATGACCAGCCTTGAATCAAGCCACAGTGGATTCTCCCAGCTCAGTGCTGCCACCACCTCCTCTAGCCAGTCCCATTCCAGCTCCATGATTTCCAGGTAGTGCCACAACAGATGAAAAGCAAATGGATGAGATGGCTGGACCCTCGCCTGTGGCAGCTGACTGCAATACAGCATATTCAACTGGCAATTGTGCAAAAGAACCCACCCCACAAAAGCCTTTTATAGATAGTAAAGTAGCTGTTTGAATTTTAAACTTAGTGGTTTTGGTCCTTGTTAGATCCAACAGCTTGTCTCTTAACTTTATCCCTTTTTCCTAACTCAGCCATAAATATTTTTGCAAGTGTGCTTGCAAAAATCCTAACTCTGAACACAAGGGCTCTCACTGAAATGAAAAATAACTAGTGCATCACTTAAAAATAATTTTTTAACTCTGTAAATGTTAAAAAGCAAAAAAGAGAAAAACCCTACCAAAAATGTTCCGTAGTGCATTAGAGATCAACTGCAAGTCTCCTGTCAGGACATTCCTTGCCATCTTAAGAAATCCCCTGTGATCTTCCAGTGCTGCAAACTCTTCTCCCATTGCCGCTAAGTGATGTCCGAGACAAAGAAAAGCAGTTGCTGGATACTTGACTTTGTGAGTCCATTTTTTTCAAAGCGTGCCCACAGAGCTGTGGCCAGGCTGTAAACACTAATACCTTTTGTACGAGCACATTTTTGGGGAGTTTGATCTTTGGGTCTTGATGGGTTAAAGCAATTCATTCTTTCCTTGAATTTGTGCTTGAAGCACCGTGGAGAGAGAGGCAGAGAGCAGGCTCTCCCTCACTGTGTCACGCTGGGCTGATCCAGAACTGGCCTGAGGATTTGTTCCCAGCTCTGTGCTGGCGCTTCACTCCACTTCCTTAGTACACTCCACGTGAACTGATTTTACTGATACTCTGTTCTTATCAGGAATTTATGCAGAGCTTAAGCTTGCTTCTTAAATCAGTCTGAAGGAGGTATGGCTTACATCCTTCCTGTGCACTTTTCAATCCCTCTTTCCTCCTATCCTTCCCTGTCTATGTCAGAAATAGAGCGCTTTAGTTCTGAGCAGCGGAAGCTTTAATGTAGGCAGGGAGTGCGGGGATCTTCACTCTAAGTGATACAGTAGAAGACGCTCTAAGCAGTGCCTGCTTGACCATTTTCACTATTGCTACTGCCAGTGGTGAACTGCCGCTTTGGATTTTGTCCCTATTCGACCCAGCCCCAAGCAATCCTACTTGAACTCTTTGTTGAAGTCTGTTCAGGTACTCTTCCACTTGGAGCCCTCTCTCTCGCGCGCAGCAAGAGGCACAGAAGACTGGAGTGCTGAGCAAAGGCTGTCAGCAGATAGCTACAGACCGTTCCTAGCAGTGGAGCAGAGAAATTTTCAGTCTGAAATGCAGCAGGATTTGCACAGTTAGACCCTGCTGGTCTTTCCTCACCCGCTTAGAGCTAAACTATCTATCCAGGCAAAAAGGAGCTACTGTGCTGGCTGCAGTCCCTGCCGGGAAGGCGGATAGGCTCTGTTAAGTCTTGGGGAGGCAGCACTGTTGTGGGTAAGTGGTGGAGGAGCTCGCTGGAGTTATTGCATTTTCAAAGCAGAACTCACTTAAGATACGTGATGCCCTGCCTGAGGAAAGCTGGTTCTGAACTCAGTGTAAATCTTCCTTTTATGACTGCAAAGCTTCCCAAGAGGCAGGTTACTAACCGCTGACTAGGAGCACTCTCCTGTGGAGGTTCTGGCTGTGGAACGCGGCAGACAGAGCTGACAAAGTGTTTTAGTAACAGATTTGGAGGTGCTGAGAGGCTAGTCTCCTTAAACTGAACCAAACTGCTCTGTTTTGTCTTTTTTGGGCTTAGAAATTGAAGATGGAGGTTAGGCTGTTACTCAGGCTGCCAAAGCACGCTGTTGTGCAAGACAGGCCGCCGCTTCGGTGTCGGGCAGCTCCCCACCCAGCGTCGGCACAGCAGGCAGCCACACGCTGTGGCTCTCGGGCTGTTGGTACGAGCTGCCTGCCTAGGAGGAACCCAGCTTGCTGAAGAGGTGGTTTGAGTCTTGCCGTGCAGGAACCAGTGTTCCCGGGCGCAGGGGAGCTAGTGCAGCAGGAGGCACAGTGAGGTTAACTTAATGACACTCGTGGCTCTTTGGAAATGCCACTTCCCATTTACCAGGCTGTAAGGGTTGAAGATGGTCGGTCCCCTTTCTCTCTCCCTCTCTCTCTCTCAGATGGCGATTTTGCTGACAACTGTAAAGAAACTGCTTCGTTCAACACTCCACATCTGTCCAGAGGTGTCTGGCTTTGTAGACTTTTTTGAGTTGCAGTCACTTTTCAAGTCTGAAGATCTATATTTTGTTTTTCACTTGAGCTGGCTCAAAAGTGGCACTTTGGGTTTTTCCTGCTGTTAATCTTAACACATCTTTTAGAGCTCAAAGCACATGACAGCACAAACAGCTGGGGAGATAAAATTCCAGAGAAACAATAGTTAATCCTCCTCGAAGCAAAGTGCTGTGGCAATATGACTTGATCACTACAGTCTAATTAATTTCCCATACCCTGGTCTTTCTTTGTGTGATGTTATTGCTCTTCTTCCTTCTCTCGGCCAATGACTCTTCTGTTGCCTTTTTTCCTGTTATCGGTGTCCTTCTGCACTTTCCTGTCCCTACTCATGAACTGCATATCAAATTCTGTAAATGTTTTGTATACATAATACCTCATAATTGGTAATAAATACAGATAGTCTTTAAAAGATTTTTTTATTGTTATCAATAAATGTGAACTGTTTGGAAAAAAGGGTCAGCCTCTTTATTTCATTCATCTGATGCAAAGCTGCCAGGTTATTTATGTGCCGAATTGAAGCCTGCCAGAGCTGCTCTGGGGCAGTGCTGTTACGGGCGACGCAGGAGGCGCCTCGGCTCTCTGCCACTGTGGAGAAGTTTCAGCAAAGCCGTCTGTCTTGGGGAGCAGAAACCTGGCCAGGTATAAGGTATGAGGAAATGTCATTTTAGAAGGGAAACGGCCTCTGCAGGGTGCTTCCCCGTTACATAAAATCCTATTTTCCCCACAGTACACATACACGGGGTTTTTTACTGGTCTCAATACACAAAAGGAACAAAATACTGTGCTGAAACTGTCTTCAGGTAGCCCTAAAAAAATGGTTGCTTTTGTGGATTATTTGATGACTTTATACTCTTTTATCACAGTTTGAAAGGGAGCTTCAGCCTCAGCAGTTCAGCTGATGGCAGCAGCATCGCTTGTGGAGTGTCATGTGTGTTATCTAAAAGCCTTGCACCGGCAAGCCGAGCACAGCATGGGTACTGATAAATGTCTCACTTGCCTTTGTGCAGGCCAAAATGTGTCTGGCCACCTAACCTAGCAAGTGAAATAACTTTTCTTTCTCCCCCTGCTTACTTCTTTCTTTCTTTTTTTTAACCTGGTGGCCCTGCTGTAGGCTTTGTGGCAGAGTAAGTGGCTGCCCGTATCCCCAGGCTGAGCAGGTACTGTCCCGGGAAAACCTGAGCGGCCTTAGTGCAGGCACAGCTACCTGAGCAATGAAAGTGCCCGAGATCCTGGGCTTCCCGGTCACGCTGAGCTCTTCAGGCCTCGCCTTGGTGTGCCTGGTGAGAGCCGCTCTGCTCCCGGGGGCAGAGCGGGCTTGGGGAGAGGGACTCTTCGTTAAAGGTGAGCGTTCAGCTGCGCTGCTCTGCGTTGTAGCTGGGTGGATGCAGCTGCTGTTAGGCTTGCGAGGGCTGCGGGTTTGAAGCTGAAATGTAATAATACAAAGGTACGATAATCTTTTCTCATTCAGGAATAAGCACGGTGATCTATGGAGCTGCCCACCCAGGGGTTTGATACTGCCTGCATCCGGGGTGAGTGAGCCGTACGGTGTGGAGGAGATGAGCTGCTCAGCTGCCCCCACCACCGATGCCTTCCTGAGGCCGAGACGATCACATTTGGGGAATTAAGGGGGTGTTTTATTAGTAGAAGTAGACAAAGCTTTAGCCATTTTTAAAACAGAAGCCAGTAAGCGTCAGGCTGTGGTTTTTCTAACTCCTGGAGTTGGAGCAGTGGCTGAGACATCCATTTATGGTTGGTCTTTCAGATTTTATCCAAGCTGTAAAGTTTCCAAAATGAGAATCTTTTAACTCTGGTCGTGGAGGTCTGTCAGCAAGGCCAGATGGCTGCCTGACCTGCTTCAGGTTTGAACATGTGGCCAATATTTTCATGCCAGTGCTTAATTATAACGGACTTGCTTACTGCTGCTCCGGACGTTACTAAATATGAAAGCTCTTGAAAAGACATCGCGCAAGAAGGTGGCTTTTGCTGTTCAGCCGTGCTGTGCCCAGGGAGGCAGTGGGGAAGCTGCCTTTCCCAGCCAGTGCTCCTCTCTTGAAATGGCAGATAAAACTGAGAGCCCGACACCTTATCGGAGCTGCGCAGGTGATAACGGTGTGGGCAGGGGCTGCCCTGCCATGCAGCTCCCCTTGGAAAGCATTAATCCGGTTGAACCGTGTATTTTGGTTTTGGAGGTTTTTTTGAGACAAAGCAAAATTCCCAGAAGAAATTTCACCTGCCCTCTTCCACCTGCTGCCCCTGCCAGCCTTCCCGGCTCCCTGCAAAGCCGGGGGCTCCCTGTTCTCCAGCTGTGAGACCCTGTTGTCCTTTCTCATTTGCAGATCTAGCTTGCCAACGAGCCCATAAATTCTCAGTCACCCAAGGCAAAGGGTCCTGAAGCGCTGTTTCCAAGTCTCACCACGCAACCCTCCCGCTGGAGCGGGGACTGGCGCCCGCTTGCTGTCCGGCATTGCCTGCGGGAGCAGCCAGCACCGTTTGCTCTTCCCATTGCTTCGCAGGATAGGCTAATTCTGGTGCTTGGTGTAGGCAGACAAGTTAAAACGAAGATGGAAAAAAGACTCCTGCAATCCCTGCTGGCGCACAGGCGGTGCAGGATGTACGTAGAGCCTCCGTGTCGGTGCCGCGCTGCAGGTGACCGGTGTGTGCCGGGGCCAGCCTGGCACCCTCCTGCACCCCAGCTGCTTTGCTCCGAGCTCCTCGGGTGCTGCGCGGTGCCGGCAGCGTTGGAGGAAGGTGCAAGGCCGGTGCAGTGCGCAGCAGCCGGGAAAGCTGCTTCCCGGGGCAGGGGCTGCTTAATGCCTCTGGGAGAGAAAAATCCTAAGCCTGGTGCTAGGTTTTGGCTGTCTTTCAAAAGTCATTAACATCCAGCACAATTGAGGCTCTAAAGTAGAGAATTTGCCATCTCCCTTTTTTTTGGAAAGGGGAGGAGAGGACCTGTTTTATTTTGCTAACTCATGCTCTCGCAAGGAGTTTGGACACTGGGGAATAAAGGGTCAGGATTTTCTAGCTTTTTGTTTTGCTTTTATTCCCTCCCCTGTGACCACTGCCGAATTCAGCCCACTTCGTGCCGTCAGCCTTGGCCCCTCAGGTGGCACTCGGCAGCCGCAGGCCCGAGGGGAGCAGGGAAGGGACCCCGGTTTTGTGGCTGGTGCCGGGTCTGATTCAGCCCTTTCCCCGTGCACGTGGGGGCTACGGAAAGGGGCTCACACGGGCCCGCTTCACGGACCAGAAGAGTCCCAAGGACGCTGCCCTGGTGCCAGCACTCATCCCTGGCGAGGGGCAGAGCCGAGCCTCCCCCAACCCTCCTCCTGGCCTAATAAACAAACAAACAAACCTCAGGCTTTTCTCAGTGCTGAGCCTTTCTTTGCTGCCGTGGGGTGACCTGAACGGGGCAGCTCCCCCCGGGGATGGGCAGCCCAAGGGGAGTCCTGGCTCCCAAAGCCCCAGCCAGCGCTGCCCCACAGCTGAGGGCTGTGTTTTAAATTGTCTAAAAAACAAGAAGGGGAAAAAGAAAAGGAAAAGGGAAAAAGCACTTAATGTACGTGTCATCCCGCACTACCCCGCACCAAAAATGTGCAGGGCAGCCCCAGCTATTTCACCCACCCCGCTTGGTTTACACGCACCTGCTCTTCCTAATTGCGTTAGCTGGGGGGCACGGGCAGCCCCAGACACCCCCCAGCCTGAGCTGTGCAGGGCAAGAGCCGAGGGCAGGGGGCTTTCGCTTGCCTGATCTGAGACCCAGCAGCGTGTCGGGGCTGCGGCTCAGCAGGACATCACCCCACAGCCCCCTGTCCCACGCTGACCCCTTGGACCCCCCCGCTGGGGTTACCGGTCCCCGCGGCTGCCGGCCGTGGGCTGAGCCGGGTGAGGCCGGCTGAGCTGGGCTCTGCTCTGCCAGGCGCGATGCTCAGCCGTGCCTGGGGGAGCCCAGCTTTGCGGGCAGGCTCTGGACCCCCAAACGCACTGTCTGGCACCGCTGGCACTGCAGGGGGGCACCCGGCGGGGGGTTAAGGCACAAAGCCAACCAGCCCGAGCCTGGCGTAGAAAACCCACGGACCCACAGAAAACCCGAAGGGCTGGGGCAGACACCCCCGAGTGGGGCAGGCGGGGGGCGCTGGGCTGCACAACCCGGGGGGGCTGCACAACCCGGGGGGGCTGCAGCAGAGCGAGGCGCTGCCGAAGCCCCGCTAGATGGTGCCAGCGGCCCACGCACGGCCCGCGGACACCCGTGTCCCCGCTGTCC
>WEKW01016893.1:589540-612301 GCA_013389905.1 Sula dactylatra
GAAGGGAGGGGTCCCCCGTGTAACCCCCCAACGAAGGGAGGCGTTCCCCGTGTAACCCCCCAACGAAGGGAGGGGTCCCCCGTGTAACCCCCCAACGAAGGGAGGCGTTCCCCGTGTAACCCCCCAATGAAGGGAGGGGTCCCCCGTGTAACCCCCCCAGCGAAAGGAGGGCTCCCCCGTGTAACCCCCCAATGAAGGGAGCGGTGTTGCCCCTCTGGTGCCCGGAGCCACAGCGCCGCGGGGCTGGGTCGGATCCTCACCCTGTGCGCTGTGCCCTGCGCAAGCCCCAGACCGCGACGAGGGGATGCTCGGCTGTCCTTCAGGCATCAGCCGCTCTTCTGGTTTGCTCTCCTGCTACCAGGGAGCTTCCAAAACAGCCATCGTTTCACAGCAATACTGAGAAAGTTAATCAACGTCGGCGGAAACCCTTGAGGAGCTGGTGGCAGAAATCCTGTAGCAGTGAAAAACCATTCTGCTGTGGCCCCAGTAAGAATTAGCCCACGAGCTGCAATGAGCTGTAACCAAGTTAAGTTTAATTATACACAGGACTCCACCAGGGAAAGGGAGACGGGAACAGCAGGAACAACGCAGTGAAGAAGATGGGAACTGAAAATACAAGAGTATCATAACCCGACCCCAGGCGGGTCTCGGCCAGGGCCACTGCACTGCGTGTGTAGTAAAACGTCACGTCCCTCTTGCCCCATGGGACTGCAGGTGTGAGCATCGCTGCAGGTCCCACCTGGGACTTTGGGGACACAGCTGGGAGCTGGGCAGGGGACAGGGTCCCTGGCAGGAGCCATCGCAGACCCTCCACGGCCCTCCAGGGCCGCCTGCTCTGTCTCCAGCAGTGGTCGCAAGCTGAAAAGGGCAAGAACAAGGTAAATGCATAAAAAAATCCCTCCGCTGAGTCTGTCTGTGCTTGTGTGCGTTCACACCTGCAATGTGTCCCCCACTGCAAGGCGCTGCCCTCCCTCCCGGGGCACCCCTCACCGCCTCCTTCGGTCACTTATACCCCGCCATCCTCCGTGGGAGCCAGCACCTCCGAGGGGCTGGATTTGGGAAATCAGAATTTGGCATGAACAGGGAAATCCAGGCTTTTGCCCATTCCCGTGGCAAAGAAAGCACAGAGAGAGATAAATGCATGAAGGGGTGAATGAATAAATACTAGGAAGCCCCGGGTACAACCGCATTGGGCTAAGGCAGCTGAGGACCAGGAGATGCTGGCGGCGGGGCTCCCTTTGGCATATGATAACACAATTCTGTGGTCCTTGTCCCTCCTTGTCCTTCTTGGGCTGCTGCAGGCGCTGGGGGTGATCAGAAAAGGGGCGGTTGGCAGGAGGTGAGAAAGAGGAGGGTCAGGCGGGGGAAAGCGGGGTCCCAGGACACCCCCTTTCTAAGCGTTAAAATAAATAACTGTACAGATGTCCCAGCTACAGGGCTCGCCAGGGTCAGCCGTGAACAGGTCAGCCAGCACTCTCTCCGATCAAGGCACGTCTATGCTTTATAGCAAGCAAAGCAGTTTAGCAGGGGCCGACCAGCCGTGCCAACGAACGCTGGTTGAGCGCGCCTGCCGAACCGCGCGGCCCTTGCCCGGTGACGCAGTTCCTGCGTGGTGACACAATCATCAGCACTAAAGCAGCCCCCGATCGGGGCCGGGTCTCCGGTTATTCTCAGCCCTGGGGCAGGAGCAGACATTGCTGGCACGAGGGCTGGCAGTTCGGATGTGCCTGTGTCGGTGCTGGTGCAAGACCAGGGCAGGCAGCAAACAGTGTCCTGGTTTGAAATGTACGGATTCAGCCCAGACTTGGCCGAAAAGGCACCCAACGACCCCGTCCCAGGGGTGAGCTGCCTCCTGGGTGCTGCCTGGGGTGTGCACCTTCATCTCCGCATCACCCCACCCCAGCATTGACCTGCTGGGACCAAAGCCCCTTCCCCAGCGCTTCTGCATCTGGCAGGGGGGAGCCCAGCTTGGAGAGACCCTGTGGGAAAGGGCTGCACCCTTTGCAACCCACCGGGGGGGGAAGGCACTGACTCCCCCCTTCAGAATGCACAGGTACTTTGGCCATGGAAACCCCCCCTCACCCTGGCAGGACTGGGGGCTCCCACGCCACTGTGCCCCGCTGCAGCCACGCAGAGATGAGCTCGTGGGCAGGGGCAGGCACCGGCCTCTCTCTCTTTCAGGCTCCTGTGGCTCCCCACACACATCTCTGGGGGTCCACACGGTCGTACCCACACAGTATGGCTCCACACTGCGTTTCAGTCTTGGTTTAGTCCTGCCCTTCCTAAGGCAAGGATGTGACTGCCCTGAGCAGCCACGCTGCTGCGCTTCATTAGCTTGGGCATGCGAGTTCTCCAAAAAAAAAAGCAGCCTTAAAGGGATGGCAAAACAAAATTTTTCTCAAGTATTTTTGCCTTTGCATAGTTATTTTTATTATCATAATACACTGCCTCTTCCTGGAGGTGTTAAAAGAGCAGCAAAGGGGCTGAAGGACTCTCAGGCCCAAAATGTGTTTGCCAGAGCAGGGAGGGCAGGACTTGCTCCTCTCCCCACGGCTGGCACAAGTGCTGCCAGGTCCTGGCTGGGGCTCTACCAGCCCTGGGGAGGGAGGGGCAGGTCAGCACTTCTCCCGTTCCCTCCAGCCTGCTGGAGAGGCCAAACAGTGCTGGCTTCTCTGACCACAGCCCCGCTTGAACCGCAGAGCCCATCTGCTGCCCCGGCGGAGGATACACGCTGCTGTAAATACAGCCGGTTAATTGATTGCTCTTGCTCCAGCGGATTTCCCTGAAATCCTTCATCAGTCGGTGATGGATCTGTTTCATAACAGCTCCCAGAACCCTTCTCCCGTTGCAGCTTGTGTTGGCAGAGCATCACTGGGCTCACTCACGTTCCAGCTGCATGGTGCAGCCCCTGCCTTGCTGCACACCGAAAGCCAGCAGCTCACGGGCACAGGGGTTGCCCAGGGGGGCCAGGGACCCGTGAGGACAAGGCTTCTAGACCGGGCTGTGGTGATGCTGCTTGGCCGCCAGCATCAGCCTGGCCCCAGGCTGCCCACCCTGGCTCAGCACCCTACGTGGAGCCAACACAGCCGGGGTGGGTGGCCCTGCAGGACCACAGCACCCATCGCCAGCCCAGCCCAGCCCAAGCAAAGCAGCCAACAGATATTTTTCTCACCAGACGTGGGCCACTTCAGGGGTGAGAGCTCCTGGGGCAGCTCTGGCCCTAGAGAGGGGCCAGCTGCAGATGGCATCTCCATGGGGCAGCCTCCTCTGCAGGTTTTTTTTCCTAACAAAACCCTGTTTTCCTGAGCAAGAGAAGGGCCCGTCTCTCCATCAGACCATTTCATCAGCCCCTCTGCAGCAGTCGCGCCAAGGAGCTCGCTGCGTGCCTCTGCCTTTGTCTCTGAAGATGAAATAGGACACACTTGCATGATAACACTGATGCCCTGAGCCAGCTCCGGACAGCCACAGACATGGGTGTTTATTTCTCCTTCACAAGAATTTAACGGGAAAAGAAGCAGGAAAGAATCATGTGAGCTCTCCCCGGGGAGGGCTGGAGTGGGGACGGCTGCCTGGCACCGGCAGGAAGATGTCACCCCACTGCCAGCATCCACGGGCAGGGTCACCGGGCCCCTCCAGCCTGCCCAGTAACGCTCCCAGATAACCCACAGCCACCCGGGCGGCGGGCAGAGCTCCCAGCCCCGTCCCACCGCCCAGCTGCGGCCGCCCGGGGCCCCGCGGGACCCTCGCAGCCGAGGCGTGCAGGAGTGGGCGCTGCTCTGCAGCCAGGCCAGGAGCACCAGCTCGGCTTTCCACCACCCTCCTCCTCCCTGGAGCAAAGGGTTTGGGCCCTCTGGAGCCCCCTGGTACCAGCCAGCCTGCAGCAGCTGCGGTGAGCAATTCTCTTTGAAGATACTTAATGCTCTGCTGTGCTGCAGAGAGGAATGAGCCTGTTCTCCGCCCGCCTCTCTGGCTCTCTCCTGAGCCCTAGATGTTGCTGAGAGGAACTGCAAAGAACTGAGATGAGGGAGGAATGGCAAATCCCGTCCCCTGGGCCAAGGGGCCTCCCCAGGGCCAGCAGCAGCCTTCCTCCCTGGGACGAGGATCTTGCCAAGGGTAGCTGGTGCTGCTGCCCCGGAGTCGTGCAGAGCAATGGGAGGCTGGAGCCGGAGCACCCCAACCCGCAGGCACAGCCCAGGTGGTGGCCCCATGGCTGGCACCCAGTGAGAGCAGCGGGTACCACGCAGACCCATCCCACACCGGGACCAGTGTGGCCACAGGGAGCACTGGTGTGAAGGCAGGTGCACCAGACTGGCCCCATCTCCCCTCCTGACGCCGTGGCGGTTGTCCTGCAGGACGTCCCACAGCAGGACGCTCAGCAGCCACGTCTCCAGGCCCTTCCCCTGGGGGGCCTGGAGAAGCGACACCGATCTGTGCAAGCAGATATCCAAAACCCCGTTGAAACATGGGCCAAACCGCCATGGACACGCTCCTGCTGGGGCAGCCGTGGCGAGGGAACCCGGAGAGCGTGCCACCAGCAGTGCTGGATCTTTGCCTCCTAAAACAGACGAACAAACGTGTTCAGGCTCAGAGGCTGCAATGCTATTCCATGTTTGCTCACCTTTGCTCTGGGCTGGGGGCACAGAAGTGCTTGTGGGTGTGAGTCAGAGCTGTGGGGCGCTGCTGGCGTGTGGATCTGAGATTGCACCCCTGGGGACGGTGCCGGCCCCCTCCCAGGGCGGTGGGGGAGCAGGGCTCTGCTGCAGGGGCCGGGGCCGAGGTGGGATGGGGACCGCCTGCGGTGACTTGCAGGAGTGTGGCACAGGACCCGGTGCGGAGCCGCAGGGGGAGGAGGAGGAGGACGTGGGTTAATTAGCGAGGGGCTGCGAGAGTGGGAGAGGAGTAGGTCAGTGGATAACGCACAGCACTGGGTTCCTGGAAAGCTGCTGTGGCTTCGTGGCACGCTGGGGACTGGCGGTGCCCGCAGCCGCCCCAGGGCTCTCTGCGGGGATCGGCCAGGAGATGCAGCCCTCCGCTCCGCCAGCCCAGCAGCCCTAACCCTCCCTGGGGAGGAACCGCCCGGGTAAGAAACCAGCTCAAGGAGCCCACTGGGGATGAAGTGAAAGACTGTGGGGACCTGGAGTGACATCTGGCACGCACCCCCCAACCTCCCCTGGCAGAGCCAGGAGACTGTGGCGATCCCGGGGCAGGCAGGGGTGGGTGGGGATGGAGCAGGCAGGGCCTCGGGACTCTGAGTCAGCCACCGTCACAAGCTGGCAGCTCCTGCAGTGCTGGTGGCCCCTGAGAGCCCCCACGGTGGACAGGAGATGCTGCTGGGGTCCGTGCTCACTGGAGGAGGTGCGGGGAGGAGATGCATGCAAGCAGGGACCTGGAGAGCTCAACCCGGGCAGGGGAAGGCAGAGCAAAGAGCAGAGCTGCTGCCTTCATCCCACAGATTTGGGTCTCCTGGTTCAGGGAGGGCAAAGTCATAAGTTTCAGCTGTCTGTCATTCGCAGCTCCATGGAAAGTGCTGCCAAAAAAAAGTGGGTTTAGCCCTGGAGCAAGTACCTGGCTGAGGGACTCCGAAGCCGAACAAGTGCCAGGCTGCAGCAGGGGTGCTTGGTGGCAAATTTAAGCTCCCTGATAATGCGAGTGCTTTTCCTAACCTCCTTTGCAAGGGCCTTTGCAAGGAGATTTCTCAATGCCTTCTAAACTGCGGGCCCCCAGGGGCTCACACAGCAAAGCACCGTCAGCCTCAGCGCAGCATCCCTCCCTGGGCAGAGCGGTCTTCTCCGGTCCCTCAGCCCAGCTGCTGTGCTGGGTGGGAGAGGACAGGAGCCATGTCTTCAAACACGAGCCTTACGAAGTGCCTGTATCATGCCCCATATGTAAAAATAAATATATGGGGGGAAAAAGGAGAGGCAGCGGGCTTTAAACAAGCCAGGATGGAGCAGGCAGCAGCTAAACGTGGCTAGAAGCTTGCAGGAGGCCATCCCTGCAGCCCGTTCTCAGCAGTGTGCTTTACCTTGCCTTTGCTCAGCACTGGCACCGTGGCTTTGCGAACACTATCGCAAACACCATGCACAAACACGGCCAGGTGTGTGCAAACACTATTCCCCTCACCCACAGGTGAACATAACCCCAAAAGACCCTTTCATCTGAGCAGATGCCAGCACTTGTCCAAGGCTCACCATGCAGCCGAGCCTCCCCGACACCGGGGCGCACATACTGTGCCATCTGGAGCGTGACACGACGGCAGCAAATCCAATTTATGTGGCAGCAGGGCCAGAGAAACGCCAAACACATCTGGCCATGTCAGGTCGCCCCGCACCGCTAGCGCTCGTCATACGGACCGAGGACAAACCCTCGCCTTTGCTGTCTCCTGTTTGGGCATCTCGAGCGTCCCGGGCTTTGTAGGATGGCAGCTTGGGAGCATTGACTCACCGTAGGGTTATTTTGTCTTCATGCTAAACTCTTCCTGGAGATGTCAGCTGCCAGAACGTGTCATTTATGCTTCACGGCGCTGCCTTAGCATTTCGTGGACGTGACAGTGACAAGAAACAGCATCCTTAAAGGAAGGGCTCGATCCAGATGGTTCTTCTCGTACAAACAAGTGCAAGCTGGGCTGGGCTGGGCTGGTCACTGGGGCGACTCTGAAAGGGCCAGGGACGTCCGTGGAGGTGGCCGCGGTGGTGGGGACCCGCTGTGAACTGTCCTGAAACAGCCTCAGTCACTGGGATGTGCTCCTGAGTCCAAAGGAAAGACTCAGGCCATTAGAGCGAGCGCGGCGGGATGCTGCGGGCACACCTCGTGGTTTCTGGTGAGTCGCGGCACGCGGCCCCGGGAAGCCGGAGGTTACGGAATTAACCGGCGCTCCTCGCAATGGGCAGGCAGGAACGGCAGAGTCGGCAGCGCGTTCGGAACCGGCGGCGCGGGGCGTTCCTGCCTGGGGCGGCCGCAGGTTCGTGTGCTCGTGGCGCTCCTTCTCCCCATCCGTCCCACGGAAGTGCTTCACCGGCGTGGGGGGACCCGCAGCCTGCGCCGCAGCCCCATTCCTGCTCTTCGGCTCTCGGAGCTGGGCAGTTTCCCCACGGGTGCCGGCGCTGGCTGCGGGCCAGGCCGGGGCACCCGTGCAGCGCTGCCCCGGCAGGTCACCCTCTGCTCCACCCAAGAGCTTGGAGCAAGGCCACACGTGCTGGCTCCTGCCGTGCCCTGGGGCGCACGCAGGTGTAGAGCAAGGGTCTGTTAAATAAACACGCTTGTCTCTTACCCCTGCGCTTGCAGCAGCCCCAGATCCCCTCTCCCTGGGCTCAGGCGGGATTGGTCCCAGTCTCACCATTTTTAAAGGAAGTTTTAGAGTGTAGGTCGATAGGATCACTCCCTTCCAGATATTCAGCCCTCTGATGATGGCAAAGGCTCGTGCTTTTGCCAAGCACCGAAGGAGGGATGCTGCAGAGCCCAGCAATGCTACTCCCTGCAAGGTGCCCCCGTTCCTGCTTTGCTGCAGCGGTTCCGCTCGGGACCCCTTGTGCCCCCTCCGGAGCTTGCTAGAGGGCAGGGAAGGGATGTGAATTTGGTGGATAATTAATTGCACAGATTAACCTGTGCCTGTCAGCGACCATGGTGCAAGAAGAGGGGCCTGAGCACTGAGGGGCCAGCGAGCAGCTCCCCAGCAGGACACGGTGCGTTTGCAGGACACCTCTGTGCACTCACGCGCTGCAGCGCGCGGCGTTCGGGAACGCCTCGGAGACGTTGGGCTGCTTTCCTCTTGCTGTCCACAGGCTGCTGGACCTCGGGCTGGAGAAGACCCCATTCGGGGTGAGCAGCACCTTGCAAGGGAGCAGGCTGCAGCCCTGCCTGAGGTCCAGCCCTGGCTGGCGGCCCGCGTGGACAGTTGGCGATTTGCAGCTTTTCACTTTTATTTTCACCCTTTAAAAAGCTGCTCTGTGAGCAGGGAACACAGCAGTGCTTTGTCTTCCTTGACTCAGTTTACCTTGTAAAAAAAAAAAAAAAATCCCCAAACACCCCCCCTTCCCCTTGCAGTTCCTCGTGCAGAGGTTTTTAGCAACACCCTGCAGCACTCGGCCAAAGGGATGGAGCTGCGGAACTGGAGCTGTGGATTGAAGACTGGGACTTTTTTCCTTCCCACGTCCCTGCTGTGAAACGAGGAGGAACTTGGCCAGCATCAGCACAGCAAGCTACACCCATCAGATCTGGTGAAATACGGGCGGTTGTTTCGAACGTTATTGGAAGGGAGAGGAGAGAAACACGAGAGCACGCGCACAGGTCACTGCACAAGGAAAATAAAGCCAGTAGGTTGCTGCAGGAGGTCCTGCCTGACCCAGGGCGTGAACGTGGTCCTGTTTCGGAGATGGGAGGAGGTCTTCAAATCCTGGTGTTACATCAGCATCCCCTCCCCTCCAGGTGCCATGGGAGTTATACTGGCTTTGATAAAAATGAGACCTGATTTTGAGCATGAAGCAGCTGCATGGGATATCTTACCGCTGCCAGCTCACCTCTGCTTCACGCTGATGCCGGAGCAGGCTGATGGAAGTGAAGTGCAGGTCAGTCCCCATCTGCAAAGGCACCGAAAAGCCACAGAGCTCTGCTCAGGAGCCGCTCTGGTGCCAGGAGACACCACAGCTTGCAGCCGTGCCCTCCGGCCCTGCGGAGAAGGGGAGCCCCGAGCCCCCCTTTCCCCACCCGACCCTCAGGTCAGCTCGTGCAACGTGCCCTGCCCTGCACTCCCCTCTTGCAAACACGCTTTGGGGTTCTTTGTCCTTTATTCCCAGAGCGTCACTGCTCCCGGCTTGGCCGGCAGTCTGTCCTGCTGGGGACAGTCGCCCACGCCTTGCTCGCACGGGGATGCAGCCGCCCCGTTAACCACCACGAGAGGGGCCTTTGCAGCTGGTTTACAGGCGGCCAGGGTGTTCTGCAAACCCGAGACATGGCAGGAGTCGTCCTTCGGCGCAGGGCAGAGTCCCGCGCCAGCAGGCTCCGTGGGCAGGCAGCGAGGGGAAGGTGCCATTTCACGGCTCACCGGCACCCGGCTGCTTTCCTCAAAACGAGAACAACTTGGGGAAACCAAGAGAGCTCAAGGGCTGGGTGGGTGCCAGAGGTTCAGCGAGCGGCACGGCGCCGGGCACGCAGGGGCTCGGCGGGATGGTGCCCCTGGGCTGAGCAGGGACAGCTGTCGCCGATACTCACCGCCAGAATATGTGCTTTAAAATGAAACGTCCTGGCAGGCTGCGGCTGCGCTGGAGCCGCCGGCGCAGGCTGCGGAGCGGAGGCAGCAGCTGCTCCAGGAGCTCTTACGGTGCCGCCGGCTTTGGCGAGAGGGCGGCCAAGGAGCGGGGACGGTGCGTGGGGGTTTCCTCCTCCAAAGCCAAGAGGGGCAGGAGGAGAGGGTTTGGGGGAAACCAGGCCGAAATGCTGAGACTCGGCAGCCGCAGCCTCAGGAGCTGCTGCCCCGGGTCACCGGTCCCCCAGCTCGCAGGGCGCCGGGGCAGGGGACACGCAGCCCGCACTGCGGGACCTGGCACATTCGCAGGGAACATCAAGCTCCCTTGTAACACGAATGAAAAAAACCTCTTTCTTTTTCTTTCCTCAGCCTTGCTTTCTGATAGATCCGTCCTTTGCATATGCCCGAAAGGGAAGGAGCAGTTTGACCACAAACGTGGCTACAGCAAAAATCAACCGAGATCTGGGGCAACACTGAGGTCACTTTTGCCCCATGATGTAAAGGTTTATTTTCTCATTTAAGGACAAGGGGTCACTGGGGAAAGGGCAGCGGACCGTGGCATGGAAGCCCACGGGGTCAAGGCCATACAGTCAGCGGGGAACGGGCCGTCACGGGCAGTGACAGGCAGCCTCCCGCGGGCAGGCAGCATCACTGGGGGATGTTTACAACATGACATTTTCATGCACTCTGAAAAAAAAAAAAGCGGTTGGTTTTCAGGGCGAGAGCGTCACGTCTGCCTGCCTTTGCACCGGGGCGTGATGCAGGGTGCTGCTCACATTAAGACACGGGTCAGGGGAGGCACCGCTGCAAACACTGCTCAGGGACAGGAGTGGCAGCCTGCCTGCTTGGGATCCGAGGCGAGACACGATGCTGGCTGCAGCAGCAGCCTCAGTGAAGCCTGGGAGAGAGCGGCCGTGGCCCCAGCCCGAGCTGCAGGAGCACCCTGGATGGGGGAAGATAGGCGGGGGGCTCGGTCCAGCTCCCGGGGTGCCTGTGAAACCCCCTCTGTGCTCCTGTCTCCGAGCGTGGGGTCTCAGGCACCTCCTGCCAGCATCAGACCCTGCTGCCCCTGACCTTGTGCTAATGCTGTGGATCCACTGAAGATCCCATCTCCCTTCCGACACCGCCATGAGAAGCCATATATCTACTCCCAGCTCCCAAAAGCCCTTCAGTCATCCCTCGGAGGTGCCAGGCTTTCTCTGAGCTTCAGAGTAGCTCCTCTCTTCACTTCACTTTTAAGTTTCTTGGACAATGGCAGGACCCTATGGCGTATTTCAGGGGTGTTCCTACCCAGTTCTGCCATTTTTCTTCTGGAAATACCTTACCTGTGCATGGCAGGACATATATCGGTCATCCAGAGATGCTCTGCCAGGTGTGCCCCCGCAAGTCCTGCCCTGGTGAATGCCTTTACATGTTGTACCATTTCTTTTCATCCCTCCTTCACATTGAGCCCCACGGGTCTGTCAGCATCCCTGTCGCCCACTCTGCTCCTGGCCCCTCTCCCTGCCCTTCCCCACCTGCACCCCGAACCCAGGACAGCAAGGCCAGTCTTGATCCGGGGCTTTCATGCCTACAGTAGCATCAGCCCTACAGCCAGGAGCTCCCACTGCTGCCCGCACTGATTTATTTGCAAGGAGGCTCAGCCCCGCTTGGAGCAGCGTGGGGGAAACCAGCTGCTCGATCAGTTGACCGGCTGCTGGCTTTATTGGCCCTCAAAGTGGATCAGCACTAATATGAAGCCATATGCTTGTGTCTAGAGAGGTTAAGGCACATGCCGAGGCTGGGCTTCCCTCCTCGATGCCACCACAGTGGGTAAAGGTGGGCAGAGCCGGGCACTGGGACCACGGGCTCAGCTGCAGCCTGCCGGGGAAGGGGCTGGGCTGGACCCCGTGGCACCTCGGGGCTGCAGAGACACACATCTGAGACCCCGGCATCACCCGTTTCATCTCCTGATGACCCGAGAGCGTTGCCGCAGAGCACGTCACCTCATGTCACCCGAGGAAAAGCCGTGTCGGTGGCCCTAGGAGAGGCGAGCTTTTTGCTCCGGCTAATAATCCTGGCCACGGCAAGATAAGAGATGCTATAGAAACTCCTCCAAGCTGGAGAACAGCTGTGCTAAATCCCTTTAGTCCTCAGCAGGACATTTGTTTACAGGGAGACTAGATTTTATTACCCAGGGTTGTCTAGTACAGGCTGTTCACAGGCTCCCTGCCTGCCCCCCCGCAGCGCCGGCGCTGGCGCGGGTCCCTTGGCAGGGGGGTACCGGGGCTGCGGCAGGAAACGTGGGCTCGGGTCAAGGTGGGTTTTCAAACCTGAGATGACCTCTTTTGGAAGAGGTTGGTCATCTGGAGGAGGGATGAGCTGGGCAGTGTCTGTGCCAGGGTCAGCTTCCCTTTGCCCCCGTGCCCGAGACCAGCTGCTGTGGCCACGACGCCAGGGCTGAGCGCCCTCTCCGATGGCTGCACGTGTGACATTGCTTTCCATAAGCCCGGCTGCGGGTTGGATCAGCCCCAGCCCTGAGGAGGGTCCCACCCCCCAGGCAGGGCATGCCACAATGATGCCCTCGACCCCCCTGAAGCGGTTCGTGATGCCAGAAGGGATGTCCTCCCATCCCTCCTCCACCGGCACCGGAGGACCCCAAATCCAGCCCTGCTCTCCTCCCCTCTCCCCACTGACGCCCAGCCTGGGGCTATGGGCAAACCTCGGCTCTCACCTCTTGCAACCCACTCCTGCCTCATGCAGCCTTGCAATTACAGCCTTTAATTAAGCCATTAACCCCACCTGGCACTGGGGGTCACCGGGAGGGAGCGGGGCAGGAGCTGGGGTTGGCGTGACCCTCTCTGGGGCCAGTCACCCCCATGCGCCCTGCAAAACGGGGCCGAGCTGCAGGCTCTCCCTGCTCGGGGTGGCGCGTACCCCGCGGTGGCCCCGCCGGCACCGGGAACAGGATCCATCTGGCGACACACTGTTCCAGACAGAGGCGGCACGGAGCACCGCGTATGGCTGATCCATCTATGCATCAGGGAGGGCTGCGGCTCCCCTTTAAAGTGGGGGTGGAAGCTAGAGCGGTTCAGATTTCTCCTCTCACCTGTCGCTAAATCAAAGGCCGTTTGGATTTAATCTCTGGGAGAGGCAAGTTTAACCCTTTCCTGTGCGGCTGGGTGTCCCCATGCCGGGATGAGGACCTGCCTCACCGACCTCTGATCCAGGCAGCGGGGGCAGACAGGCAGCTCGCTGCCAGCCCTCTTCTCCCCGCGCCCGTTTTTGCCTGGTCTCCCATCCAGAGCTCATTCCAGGTGGGAGAAGCGATGCTTCACCCCGTGAGGCTGCTGCCCAGCCGCTGCCTGGGGTGATGGGGACACGCTGCTCAGCAGGGATGCTCTCACTGGGGTTTCTCATTACCGACTGCTTCCTTCTCACCTTCTCAGCTGGAACAGCAGAAGGCCCTGCTGAAAACACAGCCACTGTCACGTACACCATGAATTTAACCACGGGCAGAAACACGAGGCAGAGGCACAAGCGGGTGGAAGCATCCTGCGGGCACAGGCTGCCTCCATGTCTTGTTATGGGGTGCAAAGCCATGGGGTGCTGGGGCGCCGGGCACCCCATCGCAGGAGTCAGTGATCTATCAGCTCCATCTGCTTCCAGAAGCTGGCCCAGACTCATGGAAGTGTGTCACGCTGCTGCAAACTATTTGCCACCACACTTGTAACGATGCTTCACTGCCTGTGAGCAATGGGCAAGGCGCAGCGCTCCTGTCCGCTAGGAAAGCCCTTCAGCACGTGTGACCACGCAGCGCCGATCACTGGGCAGCGCAGGTTACTGGGGCACCGCATCCAGGACTGGGGCAATGCCCAGCACCGGTGGTTCCAGCGTGGTGCTGGAGAACATCGCTCTCGGCTCCCTCGACGTCCACCGTCCCCTCTGACCCGTGACAGCTGAGCATTGAGATAGGAGCTCCCCGAAAGCACATCCAGACGCACCACGGGCCGTTCCTGAAGTTTGCAGATTGTCTTACTGAAGCGCGTCTCAGCACTGCGGCGAAGCCGTGTCCAGCAGCGGAGCCGGGGAGCGCTCGGCTGGTGGGAAGGGTTCCCCCGCTCTTTCGGGTTCCCCCTCACACAATCACTTTAAGGCACCAAACACATTGCTTGCTAGTGAAATAAAAATGAATGTTTGTATTCTGCATCTAATAGATGCTGAAAAACTTGGCAGAACATTAGGACCCTTTTTTGGGAGAGCTCGGCTCAAACCCCTCCGGCAGAGGAGCTCTGTCCCTTCTGTTCACGGGCTGGTTCGGGAACAGAAGAGGGACCACAGTGTCCCACGTCCTGGACTGAGACCAGCAGTGGGAGGGGTGCATGTTACCTGTTCAGAGCCCAGAGCGTCGCCCATACCAAGTGCTGTTGGCTTGCTCAGGGGCGGGGGCGCAGCTCCCCCCTCTGCCCTCTTCCCCGCACCTCCCCAGGCCCTGCGCCGCAGCTCTGCCGCTCCAGCACACGGCGAGAAGCCGCAGCGGACCTGCCATTTTCCAGCGTTCTGTCCCAAAGCGCCCTCTCCCAACGGCTGAAGGCTGCCCAGCCTGCGGGGCCGCGCTCAGGCAGGGACTCGCTGGTGTTTCAAGCTCAGCTTGTTGTTCCCCAGCACCGGCTGGGACCGTGGGGACCATCCCGCTGCTCCGCGGCCGTTCGCCCCGCAGAGGGTTGGCTTTGGGGTAGGGATAACCAAGATGTGTTGCACGTCTCCAAGCACCCCTCGCTCCAGACCTGCCTGTGAGCGCTGGGTGTGGGGCTCCACCTGCCCCGAGCCCACTCCCCAGCTCGTTTGTGCCCCGTCCCAGCTCCTGCCCATCGCTGCTGTCATCTCTTCGTCCCTCCTCCTGCCGCCTGCTCTCCCCCCTGCCAGCAGCTCAGGGCTCTCTTCCCGCCCTGCTCCCTTGCAGGTCGCTGCCTCCCTCCCTCCTCGGGGCGTCACGGTCCCCTCTCCCACGGGCGCACGCTCCCGCGGCTCAGCGCTGGCAGAGGCTTCGCCCCGCCGTGCTCCGGTCCCCACGGGCGCAGCACGTGCCCTCGGCGCAGGATCCAGCACTCCGCCGGAGTTACTAAATCCACGGGAGCTGGATCCTGGCTGCTCCTGCAGCCCTGCTGAAGCCGAGAGCCGTCTTGGCTCCACTCGCCATCTCGGCGGCTCCCCGTGGACCGATGCAGAGCTCGCACCATGTGGGGCTTTTCTGTAGGACTCAGCCATGAGTGTTCCCATCCCCAAGTGCCCATAAAGGTCCCGTGAGTCTTTCGCTGGGGGAGACGCAGGCTGAAATGCCTGACCCAAGCTGGCTGGCCAAGCCCTCCTTGAAAGGTAAGGTATTTAGGCACATCGTTCTGGGCACAAAAGGCTGCAGTGGAAAACAAGTTGCTGCACTCATCCTTCTCTGGTTGCTCCCCTTCCTTGCACACAGTCCCCCTGCGCTTCGCTTTCCCTGCTGTCAGTGGACATAAGCTAATACGGAACGAGATATTCATGCAAAAGGCCTTTGGAAATATTCATTGCTCATCTCTTAACAAGATTATCCCTGAAATCCTCCATTGCTCTGAGGGAGATTTAAACCCTTTCAGGCTCTCGGTAACCATAGCAGCAGAGATGTGCACACTAAGGGGAGACAAGTGATGTGAAAAATCATTGGGGATGTACAGACAGGCTGCGTGTGACTGCAGCACCAAGGCAAGGGCGCTTCGTGTCTGCAGCACATTCCTTTGTCCAACACAGCCAGGGCTGGCCCTTCACCGTGGCCAGACCATGCAGAAGACATCTACTCTTTGCAGAAATGACCCAAACTGCAGCCAGCGGTAGTGCTGTGACCCAGTGCTGGCTCCCACGGCACCGGGGCCCCCTTCCCAGCCACGGTTTGGGAACCCCTCCATGGCTGGCGTCGCTGCTCAGCATTTCCCAGCACGTCCATCCGCTCGCGGGTCCTTTTCTGCAGGGCGCTGGCAATAACGGGGGTGGTTTAGAGCCAGGATAGGGTGCTTGGAGACCGGGGCGCCCGCTCCCTCCTGCCACGGGTTCTTCCTTCACCTTGGGCACCATTGCTGCACCTCTAAGTGAGATGCTGGGTGTTGTGAGGTTGAACAGATCCACTTTTTGAGTCCCTTTGGAATGAAATCCTGGGAAAGTGAGCAGTGGGGAGGGCATCAGCCCCTGGCACCTTCCAAGAGCCGGCTGAGCTCTGCGGAGCTTCGCCACAGCCAGCTGGGAGGAACTGTGGGAAACGCCTTTCATCTCCTCTCTTGAAAGCCCACGTCACTATGGCTAGCTAAGCACAAAGAAGCATTAGCCAAATTCTTTTCTAATTTAAAAAAAATGGGGTTTGGCTTTAAACAGCTTCCAAAACTTGGGTGAGTTTACTTGTCACGCCCCGCTTCCTTGCCGTCTTCGGTTCTTCATGTCCACTGATGTGGCTAGCATGCCAGGCACCAAAACGCAATCACTGCTGTGTTCGTGTGCCTGAACCCGGCACCCTCTGCTCATCCACCCCCTCTCCCGGTGTTTGGCCTGCCGAGGCCCTGCGGCCGTGCCATCGCATCTTCTGCGTCCTCAGCTCCTTCCCCCTCCTGTGGCTCAGCCCGTGGCATCGCCTTCGGGCTCTCCTCATGGCACAGCGAGTCTCTTCAGAAAGAGCTTCATGTTGCATCATGAAGGTGCAAAACCCCACTGGGTGAACTGGGTATTTCTGGGCATGAGGCCCTTCGCCAGTCCTTTTAGGGACCCACCCTTCCCTTCTCCCGGGGCAGGCTGAGTCGAGGACAGGACTCTGCTCATCCCAAAGCTACATCTTGGCTCTCCTGATAATAAGATCAGATCGGGAAAGCTCTTAACATGGCTAAAATGTAACGCTAACTGGGGAATTAAGAGGCAGGAATAATTCTTGTGAAAAGGGCTTTTGAAATCAACAGAATAAATTCAGCCGGAACTAAACACCGCAACGGGTACTTTGGCTATGGCAGGAAAAGCAACCGCATTAAAACTACAAAAACTAGACCAAAGTTAGGAAAAAAACCACACATGCACAAATTTAGGATAAAAACTTACTTAAACTTTTGAGCAAGTTCTCCCTGCATTTGCACTTTGCATAAATCAGCTTCTGAACCAGCTCTGTCGTGGAACGGGGCCGGTGGCTGCTGAGGAAACACACCCTGGTGGGGCAACCCGCGCCTCGGTGAAAGCTGCTTCCCGAGGTGGTGCCCATCCACGCGGAGCCGGGGATCCGCGCACGTCCCGCCGCTCTGCCCGGCACATCAGCCGGCCGCTCTGGCTCGCAGTTTTGCTGCAGCCGGGCCGTGGCCGGCGTTCCTACCCGCGGCTGCTCGACACCTGCTCGTAGAGACCGCGATGCATCAGTTTCAGGGAGATTTAATTTTCCCCTCAGGTTAAATATTTCATAAAATGACGGGATAACTGACAGCTGAATGTGGAGGTTATGATGCACGGGCTTCAGGGAGATCTTATTTTTCCCCTCGGGTCAAATATTTCGTAGGCTCACGGAAGAGTTGGGCGCATTTGCAGCAACGCTGTCTGCAAGCAAGTCCCCAGCCCCAGACAGGTGCAAGAACCGCTGGGGGTGAGCGGCCAGCCCCTGCCGCGTCCGGCCATGAGCCACCCAACGGGTGGGGGAAGCCCCGCCGAGCTCCCCTGCTGTCAGCAAGCCCTCGCCAAGAAGCACACGTTAATCTGCAGGGCGGACAAAGGGCAGGGCCGCTCGCGCAGTGCGACGGCCGCGATGCTGCTGGCTCCCCAGTGCTACGGCAGCGGCGGGTGATGCAAGCGCAATGTGCAACGCAGCGCGGTGCTCGCCAGGGCTCGAGAGGCTTTCCAGGACTGAGCTCCGCGGATTGGCCCGGAGCACCCCGCTCTCCTCCCTCCCTGCCCTCCCTCCTTCAGCACCCTCAACCCACAGAGATTGGACAGCCTGGTGCCACATGGCAGAGCGGAACCAGGATAAAAGATGAGCTGGGCTTGGGGACTGTAGCGTCCACGGCAGATCAGCTGGGAGAAGTTTGCAGGGAGGTGGCACCGAACTTCTCCGGCTGCACCGAGCCGGTGCAGGGGAGGACGGACGGACGCCCGGGGCTGCAGCCACGCAGGGACACCGGTGGGCTGAGCACCTGCTGCGGAGCATCCCGTCCCCTCTGCCATGTCCCTGGTGGCGAAGGAGAAGAACCACGTGCGGCTGGTCTTCTTGGGCGCCGCTGGCGTGGGCAAGACAGCCCTCATCCGCCGCTTCCTGATGGACACCTTCGAGCCCAAGCACCGGCGCACGGTGGAGGAGCTGCACAGCAAGGAGTACGAGGTGAGCGGGGCCACGGTCAAGGTGGAAATCCTGGACACCAGCGGCAGCTACTCCTTCCCGGCCATGAGGAAGCTCTCGATCCAGAACAGCGACGCCTTTGCCCTGGTCTACGCCGTAGATGACGCCGAGTCCTTTGAGAGCATCAAGAGCCTGCGGGAGGAGATCCAGGAGGTGAAGGAAGACAAGTTCCCTCCCATCGTGGTGGTCGGCAACAAGGCGGAGAGCGGCGGCGAGCGGCAGGTGCCGGCGGAGGACGCCCTGTCACTGGTGGAGCTGGACTGGAACAGCCGCTTCGTGGAGACGTCGGCCAAAGACAACGAGAACGTTCTGGAGGTCTTCAGGGAGCTGCTGCAGCAAGCCAACCTGCCCAGCAGGCTCAGCCCGGCTCTCTGCAAGAGGAGGGAGACGCTGCCCACGGAGCAGGCGCTGAGGCCTCCCATGAACAAGACCAACAGCTGCTCGGTGTGCTGAGCCGGCCGCCCGGGCCGGGAGGAAGGCGCCGGCAGCAGCGGCGCTGGCTGGAAGCTCAGGTGGGCTGGGTGGGGAGAGGCGCTGCCTCGGCCAGCACCGACCCTGCTGCCTCCCACCCCTTCCCTCCTCTTCCCCACCCAGCCTGCCGGGACCGGTGAGGGTTGGACGTGACAAGGAGGAGGGACTTGGAAGGGATCCTGGTTGCTGGAAGGGCGCGGGGAGAGCGGGAGGCCCCAAAAAGGCAGGAGGCACACCTGGGAATGCCACCGGTCAGCCAGCACGTTGCGTCGGTGCACGGCGAGCTGGCAGGCAGGCAGCTCCTCGCGTGCGAGGAAAGGGGGACAGACAATGGCTCTTTGGCTGCATGCACCCGATGTGGGCAGCTGTGCGGATGCATCGTACCCGCCGGTGCCGCTCCCCCAGGTCTTGTTCGGGTCCCGTGTCCACCTCGCCCCAAGCACTCGCCCGTACAACCTCCTGGCACGGCTGCGGTTACGACAGACCCAGCGTCCAAAGTAGCTTTGACTTTTGTACCCTGGAGTAGAGCATGCGATAGGGCAGTGTATGCATCTGTTTGGTTCTCTCTTTTCTATTTTTGTGTTTTGTGGTTTTTTTTTTTAAGCATACCCAATAAACACGTTATTGCAAAGTGGAACTGGAAAATGTCTAGGTTTCTTTCTCCTGTACTTCAAATGCTGCTGTGCCTGATACCAGTGTTTTATGCCCAGACCCCTTATCACTGCGTTTGCTTTCCCTCCTCCGTGCTCCATCCTTATCTGCAGTGTCCTGGCACCAGCGGAGCCTCCCCAGCTCTCCAGCCTCCTCTGACAGCGTCAGGACATTTGGTGTTATGATTTTCCTGACAATTTAACCATTAAAGTTTTTACCAAGCATGAATAACTAAAAATAAAACAGCTCTTCTCACGTCCAAGTACGGAAAAGAACAACAGTCATTAAAAGACAGCTGATCCACTGTAATAAAAACCATAAACACATTAAAAGGAGACAATAAAAGGGGGTCAGTATTTACTGTGCATTAACATGCTGCACTGGTTTACTCTCCCCTTGCACAGTCCATCCTTGCTGTAACGAGCATGTAACCTGCTCAGCAGCCGCACAAATACATTAAATGAAGACATGAAAGCTTGGTGGACTGCAGAGTCATCCACCCTGGTCCAAACCCAAGGGAGCTGGGCAATCTGGGGTCCCCAGCTTTCAGAAGCCCAGCCAGTCTGCTGTGCCCCTGCCCAGCCCAGATGGGCTGACGCAGGATCGCACCCAGTGATCCCAGCCCCTTCCTGACCCGGCCAGATCAGGAGAAGGTGCTGGCAGGGAAAGCCCAGCCTCCCTGTGAGCATCCCTTGTTGGGGCACCCCACTGCCACGTCCCCTGTGAGCACTGGCTCAACCTCCAGCAAACCGAAAGAAACCCTCTCTGCAAGCTGTGAAGCTCCTGCAGGGCTGGCTAATATGCAGAGGTCAGGTTTATGCTAGAATCAGGAGCACTAAGCTTTTTGGTTTACAGTGTTGTGTTAAAAGCAGAAGAAAAGCTCTTTGCGGTGTAAAATTAGGAAGCTGGGCCAAGCAAGGCTGCCCGCCAGCCCCTCCTGGGCATGTTCTGAGCCATGGTATGGACTGGAAACAGCTCCTTATGCCTGGGGTGGCCCGACAGCCGTCCCAGGCTCCGGCTGGCAGAGCCTCCCCAGAGCCGCCCACCACTGGCTTCCCTGGGCAGACCAATAACCCCCAGGTGCTTCAGGGCCGCCGCTCCCAGCCAGCCCCAGCCCAAGACCCGCGGGGCACCGCAGCCGCAGAGATGCCGACCTCGATGCTGCCGCTGCAGCAGATGCAGAGCCCAAATGCTGGCGCTGTAGAAGATGCAGAAACTGGGATGCGGGAGGTGCAGGACCCTCTCGACAGGCCCACCTCCGTGAGCCCCTGCAGTACTGGGCTCCATGGAGGAGCTCGCCCAGCAGCACATGCCGCACGCTCCGTGCCTGGCTGCATCCTACAGCCCCCACTCTGTACCAGTGTCCAGGGTCCCCTCCCCGCAGCCCCGCTCCCCCCAGCCTCACGGGGAAGGGGGCTCAGGGGCAGTGGGTAGGGATGCTGTTGGGATGGAGGGCAGCGCTCCCCAGCCTTTCAGCCCTCACCTGCGAGCTCCCCCCGGGGCATTGCAGGTTTGATTATTGTTTTTGCAACACCCCCCCATGAAATCCCATTGCATGGGGCTGCTTAGCCGAGCTTACATAGAGCCGCCTCGGATGCTGGGGTTTGCAGGCATTTCCCATGCAGGGACTCTGGCAAGACAAGAGCATTTTAGACGCGGTGTCCTCATGGCTCTGTGCAGGATGCAGGGCAAGGGAGAGCAGCAAGGAGCCTCAGCCTGTGCCAAGCTGCAAGGCACCACGTTTCGCTGCAGAAAGGTTGTAGAATAGCTGTAACATGACAATGCAAATAAAGCAGTGTGGTAAAAGCCACTGGTGCCTGTCCCAGAGGAGCGCTCTGTGCCGGACACGGCGTTGTCCTTCGAGGCGGTGTGAGCCCTACCCTGGCTCCTGCCTGCGTGCATCGGTGTGCTGGAGCTCGAGCAGCGCTCCAGCTGCGACAGAGCAGGGCAAGGAGTGACCCCACTGCGAATATGCTGAGTGACGGTAAAAATAAGCAGGTCCTGTGTCTCATGGCCTGAGATGTGGGTGTGCAACCTGTGTTCGGCCCCTGTTGTAGCAGAAAAATGTAGCTAAGGGCACTCCCACGGTAGCTGGGTCACGCAGGGGTCATAAAGCCCTTCTGAGGGCCAGGACTGGCTCGGTACCTACGTGTGTGTCTGTACAATGTGATGTGGTGAAGAACTAAACACCTGCAGCTCATTTTCTTTCAACAAGTAGCAACAAGTGAAATGGCTTTTCCTTCCCAGACACTGCTCGCAGCTACTGAACACAGCGTATCTGCAGCTGACCCCAGGGCACTGCAGCCGGAGCCAAGCACACAGGGGCTGGCTAGAGCTGTCGCTGCAAACATCGCACCGGCACGCACCTCATCAGAGGAGCAAAGTTTGCCCTTCCTCTGCTCCCCCTCGCAGGAGGAGAGGGCAGCTGGGGCAGATGCTTTGTGCCAGGGCTTCAGGGGAAGGAGAGCAGGATCCATCCAAACATCCATCCAGGCGGTTGTCCCCAGCAGAGCTGTGGGGACAGAGGCATTAACTGTAACCCAGGCACTCGCAGCCTGGGGCACCTCTCTGCAGGTCAGGGGAACTGGCAGACGAAGGGGCTCGTGCCTCCAGAGCAGCGGCTGGGAGCCCTCCAGAGCACAGAACATCCAGCATATAGAGGGGAGGATGGCCATGACCATGGCCTGGGGCCAGGAGGGCTGTCGTCTCTGTTAGCTGTGTGCCAGAGGCTGCTGTGATGCCCTGAGGATCCGGGATCCAGGGAAAAGCCTCAGTCCCCCGTGAGCCACACACAGGCACGACACCGACACCGACACCGCTGTCCCTGGGATGGCATCGGAGGCGGCAGCAGCGCTCGCTCTCCCGATCCTGTCTCTGGGACTGGAGAAGTTTCATTGCACAGGTCCTTTTAATTAATTAGCAGTCATTTGAGTTGTTTATTCATAGCTGGGATGTTATGTCCACATGCCCAGGGGCCCCGGTATTAGGGAAGGGAGATGTTCTGCTGGGCGTTGCAGCGTGGGGGGAAGCGGGACGAGGACATGGAAGGTCCCTGCCCCATGGGGTGACCACGGACAAGCTGCTTTCCCTTCACAGGGTTGCTCTGTAAATCACAGCCCCTCAGAAGCAGCAAGGTCTGTGCCAGGACACACACCTGCGTGTCTCGGTGCCGCCCCGGCTGGTGCTGCTTTTCCACAAAAACCGTTGCAGTGAACTTGACTCATCCATGTGCAGAACCAAGGGCTGCTCCTTTCATCCCCCAAACACCAGAAAGAGCCTGAATGTCTTTCCATTGCAACTCTTTTCTGTCCCTTCCCTCTGCCTCCCCCTTTCCCCGGTTCGACCATTTTACTCCAGTCGCCTCCAGAGCAGACGCCAGCCCCGTCCCCACGCTCGCCCCGTCACCCCCTGGAGACGAGCTCTGCACGAGCCCTCCTGTT
Organism: Sula dactylatra; assembly: GCA_013389905.1. Lineage (NCBI taxonomy): Eukaryota > Metazoa > Chordata > Aves > Suliformes > Sulidae > Sula > Sula dactylatra. The sequence goes on from WEKW01016893.1 coordinate 611,703, forward strand.
CCGTTCCACATCACGTAGCACAGCCCGTCAAACCACCCCGAGATGCTCCTGCTTAATTTGTGTACACAAACAATCAGGGAGAATCAAGACGCTGCCTGCGAGAGCTGCACACCAGTGACAGCCGCGCTGGCCCGCGGGGGGGCATCAGCTGCGAGGCCACGACGTGCCTAATTGGTGCGGGCCGCTGCAGTTTGCTCAGGTCTTGATTGATGTAAAGATGTGGCACAAACACTTAAACCAAGGACACCGAACGAGAAAGCAAAACATTTTAAAGCGAAAAGCAGCACTTACTCGTCGAGGCTGTAATTAGCTGTGTTTGTCTTTAGGGCCTTTCGCTAAGCGAGGCTCGGCGCGGGGGCAAACAAGCCCACGCGTTAAGTAAGTGCTCTGCAAAGAGCAAACCTGCCGCCCTCAAACCCGCGAAGCCACGAGCCCCATTAGGGCTCTCCCGGCCGGGCCCGCAGCGGTGCCGGCAGCGCGGCTGGGGTTCAGCGGGCGCCGCAGCGCACTGCGGGCACATCCTCCGTGGTGCACCCTGCAAGAGCAGCACCCCTGCGTGGTTTTCAGTCTAATAAATGCGTGGCCAGGACACGGCGCCC
>WEKW01016893.1:613601-723771 GCA_013389905.1 Sula dactylatra
GCTAGAACAGATCGCAGGAGCGCTGGGGTCTGCACGCTGCAGGACTTGAAGCGTTTGCAAAGAGGATTTACAGTGCTTTGCCTTTTAACTGACAGCTCAACTGATGGGACAGACGTGCAGAACTTCGCTTGTCGCAAAAGCTTCTCAAAAATCAAAAGGCTCCAGTCAGGAGCCTAAACTAGTCCACAAACTCCGGAGTTCACGCCCAGCTTCTTTCCAGTGCTGAGTATCCAGGCAGCCTTCAGGAAAGGCAACGTAAAAGCTCTTGAATGCTCATACCTTAAAAAAACCAGAGCGTTTTGTCCGGACAGGCGAAGAGAGGAAAAGCGGGGTTTGTTCTGCTGACGCAAGGTCGTGCGCAAGCAGGGAACCAGCTGCGCCTCTGCCTCTGCCCCCGAGCCTCGGCAAGCCTGACCGTCAAGCCTGACCGTCCTCGGGTGCCGAAGGCGCCGGGCAGGGGCTGGGCAGGCCAGCAGCCTCTCCTAAAAAGCAGGAATCTCCACTCCGTCCAGTGGAGCTTTTCAGTACAGCTCTGTGCGTCCCCATTAAGGCTCTGGCCCTTCATCACAGGACAGCAAAATCCGGTGTTGCCCGTGCTGCTGGAAGCCTCCACGTCCCGTGCGTTACACCCTTGTAACCAGTGGGCAGAAGCTGAGATGCTGTAAGTGGTTTCCTTGTCCTGCAGACCATGAACTTCTGGCCTCTGCCATGACGCACAGTAAAGGACTGGATAAATCCTCTGACTTGGTATTTCTTCTCGCTCGGGGCCCACACAGGGCAGAAGTCAGACACACAACTGATGCCTCTGTGGTCCTACCGCTGACTATGGAAACAGCAAAGCATGTTTAAGAACACATCAGTCACTTGCTATGCCAGGTGGGATACTGCAATTTAAATGCCCTGTATTGACAAGAACACTAAGAACAACCCCTTTGGAAAATGTGGTATTTGGCCTCCTAGCCTTGTTGAAGGTCCAAGTGGAAAAGGAGATTTCTTCAACCATTTCGCTCTAGGCTCGCTTCAGAAAGGTTCCCCTTTCTTCTCAGCTAGAGGTGGTGCCCACAGTGGTAAATCTCCAATGTCTTAGAATTCCGTGAAACAGATAAAAACATCAGTGCCTGAACTATAAGGCGATTAAGATCACTGTCTTTACTTGGAGGTGTCTGTACCAGAAGACGTGATCTCTAACCTATGTAATGGATCCCGGTATTTTTGGATACTTTCTCTTCCTCCCCCCCATCTAGGGACACAAGCAAAACTTAGTCTGTGTCCCACATTTCATACTCTGAGGGTTTAGTGCTTTGTGCTTAATCTCCACTAAATCATGAAAAACTAATGTTCTGCTGCAGGCAAAGCATTAAGCTTTATTCTGCATGAACCCCAGTTTTAATCTGTGCCTGAAAGCAACACCAAGGGGTGTCTGAGGCCCTGTGCTGGAGTCACTGGGTTGCTCTGCTGGTCCCAAGGGCTCAGCTGCACGTCTGGCAGCTGTGTTTCAGAAAAGCCCCAGGAAAAGATATTTTTCAAAGGTGCTGAAGCGCCCTGGGGCAACGATTTTGAAACTGCCTCCAACTACACTCCCATCCAGGTTATTGTGTGACCTGTAATTCACAAACAGAGGCAGCAAAAGCTTAAAAAGCACTTCAGGGAGACAGCACCAAAACATGTAGTAACCATGCTGATGAGCAAGAAATAAAGGATATTGGACTAATACAGTAAGTTGGACGTAGCTTTAGAACCACCTTACTACATACTCATGTTTACATATTGATGCTCTACAGAAAACTGAGCCAGAGCTATCAAGGAAAACCTTTCTTTTCCTTTTTTTTTCCCCTCTTTTTTTTCTTTTTTTCTTTTAATTTGAGCAATTTCTAGCTACTTCACAAATGAAACTCACCTACAAATCAGCCAGATCTTTGCATGTTCCTTCTAGCCCTGACCCTGAGCTCTCTGCCCTGCTCACCAGCTTGCCTTTTCACCTGCTGCGTCCTACCTTCGATGCTGCACACTTGGACACGTTGGGAAAGCCCAACTCTCTCCTCCTGGTAGGTGTTTGGAGACTATTCAGCAAAAAAAGCATCGCAAGGTAATCAGAGCTATTTGCCAGTTACCACTCTCCCTACAAGCTGCTCCTTCTGATCGTGTGATCACCCCAGAAACGAGAAAGGCGAGAGCTGCTCAGCTCTGGGGACTGATGTCTGTCCCCTCTTACGTAGTTCAGGTATTTTATGCTTGTGCTGAATCTCCCACTGAGCACAGGGATTCTGTTGCTAAGTAGGCAGCCTATATACTCCACGCTGGTAGAACTTGCAATTAATTACCTGCAGAATAATCATCTCCTCTGCCTTTATCAGAAGTTTCCTGTCATCTGTAGGGAGAGAAGTGTTGGGAAGCAGACAGACGTATGTCAGGAAAAGGCAGAAAAAGTGGGTCCCACTTGAAATCAGGTAAAATAATGAAATACCTGATTTTTCCTGCTCCTGTGGAATACAGCCACTAATCCATAATTGCAAGCCATGAATGCTGTAGCCAAAACAAGGAGACCTACTACTACAAAACCAGAGAGGGAATCTGCTCCTTTCCAACACTGCCCGAAAACAAGTCTTTAGTCCGCTTGAATTTTTTTTTTTTTTTTGGTATAAATTCAGAATCAATTAAGATAAATTAAGTGGGCAAAGGATCCAGGAGATAAAACTACAGAGAAGTTAAAGAGGACCCTGCCACAGTTTTGAATGTTGTCAAGTCCACTCCCCTGAAGAAAATGAACATTTAAAACAATAAACTATTTAATTAACTCAGGACTGACTACGGGCAGGTAGCAGATGGGGGGGAGAGTCAGCAGCCTCCCAGCTAGTCCAAGACAAGCCACCTCTACTGATAGTAGTTATTGAAAGCAAAGGAATCTTCCAGCTTATTGTGTTTGATAACATTTTAATAACCCTGAAATCATGACTGCACTGGGACCACGTTTTCATCAGAGAAAATTTACAAGCAACTCGTTTCCAATGCATCTGACAGTAAAAAACAAACACTGGGGGCACACACAGGACAACGTGTCATATTCATTTCTAATGAAACACTTTTCATTAGAGAGAAGAAAACGGTGGGAGCGCGAGGGATGTAAAGTGGTCAGCTCGACTGTCTCTGCACGGGCTGGCCTGGCCGTTAGAGGACGGAGTCTGGCAACTTGCAGGAAGCCATAGTTAACCTGAGAGATTGGGTGCATCCGCTGGAGGAAGACGCCAAGACCCCACTAGAACATGGGCACGTTAGCAGTCCGTCCTCCCTCAGGAAAGCTAGTGTGGATGAGTGCTGGAGGTGCCTCTCCCGAATTCCAAGCACACGTGTGTTACTGGAAGAGGCCCCTTGGGAGCGAGGGGGACTGGGAGAGGACAAAAGGTGGGCTGCTCCCGTAGACGTTAAGGTTTCACGGGTACGTTACTGCCTTCGAAGCAACGCAAGGACCTGGGTGAAAACAGTCCAAGAGACCTGCAGGGAGCTAAAATCATCCTGTGCGGTCCGTGGACGGGCCCGAGGCCTCCTGTGAATCCCGCTAGAGAGAACATCGTGAATCAGAGACACTTCCACACGTTTACAGAGCTGTCATTTACCTTGGGGTTCTGTGGGGAACGCCAGGCATCCGTACAGTTTACATACAGAGTTCGATCGAGCTCAATATCCGAGTTTTCGGAACGCCCCTTCCCTAAAAGCGGCTGCGCAGGACTTGAGCAGAGGTTGTACATTCGGCATCAATACAGCGATACAACGCGTGCACCTGTCACTTGTACAGCGCGGGAACTCTAACAGACATTTAGCAGCAGTCCATGTACAACGCTGGGAGATGAGCCTACAGGTCACCATGGCAATCTTCGATCTGGTGTCATAGGTATGCTCCCACCGTAGCTGCCCATAACCCAAATCCTAAAGGGATTTTCAGTTCCATTTCCAGACTCTTCCAACTCCAATAATTCTTAACATATACAGATATCCATATACATTTTTTAATTAAAACGCTCCTTCACATACACAATCATATACTGAATTATCAAGAACAGTAATATATTTTCGGAGCAGAATAGCAAAATGATCTGCTCTGCCAGTGCCACCCACAAACTAGACAAGAAACTAAGAAGTTCGACAGTTTCAGACCACTTAGGAAAGAGAAATTCTCTTGGCCTAAAGGCAGGGGAGCCATGCAGTGAAAGTGCTATGGAGGGTACAGTAAATGCAATATACAGAAAAACACAAATTGTTAAAAATGTTTTCTTGTAAAGATTCTGGAGCCACAAGGAGAATCCTTATCATCAGGAGCTATCTTTACAATTTCAGAAATACCGGAGAGCATTAAAGCAGGACAGAGTATGACACTGAAAACAAAGAGCTACGCATACACTAGAAGATTGGTTTTGGCCAAAAGCTGTATTTCTTTTAATGTACGAGGGCGGGTACGAAGTTGCAGCAGTGCATCCGATTTACAAAAAGCCATCTCTGCCAACCTTATGGAAGACAAAAGCTCTCATTAGCCAAACCGTCCGACTCCCTAAGGGACTTGGATGCCGAGGCAAACAAAACCCAGGGACACTGAAAGCCCTCCTTGCTAAGAAAAAAACCCCCAAACAAAATACAAGCCAAATAAAAAACCAAGGAAGGGAAATTAAAGAGAAGACGACTCTCTTCCAAGAGCTTCACTGCAAACGCCTGGAAGAGGGAAGAAAAGAAAAAAAGCAAAGAGGAGATGGGAGGGGAAGCAGTTCGCAGCAAAAAACAACTGTGGCACCAGCTTCGGGGCAGTGTCGACAGCGAACCGAGCCGAACGGGCTCCAGACTGGGTGTTTTATCCAATTGGAGAACAGAAGTTGTCCCCAGATCTAGATTTGTTGATTTTTAACTGAACCACATCTGCCGGCAAACTCTCAAGAGTCGCTCGGGTCCCCGCGCCCCGCAGGTCTGTCTTATTAAAGGCAGAGTTTATGGCGGAGTAGCCGATAACCCCAGCGCCAGAGAGCCTGGGCTGCAGCCGCCGTGCAGGTAGCTGTTCAGGGCTGGGAACTGCTCCCCTGTCAATCCAGCTCTTCACGGCAGGTGTTTTCCTTCTCAAATGACTGAGCAGAATGAGTTTTACTGAGCAAACTCGTAAGCGCTGGAGACCCGGGGCCAGCGCTGCTGTACATCACACTGTCAGTACAAATGGCCTCAGTGCCACCAGGAGGTAAAGAACTGCTTCGATGGAGGCGGGAGGAGGACATAAGCTCAGCTTTAGACGAGGGAGACGGAGCAAGTTTGGGTCCGTCCGCGAAGCTGCCGAGATCCGCCCCCTATGCCTAGCCTTGGCCACCATAAATATCTTCCTTAATTTCAAAACCTGAAAGGCCAAACATGAAAATATTTTGGTGCTTCTACCCTATTTTATTTACCGGCTGTTTTCCCGTCTCACAAAATTTAGTGGGACTGGCAATTCAGAGCCAGAGACATCCGGGTCCAGAAAACGGGAGGCTGCGGGGGTGACCGGACGGCAGAGCGAGAGAGGAGCCTGCAGCCGCGCGATACTCAAGGCGTTGAAACAATTCATCTACTAAAGACATGAATAAATGAGAAAAACATAATTCCAGCAAAAACCAAAAAAAGATTACTGCTTTTTACGCAGCGCTGTTGGATGCGATATGCCACGTGTTCATGGTACAAGCTTACGAGAAAGCGCCATCACCAACAAGCACAGATTCAAAGCGTGTGACTACACTTACAGGAGTGATTTGCCTGGCTGTACACTTAATTCTCATTAATATTGAAAGAGTTAAACTTCTTCCAAGAAATACCTTAACAGATTTAACAATAAGATTTTTTTTTTTTTTTTAGTATCCCCTGCATAAAAGAAAAATACACATTATTTGAACAGCCAAGAAAAAACTGCAATTTATTAAGTTTCAAAGAATCTTCGTACTCTTGAAAGCAACTTTCGGTGCATGTTCTTTAACAATCACATTCTATGAGGAGAATAAACATTGAAAGCCACAATTGTTGGTTTTTTTTAATCTCAGAGTTACAGACATCTTGAGTCCAAAAGGAAAGGCAAAAAAAAAAAAAAAAAAAAAAAAANACAAAACCCCACCCCCCATATCCTTAAACAGAAATTTTCATTCCCAATTTTAAAATATCAGGAGTTTTTCTACAACTCAATGCTAAACTTCAGCATGGAAAATCGTATGTAAACACGCACATACACACATACATATTTTATATAAGTGTGTGTGTGTATATATATAAAATATATATGTAGGAGGCGTGTAATGGCAATGAGATGCAATTACTCTGAGGAAAAGTTATTCAGCTAAATACACTACTAAAACTTGAGAAAAAAACAAGTCTTGAACCCAGTTTGTGCATAGTTCATGATCCTCTATAAAACCAGCTTTTGTTAATTTGCAATCTTGCAGGACCCTTTAAATCTGATAAAACCATTAAAAAGCTAATCTTAAAAAAAAAAAAAAAGTAATGCACAAGTTTCCTGATCCAAGCAGGCAGGGAGCACAATGTTCATATAATTTTTAAAACATACTTGAAGTGTATGTTATTCCATTGTCTTTCTTCCTTTCAAAACAATCAAAAACATTGATCTTTTTTTAAACATAAAGCGATTTTTTTAATATATAAAGCACTCTTCAAACATCTATTTCTTTTGAGTCCATTATTTGGTAAATATGTAACTGCTACACATTAGATTAGGTATTTTCTTCTTTCTTACTGTCTTTTTTTTATTTTATTTTGTTTTTTAATAATATCTTCAGTGCTAGGAGTTGGGTTTTAAAAATACATGAAATGGTGTGGAGTTGCTCCTCGGGAAACCCGGCTTTCCTGAGACATCTTCCACCATGTGCAAGATAGTGATCACAAAGTTTTCGCCACTTTGACGAAGAGGAGGAAAACAACAACAAAAATAGTACACAGCAATGGCCAAAGAAAAGAATAATACAACAACACTGTTCAATCCCAGAGCTCTGAAGTAGCATATCTTCATTCTGAAAATAGTTTTCTTTACGATGGAAGTCTTTTTTTTTTTTCTTTTTTTTTTTTTTTAATTCCTTTTTTATTTTAAAGTTTGAAGGAGAAAAAAAGGTCTGTAAACAGGTGGGAGCCAAAACTCCTGGCTCCTCCAAAAGCAGTCAAAACCTATGTCCAAGTGCTTGTTTCTGTTCCTGCTTGCAAGGGAACTATCCACTCTTTACAATTATCTATGGCCACAGTTCAACAAGAGTATTTATTTTAAACTTTATATTCCGAATGGAAAAATGGTGCAATACTCCGGTAATAATTTTCTTGCATTAGTCCACAATAAAAAGCCGCTAAAGGTAGATATACATATTATTCTCCAGAGATACACACTGTAATTTTTAAAATGCGATAAGAGTCCTTGAGTAAACATTACACGTGAATTGTCGCCGGCCCCTTCTATCAGTTTCTTTCTTTTTTTTTTTTCTTTTTTTTTCCTTTTTTTTTTTTTTTTTTTTTTTTTTCTCCTTTTTAACATTATAGGATTAGCTACAAGAAGGGCTGCGGACACTCAGTGCAAAGTTAGAAGCTAACAACAATTAAACATTTGACCAATGAGCAAATAAAAAGCATATACTGAATAAAAGGAAAAAATTCACACTTTTAGTTAAACCACACGTGGGCACACACGCGCGCGCGCACGCACACACACACGCACACTCACATACGTACATCTGTTCCAACAAAAACATATAGTCTGAACTTTAAAAAAAATTCTTAGAGCCTGTTTTTTGTGTACTGATGCTGACCTGGAAGTGTAATAATTAGACTTAGAAAGTGTTCACATTTTGCTATTGGCCTGCTGGATTCAAGTATTTGCATGTTGATATGTTTTTTTTGTTGTTGTTGTGGGTGTTTGTTTTTTTTTTTTAAACTTTTTATATTTTTGGGATTTAAAACATGACATGAAGAAGTAATGAAACAAGGGCAATGTGCATAGGCAGATCCATGGGAGTAGTGGACACGAGATACCCCAGCCCTGCCCTCCCTCCCCCCCGCTCAACCTGTACAGTCGATAGTTACCACTCGGATTCATTACTTTTCTGTACCAATGGTAAATATCACACTTCACCCTTTCTGATTATTGGGTCCGCCTCTGGTAATGTGCATAATAGTCACAGGCTCATTTTAAATAGGCTTTCATTTCCCCCTTCCCCCCCCAGCTGATAAAATAACCCTTTCCAGCCCAAATTCTGAAAAGTGCCCTTCATGATAGACCTATTCTAAGCAGCTTTTATACTTTGTTTTTAAAATCACCATACAAACATAAAAAGACAACATAAAACAAAAAGCCATGAAACAAATAAAACCTGTCATTAGCACGTGACACTGACCAAAAGTAGCCCATACTGTTTCACGAACAGTTCACAAGGACTTCTGCAGTTTCATATTCGATATTGGACAGAGGTACTTAAAAGGGCTGCCAGTCTGATCTGTTAAAGCTGGATTCTTCATCGAGCCCGGGACTGGAAAGGGTTACAATTTTCATTTTTCCTTTAGTGCTGATGATTGTTATTTCCATTTTGTTTCTCTTGTCTCCTAGATGGACTCCCCGCTGAGAAGATCACCCGGAAGAAGAGTATTCAAAGGTGTCGGGCTTCCGATGACTCTGCCGTCGTCGGTGCTGGGGGGTCCCCAAAGGCTGCTGGAGTACTGAGGCACCCCACCCCAGAGCAGGTCGCTGCTCCCCTTGCCCCCCAGGCAGGGAGCGTTCCAGTGGCCGCCGTCGGTGCGCACCAAGCCGTGAGAGCTGCTCGAGGAGCCCAGGCGAGTCTGGTTGGTTCCAGTGTTGGACTGCCAGCTGGAGGTGGGCGGCAGCGCCTGGCCTTGTGCTAAGAAACGGTTCACTTCTTCTTCACCAGCAAACTCGGCCAGGATGGTAGTGTTTCCCAGGACGCACCTGAGGACAAAACCGAAAGGTGCAGCGACATGAAACAAGGGCTGCAAAGGGCGCTTTCGGAAATAGCCGAGACGGATGTAAAGCCATTCTCCCCCGAGCTGAATTTGAGAGGAAGGGTTATGCCACATCTGCTCAACTTCAGCGATCCCAGTCTCTTGAGCAAAGGCTTCTTTGTCCTATTTCCTATTTCCCTTTTTACATCCCTAGGCAAACACACAAAGCCACACGTGTGGAGACCACCTCGTTTACCTAACGTGCATCCTGGGAGGCCGGACTCCATTTAGGCATAAAGGTACAAGCACACGGCGTTGTCAGCAACAACCGACGCCAATGACGACACATTTATTACAATACATTTTGAAAAACTAGTCTCTCTTCACATTAATTGGTCATCCCAGAATATGTTCTAGTATTTAAATCCTGCAAGAGGTTCAATCTTTCGCTGTGTGTTTTAAAATCAACTAATCAGGAAAAGAAAAGAAGTCTCCCTCTCTCTGGTTTTTTTTTTTTTAAAAATCTGCCAGGTAAACGAGCAGAATAAAATTCAGACACCTTGCACCTCCGGATGTCTACGGCCATCACACTTGACAGCAACTTTTTAGGTACAGCAAAGGCTGAAATGCTCTTTCTAAGCCTGTGCTCGGGCATCTGATAACACCGTCTCCTTTTCCCCACTTCTGCATAAATGTTGTAGCTTTTATTATTTCTGAGCACGGGGCAGCGGGACCTGTAGTATTATGGCAAGACACAAAATACAGATCCAACAATGTATCGTATAATGCAGCAAAGCAAGCTCCGGACCACGAGACGATTAATCCCTCTCTCCTTTTTAAATATTTTCAGAAGACTTAGAGTCTCAGAAATATTAGAGAATCCTTCTTTTTTCACGTCATGAACAAGTCTGCTTTCATACCTTTACAGGTTTTCTGCCATCACAATGTTTAACATGAACTCTTCAATGTACAGTTCAACTCTTCTGCGCCTAATGCTTATTCCTGCTTTATTTAAAGGTACACCTGGAACCCAGCGGCAGTGCTGGGAACACATTTCCAACATCTGTACTCTGAAAACTGATTTGTACTTCAGTGCAACTCGCCACTCATCCTGCAAAGTTGCAGGTTTTGTCCTTCTCCCCCACGCTGTCTCCCGAAACCTCACTGTTCTTTAACAGCATGTTCGGAATCAATTCCCTTTGTACACGCTTGACAAGAATAACTGCATGACCGAGGCAACGAATGCAGAATTCTTCCAAGAACCTAGCCTTTATTTTCTTCTAGAATTTATTTTGCAGCCTAAGATCTTTTCAAGAAGAACAGAAGATAAATCCACCTGGCACCGTCTGCCTAAACCTCCAGGTCCTCTCCGCTAGTTCAGCCTCGCCCTTGCACGGCAGCGGTGACTCTGAACGCAGACGTGAACAACTGCGCTTTCGCTGGAATACAAACGTCTTTGTAATGGCTATTCCCCCTCACCGCCTGACCGCAGCCCCTGCCTTGGGAGCCACCAACGAGCAGGGTTTATGCAAAGGCTCCTTGCTGAAAATCACGTCGTAAGGATTTCTACTTTTCCTGAACGTGTAAGTGAAGAGGTGCAAATGCAGCCTTTGAAAATTATGCATTCTTCATAAAATTTTAAATTATTTTTCAAAAAGTATTAATCAGTGCTGCTCCTAATTTATATAGCACACCCCACCCCCCCGCAGAGAGGGAGAGCGTGAGCGAGCTATTGTTCTATCAGATCAGATGGGATCGGAGACTGTTGGCTCTGCGACGTACTCTCCGGTGATCAGCTCCATGTAAGCATTTATCTGTGAAACAGATAGTGGCTGATATCTCTTGGAACTCTAATACTGTCCTGTTGGCTTCCGCAAATCCCACTGTATTTCACCATTGTCACCCTGCCAGCAAACCAAACACATACATACAGCTCGACCCTTTTCACTGAGAAAGGTCTGTTCTGTCCGTGCCAGCACTGTAACTCTAGTTATGCCACAAGCTATTAAAAAGAGAATTTAAATAATTTAAACAAAAGCCCGATTTAAGCGGAGGCCTTCCACTTCACTGATCTGGAAGGACACTGCCATGTACCGATTTAAAATAAGCACTTATCTTTAAATTTGCATACTAATTTTGCCTTTGGCATTATTTATTTTACCTGATGCCCACATGTAAAGTGATGTAACTAAGATTGGTCCATTTTTCATCTCCAATTGTTCTGAATGCTGCTTCGTAGTATTTAATTAAGGAATGGGCAACAGTTAAAAAAGCAACACGGTCATTAACATTATTATTATTACTACAATTTCTGCTAATCAGGTTCATAATGGGAAAGTAGTTGCAACTTTACGTATAGAGTAACCGTTGCTCCTAAATCTCCTGAGTATGGGGAAGGTAATCAGGCCGGTAGTACAACTAATTCCAAATGCTGTTTCCGCTACAATCAGTATTTTTCATTGCATTCATGCTATAACCTGTTGATAAAGAAAATCGCTTTCCAGCTCTAAGCACCTAAGTAAACATCAGTCTTCGTATTCTTAATCCTCCCTAATGTCACTGATTTTATCACTCAAATTCTCCATCTCTTCCGTAGTATGCCAATTGGTCCCATGGATGTTAAACACCTAAAAAGCACGTTTTGTTGTCATTCATCTCTTTCAATTTCTTTCTAACTCCTTTAAAAAAAGGTAACCACCATGAACACCTTTATCATCGTTCTGTCCTTTCTGCTGCTCTCTAAGCTAAACCCCGGCCTCACGCTCTCTTCTCTCTGAGCTTTCTTTGGAATTCTCATCACATCTCACGAATTCTTTGCAATCTTACACGTGACAAATCCTTACTGAGCACATTATTAATGGTTACTATCTATTATTAGGTTTTGTAATGACCTCTTATTCAGTAGCATATGAGTATCCAGCCCAATTATTTTTTCTCTCTCTCATTAGGTAGTTTCCAAGATCAGATTAAACTAACTAGTGATCAGTTCCAAGTCCTAGCAAATAAATGCCTAAGAAAACAGTTTCTGAGCTAAAACTGGCTTCATAACAAAGGAAAGAGAGAGCAGAAACGTACATATGCAGAGACTTTTGGGCCTTGGCTGCTTCTTCCTTGGAACTGTATCGGACCACAGCATTCCCTTGCGTCAGGTTCAAGTGGAATGTTATTAGAGGGCCATGTTGTAAACACAGCGTCCGCAGTGTGGAACCATCAATCTGGTAAGAGGGAAGGGGGGAAAAGTTATCTGTATTTTTGTGATTTTACTTTAAATGCTTGTTAACTAAGCAGGTTTTAAAAGCTAAAGAATAAGTACAGGTGACGGAAAAAAAGCTTTTCTTCCATAGCAAAAATTTATTTATAGACTATTATCACTGTCTTCGTTGAATGAGACATCCTGTCTTTAAGACTTCCCTACAGTCCAGTGCAAAAAATTTCCCAATTTAGGTGATACAAACTATACTTACCATTAGAAGTCCACAGAAGCGTAGAAATAAGTCAAACGAAAACCAGATTGTTCATAAATATAACTAAATTTTCCCCAAGATTAATCTGGATGTCTACATTCAAGGCTTTGTTATCTGTGTCCTTCCTTGTGAATGGTACTACATGGAGGACTAGAGGATTTGGCAGACTTGGGAGAACCACCCCCCAAAAAACCCCATAGGAAAAGCAGATTTTACATCTCTGTCTGCTTTAAAACACCGTTCACCTCCAAAGTTACGCATACATAAAAGGTTCGCACTGAAGGACTAATTACAGTCTTAGAAGTTCATACTTGATTTGACAGCACTTTGAAAACTTAAATTCCCTGTAGAAGACAGACACTTGTAATAGATGCAGAATAATTATTTTCCCTTCAAATGAACCTAATGGCGAAGGCTGATAAATGTTCTTCTTATCTCTTAAATGTGACATGTCTCTTTTCATAACTAGTTACGTACAATTCTATTTACCTGGGGTGTGAGGTTTCGAAGAACCAGCCAGCTGCTTGTTCTCCCTGAGCTGTCAGTACTCCACGCAGAACCTACGACACAAATTCCACAACAAAACGTTTTATCATGATGTGGAGAGCATACGACAAGAAGAGAACTTATCTGGAATCACGACATACTAGCAAGCGTTATTGCTACTGAAAACAAATCTGACAGCAGTTTCCTCACATCTTGATTTACTGCCTTCTTCGGAATGAAAGGTGGCTGAATGAAAACCTGCTTTTGTTACATTTAAAAGATCTGTGGCATTTTTCACATTCCCACAATAACTATTACAAAACTAGTGGGTGCAGGTATGACACTGCAACAAACTGCATCTTCAGGTTACATTAGAATTAATCTGGAAGACAAAGACACATTTTAAAAGCAATTCAGATGTCCAAGCTCAGATTTGCTGCTTGCTATTAAAGATTTTTATAGCACTGCAGCATTCTGCTATCTTGCCAATGATAGATTAATGTATATGACTTATTCAAAACAGGTATTTCTGCACTGACAATGTTCTGATTAAAGATACAAGGACATAACCAACAAAACCTGCTTTTCCAACCTCAGCCTGGCGTTTTACAATGAGAAACTGTACAAGCTTGATATTTATGAGTGGCATTTGAGAAACTGCAGTACTTCGATAGTCACATGCGTGACCACACTCAGGCTCCAGAGAGAATCCTGGCACCAGCGATATCTGCCCACCAGGTGGGGTTTTGTTGAAGAAAACTGATACAAAATAAATGGCAAGAAGAAGGAAGGACATGTAATTCCCAGCTTAGTGAAAGCAGATTAATAAAAGTCAGCTTTGTAAAATAGGTGCAATACTTCTGAAGCTGACGATACTTCACAAACAAACATGATATATAAAAATATATATATATATATTTATATAGCCACATCCATGGCTTCTCCTATTTGTATTTAAGCAAAACAAGGACATCTAAAAAAGAGTCTGCATGAAAAAACTAAGACATTTCCTGAGGGCCCTGCGATGCCATCAGGTCCTAAATGCTTCACATCCATGCTCCAAAAATGTGTTCCCTATTAAATTCCATGGGCTGATTCACTCATCTTGAAACCTCGTAGGCAGTCACAGATCATACCACAAAACAAGAAACATGTTTAAAAGGTATTTTTAGAAATGAAGGAAATGGAAAAAAATCCTAGTTGGAGTTGTTTGGCAATCCCTACGTAAAATTACTAATATGACAGCTTCATTTACGACTTATCCTACCTAAAATAAACAGACACGAGCCTCATCCCCCAAACAGACACACTCTTGTATTAAACCTCAAGTTTCTGGAGCCTAGTACGCAGCTATGGGGTGCCTCACTATTGTAACACAGAAAAACAGCCAACAATTACAGAAAGAATGCACTGTGGTGTTATAAAACACAGAAGTCAAGAGTACCAGAGGAGTAAGAACTGGTCCAACCCAGGGGACTGGCACCCCACGTAGATGACGGCTTGGTGTTTGTTAAGCCTGGAGGTGGTCTCGTAGGAGCAGTAGTGTTTCTGGGTACCTTCCATAGTTCGTGGGACAGAGAGGCTTGTGTGTGAGAGATTGGGCCAGAGGACCACGTAGACTTGATGTCTGACAATTTACCTGCAAGAGAAAAAAAAATACATTTGCGCATTTTTAGTTAGCAACAAGTGTTAAACTAGGTAGGATGGGTAATCGTCAAGCTTCTGCATTGACTATATTCTTCCAGTTTTTCAGGAGAGAAAAGAATAGCATTCTGCACCACTCAGTGCTATAAATCCTGTATCCTTTGAACCTACTTAAACCAATATTTACATTTTCAAAGAATTTTGTATGTAATGACTCTCACAACACCTGCTACATATACAGTTCTCTTTTTAAAATCTGTTTTGCTTTCTCATAGAAGACGGTACATAAAAAAAGACCAGAAAATGGACTTAAGTATTTGAAATCTGATTTCATCAAAATTGTAATGAAACACTTCAAGATCGTCCCTCTCAAAGGTTTAATAGAACTTAAAAACTTTTTCTTACACAACTCATTTTATCTAATATAAAGCAACCAGTATATGCATATGTTCTTCTGATATATTAATAAAATTCCAAAGATCAAAGACCAACAAAAACTGCATTTCTGAATATTCAAAGTAACAGATACTCTTTTTTCCAAGTGTCTTTGAGAAAAATGAAGTCTTCAGAAGATTAGACCATATCGCAACCTGTCACTCTTTGTAACTCTTTACTGTTCAGTTTATTTCCCTGATCAGTTTTTAAAACTATCTCACTACTGTTCCTGCCAAACCAGAGTTCTACAAAATAGTACAAAAAACAAGAATAAGAAATACAGTTCAGCATTCACAGCGGCAGACGAATTCGATTCCAGCTACAGATACCAAAACAAAACCCTTTATTCACCTTTAGACTTACACATCCCCACCTTTCGTGCTTGCACCAAGATATGTTGTGAAATTAAGAGTCCAGTTTCCTTGTCATAGCACAGTCCCACGGTTTCTAAGATTAGCAGCATGTGTTTGACTGGAATGGACCGAAATGGTCACATCCCTGTATCTTCTGCCAGAGCAAACGATACTGTGATTATGCTGCCTTAATGCTTTAATGCCGACTGCAGACTGTAAGAAAATACTTGGTCTGACAAAGTTCAAGACGTAAAAATCTTGTGAATTTTTTTTTTAAAGCCAGATTTGAACTGGCAGACTAAGCTTATACTGAATCGGTGCTTTGCATCAGGCTGCCACTGAGTCCTAAAGCCAAATTTACCAGTCACCAAATCACAGCCGCGGTTACATACACACACACGCTCCCCAAATTACCTCTATTTATCTATACCATTTAACTCCACGATTTGATACTGAATCATAACAATTTAAGTGAAAGGGCAACCACTCTCCCATCTTCTTGCAAACTGTAGCAACAAAAGAATAATTTGACAATGATGATGAAGACATTAACAAGAGTAAAATGGTGGGGGGAAAGGGAGAAAGTCTGAGTTTTAGAACTCGGAGCAGCTCAGCCTGCCAGGTAGCATGACACATGCACGATCCCGCAGATTAGATGTTGCTATGTCACTACTTCTCATGGGGTTAACACAAAGATTAGATGACGCTGCAGAAAAACAAAGAGCAAATAAAGCAGAAATGCATGGCAGATAAAAGAAAAGCAAGCCATTCCTTCCTTTTCCTTTCGTTGGAGGAAAACATTTCAAACAAACCCTTTTTGTTTTGCATTCTGCAGTATGACCTGGAGGTTGCACCTTCCTTTATTCAAAGCAGCGGAGGGTTTTCATTGATTAGATATGAAAATGTGAATAGAATCCATACAACAGCCCCAACACATTTTTATAATGGGCCAAACCGGATATTTAGGTAGCCAGTTCGCGAGCAAAGTTCCCGTGACTTTCAGAGAGAGAGAGAGATGCTCCAGAATTCATAGCTCATTAAAAAGAATGGGGCAATTATTTAGACCATCTACAAGCTCAGTCATACAGGGGAGCATCAGGCTTTGGACTGACGATTAAAGGCCATTTAAGAGCCCCAAACCCAAGCCCTCCAGAGCCATGCAGAGTACCTTGAGGTACTACTGAACTTCTTCCTGAGCTGGAGATGGTTCACTTTTAACAGTGAATTTATTAACAAAAATTTCACAATCAGCTTTACTGGAAGGGTATAGTAGAGGTGTTTCTACTGAGGTCCTAGACAATATTCTTCCTCAAAGTTGCAGTGGAGAGAGTCATTAAGAGATCTTGATGCCAACACGGAGTGACAGCACATGACACCAAGTGGAATAAATACATTTTTCCTTAGCACAATTCCAGGCATGCCATCCAGTGCTCACCACTCAAGAGCTGCCAGGAGGGCTGCCTACCTAGCACAGTACTAAAAAATACGTTTCTGTCTGTAGTAGCACTACTGTAATAACTGGGAAAGCACTTTCTAGGGCCTCTTCTCAGAATGCAGAAGGATGTGAAAGTAGAAAGGCCATTTTTCGTACCTGCAATGCTAGGTGCGGATGCAATGCTGCTGAAAGAGCTACTGTAGCCGGAGGCACTAAGCGGCCAGGCACTCGATGAAGGCAGCGTGGCATTCTGAGATGATGTTGGGGATGACCCTGCAGAACCAGCAGAGAAGCAACTAAGAAAGATGGGCATAATGATGTTTGGTGTGACATAAGCAAATCTATTATGTGCAAATACAAACCATGCAAGGCATTTTCCTTAATCAGCCTGGTCTCTGAAGTCTAGGAATGAAATGTTATAGAAAGCATGACAAAGTGAAGTTGAAGTCTTTAGTAGAAAAGAAAAGAAAGCTGGCACAGTAGCAAATGTACTAGTGCCTGCGCAGAAGATAAATTCTGCATTTCCTTTAAGATACGTGGTGCACTCAGGAAAAAAAAAAAAAAAAAAAAAAAAATCAGTGTTCAACTGTTTAGTCTCGAGGAACAGGCTTCATTTGTAAAGGTGCTCTGCCGGCTGACTTAAGCAATGGCAACTGTAGATGAGCATAGATGTGTATGATAAACTAACCTCTTACCATGGGTGATTTGTCCTAAATTACTCGAGGTAAGCACTTCTCCTACATCCTAATGCCCACAAACATCTTTAGATTTTTGCAGACTTTCAGTAAAGCAGGGATATATTTTAGCAATCTCTTCTCAAACTGATAACATTAAATGAAATAGCCTGAAACCATCTTGGTAAATAATTTACAATCTGAGGAGCTATCTAAGCATACATACAATTTCCTTACTGGCATCAAATGAAAGAAACTGAACATAAAATAAAATATCTTCATTATAAAGACCAGAAGAACTGGAAGTATTCTCTCTAGCGACCAACCAAATTAAGTGTGTATCCTAGGTGACTAATCATTCCTGACATACATAGATGGACTGTGATACTGAAACATCTTCAACTGACTAACGAAAATAGGCAAGTTCTTTGGAAAAGAGTGCTGTACTGAGGTAGAAGGGAGGAAGTGAAAGGACAATCTCATCCCCCACAGCTCAATAAAAAACACAGGCTATATTTTCAGCTGGAGCAGGAAGCAACCAAACTTTACCTTATGCAGACTCACTGCGCTCCAAAGGACACCCATACGGACATCAGTCCCAAGCAAAATAACTCTGTATCAAGGCCTCCTCTGGAAATAATTATTCCCCAGGCAGGAGAGGGGGAATTATATCAGATTCAAAGGTCCATATGCCCACAGGGCTGAAATCGTTCACGATTCCACATGGCTAAGACTTGCAGCTCATACTAGCTGACCCTGCAAAGCTTCATTAGCAAACAGGGTAAACCAAAAATCAACCCAAAAGCTTAGGTTTTGTCTGTTTCTGACCATGCAGTGCAAGGACGGCATGCACCACAGTGCAGCCCTCTAAATGGAGATCAGCTCTCTTAATACAGTCCGTGTACTTCAAGCTGCAGTATTCAAAGACAGTCTCTGCCTGGCAGCATGTCATGAAAGCCCCAATCTCACATGGAAGGGTAATGACAGGAACAGGTAATTATACCTAGAGGCAAACACCTAGGTTATACGAGCATAAAGAAACAGATTCAGCAACCGCATTTTTTATTAAAATTATATTATTACAAGCTAAAAAGCTAATGGGGAAAGGAAGCATACAGGGACCCCAGCAGTCACTGCTTTTCAGAAGGTTTTGGCTCTTGAGGGCCTGTTTACTTCTGCAAATATCATCTATACTGACCCTCTCTATGTAGTGTAATTATTTCTTCATTCCACAGTTCATACACCAACAGAGCTAATGTATGCTTTCCTTCTATAAAGAAGAAAGACCTGCAGTAGGTGTCATCTAACTTACACGTACAGCTCTGTAGGGCTGGGCTTTTGGCCCAAAGGGAGTATTTCTTGGGTGCACCATATCTGAACTGCGACTGAATTATGTCTTTATACTTTTCTTTTTATAACTTCAAACCACTCAGGTTGCCTGCCCCTTGAAGTGCATTTGCGTCATTAGAAGTTCGTTCAACATTACTCGTGCACACAAATACTTCGTGTTTCAGCTTAAATAAAGATTGCTTTCTGGTAAGAGACAACTAAGATAATTCAAGGCAACGAAACCCCCTGCCTCCTTTCCCGCACGTTTCACATCCCTCCACCTGAGCTAACAAGCCCAGCGCTGGAAACCCGTCTGAAGGATTGTTCCCATTTACAACCTACACAGATATCACAAATATAACCACTAGAACAAAGTCCACGTTTTTGATCCTGACAGGTCCTTCTTGACAACCTGATTATACTGTTCCTGTGCATATTAGAGTGCTCTATCGAAGCGGAAATAACTTGCCTATTTGGGCACGCTGATCACAATTAAACCAAGCCACCTTTCCCTTGATCCACTTTCAGTGCATCTGGTTAACAAGCAGCGTAGTCCCAGTGGTTTACTGTTTTAGGGAGTACCCTTTTAATCCTGGAGTAAGCGCCGCCGAGACAAAAGGAACGGAAGTGGCAGTGCGAAATAGTAGTTTACTAGTCAATTGCTTGTTTTTTCTTTTCTTTGATGGTTTGGGGATAAAAGAGCTCTAATTTATTTTGCTGATTGATCTTCCAACAAAGCTACAATTAATTAGCGTGTCAGAAGCCTGCTGCCTCAGCAACAACTGTGGAACTTTTGTATTGAGTCTTCTGAGTATTTCACAAAGTGTAGGTAAGAGATTGGTCGGTATGGAGAGCGAAATCTTGTTCAAAACAGAGTGTACAGGTATCAAAAACTTCCAGTGACCACAGAAGTTTAGATTACACCTCACAGCCTTTTCCAATGTAAAAATATTTAGATTCCCATGGAAAACCAGAAACTGTAGTCCCATATTTAAATGAAGTATTTCTGGATTTTCAGTCAAAGTTCAGAGCAGAAGCGTTATTAGGTTAGGATTACATGCAAAAATATACAGCCATAATATACAGAGTCAGCTTTTTGGAAAGAAGAAGTAAGTATGCCCAGATGTAGAAGTAATTTGTGTGTTTACCTCCACTCTTGAGAAGATAGCGATTAACATCCTGTATCGTGGTGTTTATGGTAGGCCCAGTTGGAACACTTCCAGGAGTAACATCGGGGTCATTTTCAGGATCAATATTCTGCAGTCCTTTCCATGGCACTCCTGGATGAAACTCTGTTTCAAATATAATAAAGAGTATGTAAAGTCATAATTCTCCAAAGTTCCTGTGTATCAGAAGGCAGGAGGATTCAATAAATAAAACCAACAATACATTTTAAGGATATCAGTTTAACACGAATGCTTTGTATTTTGTTACCTGGTGGCCAGTTTATGCTGGAGCCATTGGAAATTTTATCACTATCGGTTTTGGCACGTGACCAGCTGTGAGGAACAGCTACGGGTGGACTGGCAGGCGATTCTGTGTTTTGAATCAGATCATACCGGCCGTAAGAGTCATCAATGGAGGACTTTCCTGGAGGACCAATACTTAAACCTCCAGGTATAGCACCTGTAATGAATGAAACGGGAAGGCTTTGTTTAGGAGTGGGGCTAATTTTGGGTATGGGTTTTCATCAGTCCCTCTATTTTATTTTCTTTTTTTCTTTCTGTATTACAAAGATAAAAAAGAAAGTTAAAATATGAACACAGTAAGCAAGGCTTAACAGCCTCCGAAGCCTTACTAGGAATTAGAGCTGTGAGACACACTGCTGGTAAAATCTAGACATCCGAGTTAAAGAAATTCACATTACATTACTGCCAAAAAGAGACTGAGTAATTCAAATCATTGCACTGATGGTAAATAGGAATTTGCTGAGACAGCATACTAAGGAGTATTACTGTAGGCAAGCCCTCTTCTCATCCTTCTCTAGGCATTCATTGCTGATGGGATGGATGATTTGAAATGGCCATTCTCATGTTCCTACCAACTATCAAACAACAATTTGGCATAAGCAGTACAGCTACTTGCAGAATAAAAAACTATTGTAAAAGAAATAATTCATGCTGCTCATAATAAAATCCAGCATACAATAAAGTTAACAGAGCACCATGTGCTAATGGAATGAACTTGGTACAGGAAATAAAGGAATAAGCGACTCAGGAGACTGGAGGCGTTAGGGATAAAGGTGTTCCAACAGATTAGCAATCATTTCTGGAAAAATATGAAGTTTGTGCTCCTAACTCCCAGGGTGGGTAATTATGTAATCCATCATGCCTTTGTACAGGACTGGCTGTGAAAGGTTGATGGTATTGGAAAAACTGTGGGAGAAAGCCAATATAAAGTTGTTTTGTATTGAAGGTATGCAGGTCTGGAGTAAAGGGAAGCTTGTGGGACTTGTTTTGCCAACACTAATGGCTTTAGTTGAACTCCATGTTCTGAGCAACAAAATTCAGCAAATGAAAAAAAACATTCCTACACTGCATGTAGGAAGTGATAGCTGCAAGAACTTCAGTGCATTCCTGAACGTGTCTGCAGAAATCATCTTAAAAAAATCACAGTCTCAAAGGGTGCTCTGTACCAACCTTTATGAGCACTTACCGAAAACAGTAACGTGAGGGAAAAAAATTACAATTACAATACGACTCAAGTCTCAAGAAGCCAGACTGACAGAGAGATTCAATGGGACATACCGTGCTTGCTGGAGTTCTGGTCAAGCGAAGAAGCAGCACTAGACAGATTATCCATTGAGTTGGGGTGTGTCCACTGAGGAAGGCGAGACTGGGACTGAGAAGCGTCCTTCACTGACAAACCACCAGTAATGTCCATGTTGTTTACATTCATGTTCGGGTTCAGTCCAGCTAAGGGGAAATAGGTCATTAGACACCCATGGTATGTTGGAGGATTAAAAGATGTGTTTAAAAATCCAGCTAAAGAAATTATTAAACATCGATTTTCAGACATCTGTACGTATGGGTAGTAATTTACTATGCACATTTTCAACCTGCTGTCAAGAACTTCTGCTTTTATGGGAGCACCAGTAGAACTCCCGTGAATCCAGAAAATGTTAAAACTTTGCTAAAAGGAATAAAAGAAAAAAAGATGTAGGGATAATATTTTAAAGCTGTCAGTATGTCTATCTGCAGTCTCTTTACCTGTCTCAGAAAAGGCACTCTGGAAGAATGCGCTGGAATGCTACGTTTAAACCAGTGAAGAATTTGCAGCATTCCACTGCTAAGCCAAAATATTCCTAAAGTCTCACCAGCACACCCCCGCGATGCCTGCCATTTTATTTTGCTAACACCGTTTTAAAAATCCCAAACAAAGCAACTAATTAAAAGGTCATAGTAACAGCTGCTGTTCATCAGAGCAGGTATTGTACTATTTGGGCATGTATTTTGTATACACAGAACAAAATCACTCAGACTATACTTAAGGAATAATTTTGACGTGCTTCTGTGACACGAATCTGGGTCCTTTTTGATATATAATCCTGGATGTCAGCAGATCACAGGAAGCCGAGATATGGTAAGAACCTCTTAGACTTAGGCCTTTAATTCATAAATTCTTTTGTCTTCTGATGCTCCCTGCTATAACAGCTCGCCATAGCAGTCAAAATTACCTTCGTAACGGCTGCATGGTAGATAAAGCTTGCCAATTCTATTGTACACAGCATAAAGAGAGTCACAAAGAGAGTAAATTAATTCCTTTACGTCATAAACGAAGTCCGTAGCATACATCAAACAATCACAGAAAAGAGGTCTGAGAGGTTGCTCTCTTCCCCGTCTCAAGGCCGAATTGATTATTTTGACGTCAGTCATATTTGACAGATCTATGTCTAACCTACCACAAAAACGACCTGCGAAGATGATTTCAGAACCTTCCCAGATAATTTATTCCAGTACTCTCCATCGCTTAAAGCAAATAAGCGATCCTTAACGTTTAACTAGGTCTCCTTTTATGCAACAAAAATTTATTACCTCTTGCATTAGCCACATGCAAGAGAACTTCTCCGAAGCTACCTTTAACATTTTTGAAGATTCCTTGCATGTCTCTTAAGTCTTCTCTTTGACTAAAGCGAGCACAGGATTTTTCCTTAGCAGTCATGTTTTTGAAACATCTAATCATCTGCACAACACCCTTTCTGCATTCCTTCAAACTGATCTGTGTCTTTCTTGAAATACATTGACCAAAACTGATGCCCTACCAGCGCTGATTAGAGTGGGAATACGGCTTTGCCTAACTCCCAAGTAATATCCCTGTTTATCAATAGGACATTTGTCTATTTTTACAAGATGATGCCGTTAATATACATTTAGTTCATAAATAGCATGTGTAGATAGTCAATTAAGCAAATCTTCTGTTCCGACACTTGTAGGCAGAGCACAGGTGAGCAAGTACAGCCCGCTTGAACAGCCACCAGAGAGGCATGTGGTACCATGATTCAGTTTAGGCATTTCAACATTACTTAATAAAAACATCTGTTGTATTTCTGTATTTATTATATTGTAGAGCAAAATATTTAGATGCTGAAATAATGAAATACACTCCTCCCGTCTTTTTCATACGGAACTGCTTTAGCTTTAATGAAGGACACTTACCGAGAGGGTAAGGAGCAAAGGTGTTCGGTGAAGACTGTTGCTCTTTGGTCTGCAGGTCAGGTAGGCCGGGAGCCTGGGGATGGGGTGAAAAGCTATCCATGGCTGATTTGCCTGCAGAGGGGTGCAAAGATAGATGCGGAGGGGGAGGCTGCTGCTTCATAAGCAGGGCCTGGGCCAGCTGGCGCTGGTGCTGCTGGATCTGCTGCTGCATGTTATTGATTGTACGTGCAACCTGGCAAGGAAAAGAATCAATAAATGCTCAATTGAACAAAAAGACACTAGATTTCTTGTGCCTTTCTCTACAGTGAAATAACACAATAGATGTCTTTACAAATAAAAATTGACTGTATTAAGGGTTGAAGAGCTTTTCTCCAATAACTGAATGCTGTGAAATAGCTTTTTTCCTCTAGCGCTCTTTCCTTTTCAACGCTCAAGCCATGCACTATATTACTGTTCCTCAGGATGCTGTGGCTGCTTTGGACCAGTGTAGTTCAATCTCTCTAAGCTATTGAAACCAAACTCTAATGGTGAGATTGAACTGGCAGGCAAACCTACTTGCTGCTCCTGTTGTCTCATGGGTCCGGAAACGTTACGCTGAGCCTGTAACATCTGCTGCTGGATTTGTAAACGTTGGTATGCCTACAAGAGAGAAATGAGAGGTCAGAGATCCTAACAGATACAATAAGCCGAACAAGCTTGCTTGAACTGCTCTGGTACATTATGAAATAGAAAAGACAGAAACATTGGAGTTTTCTGAAAACAGTCAGTGAAGCAAAAGTAACAACCTTGTTACAAATGTATTTTATAATACATTTGCTTAAATCTAGTGTTCATTTGTTTTGGGGGGTTTTTTTAAGCCAAACGTGTCAATTAAAAAAACTGGTGAGTAAGTTTGTGAGCAGTAAGTGGTCATTAAAGGTAGGAACCTACTTCTTTTTTACGAAAAAATTGTAACACAAAGCAAAAATTAGAATAGAAGTTTATAATATTATACAAATAGGGTAAAACCCAATATTATTGGTATTTTTGTTTTGGCCATTTTGAGTTCTGACAAGACTTTGTATTTAAAAACCTGTGCTGCTTTATTCCACAAAAAATTCCACTACTTTAATGCGGTTAACTGGGTGGTAAATTTTTTTCAAGGTGTTTCTCTGAAACACGTGAATTTAAAATCCAAAGGAGGGCTGCACAGGTATTTTTCAAGTAGCTGGGTACTGTTCAATTATTACCATGGCATGAGATCAATGCTGTGCTCCTCAAAACTGGGAAACATATCCAGAAATGAATAATAGTATCAAACACTGTTAGTAATAAAAGAGTTTGACTATTACATCGAGATCAGCAACTAAGCTAGTTTGTCATCTTCAATTTTACGTTTAAGCCTAGCAAATGCTGACTTATTCTTAGCGGTATTTCTTTTTAAAATATTCTTAAAATCTAGTGAAGTGCTTCCATACACACACACATACATATGTAAAATTTGCAAATATAGCAAAAGTACACAACTTTTCAAAAACAAGTAGTTCTTATCACATGATGTGTTTAAGATACACTCCATTAAGTACAGCAAATTTACCCTACGCTTTATTATTTAGTGAGGCAACCGAAGGAACTCAGGTGACCAGCACTGCCGAGATTCCTCTCGTTATGTTGTGACACAAATCTCCCAGCTGGTCAATCAGCTGCATATGTTGGCATGTAATACACATATTAGTGCTCATACCAGTACGAAGACAACTGACTTTTTAGTTCCACAGATCAGCTGTAAAGGATAATTATTCCACAAATGACTATTTATAAAGCTTGAGACAAAACCCATTATCTTGTTTCTTTGAAGAGACTCTACCAAAGAAATTGGCATCTGTTTCAAATATGCGTCACGTCCATTTAAAAATTTAGTTAGCCATTCTCTTATTTTATCTTCATGCCTTCAATTCTGATTTCGAGCTTATTTGCCATGTCTTTTAACTTACCAGCTGCAGCTGATAGAGCTGGTTCAACATCGTCATATGCTGAGGATTATTAATTGGCGAGGTTAACTGTGCAGGGCTGAGACCAATGTTTTTTGCTGCAAACTGCAAAAGCTGTGCTTGAACCTAAGAAAGAGGAGCGTATTAAACATTGTAGATTTACTTTTAACACTGGCAGCTGTGTAAGCCATTAATAAGAGTCACAAGACATCAGCTCGAAAATACTATTACCAGAAGCAGTAGCATGAACTATCAAAAAAGTAACAAGAGGCTCTAATAAAAATCTTAATAACCATACTCAGACATCCATTTATAGAAAAAGCTGAGAACAAAGTCCTCAGCTCTCTAGAAACACTACTTTGTGCAAAAAGAAACACAAGAATGTGCCCGCACAGATAACGTACAGAATATCTATGCGAGACCATCTTATCCATGTAACATGCTTACTGGCCAGTAAATTAATCGACACAGACACAGCCAGGCAGCAGTAGCTGCAAAGCCTCAGGAGCATGACAGAATGCATATGGAGAGGAGAGTGCATATGGAAGAGTTCCAGGGAAAGGGAAAACTCATGAGTGGAAGTGTCGTCTAACCTGAGGGGATAGAAACTGAGGCACTTGAGCACGAAGACTAGGCTGGGATGAATTAAGAGGTTGCACTGGCGGTTGCTGCGGCTGTTGCATGGTCCTGGCTTGTGCTGCTCCGCTATTGCCAAACATACCCAGATTGCCACTCGGTATCTAGAGTGGGACAAGAAAGACACTGGCATTTAAAGACATCACTCAACACGTAACCTGAACGTAACTTATCTGTGCAGTCTTTATCCTCAGTGATTATGACAGGCACGGATAAAGAACCCAGTACATACAGACTGCATTGACAATCAGGTTTAGAATCAGGCACGGCAAAGATCGCCGTGTACCCCCAACAACATCCCAAACCTGGAAAACTTTGTACAGATGCCTGAACAAAAGGCAGCTGAAGTTGAAGATTGCTTTTATAAGGATGCATAACCCCAGAGGGTCACAAGATGAACGATGAAAAGTACCTGCCAAAAATGTTTATATTCGTGTAGCAAAGGACAGGAGAATGGAGTCATTAAACTCACAGCATCCCAATCCTTAAATTATCTAGGCAGTACTTATACTTAGTCATTTTATAAAGCTACTGATAATGGACATGCTATTAGTGCAGTCTCCTCTTCTGAAAGATATGCTTACTGGGCTGTAAGTGTTGGACAAGTATTGCCTTTAAAAAACTAACTTAAAAAAATATTCATAATAAAAGCCACCATAGAATGATACATAGAGTTTTTCCGTGTTGTTATTTCTTATCTTTGCTGGCACTTCAATTTATATGGCAAAAATAACCTTTTCATAATCAACAGTAGTTTATGACCTCTCGGTCTCCTGGTGCTTATGAATCTTCCCCTCCGCCTCCTTTCCTTTTCATTCCTTTTCTTTCCCTGTCAGCATGTTCTACCCAGGGGCCAAAGCATCCCTCTGGGCACAATGCTCTATTTGACCAGAGGTGCTAGAAGCACAGTTTCTTTCCTACCACCTGTCAAAGCTATGAGCTGTCTTGACACTTACAGCAGGAACAAAAAAGCCCCATCACTTCTCACCCATCTCATCACTGAATAATTGTGCTCGCCAGGAAAGATGAATTAGAGCAATGTCCCTGCCTTAGAGCCTGTGACAATTAGCAATGCCTTAAAAAAAGAAACCTCACATCAATCAAGGCAGAGCTGTACCAGGTTCAGTGGTATAAATCCATAATGCTACAGTCTCTTCTCAATGGATGCATGTAATTAGCAGGCTAATTACAACTAAGCAGTTGTTCTATGTCCTAGTACATGAAACGCTTATGCAGCAGGTAGTTTCCCCACCGATATTTCCCGTGAGCAATGAAGTTGCACGCACTTTCAGTTTAAAGCACCGCTTCCCCTGGGGAAGTGACGGGCACTAGCAGCGAGTCCGAGAGCGCTGAAATTCAACTTGGGATCTCCCCCAACAGCCTTACCTGTCTAGAAGAATTCAAGTTTTGCATGCCCAGCCCTGAGGCAATCCCGCCCAGGGTCTGATTAGGGAGTGCACTGTTTGAAAGGGGGAGCTTCAGGCTTGGTGAAGGCAAAAATGGTGAAGTAGTGGGCTCTTCCACTAGGCCGCCATCCTGATTGGAGAAAGAAAGGGTGAGCTGTGTGCGGTGCCCAGGAGCAGACAGCGCACAGAACAGTGTCCCATGGAAATATAAAAGGGCATGGATGGATAAAAAAAAAAATTTAAAAAAAAGGTATGAATAACGGGGAATGAAAAGTATGGAGTGAAGGGAGAAGAAAGAGAGAAATAGGATTAAGGTACTGGTTTTCTTTACTTTGTTGCACTTAATCCACAAAGGCACAATCACCCTCCCTCACCCGCCTCTCCAGAAGGAAAGGGGGAATTCTAGCAACCGACTGCAGAGCTATCATGCGGCCGTCTCCTCCTCCCGCCCAGATTTTCTCCTCTCTTCTCCACCAGGTTGAAAGGTGGAGAGGGAAGAGACACAGCACATCTCAGGGAAGTCTTTTGTTCATTTGGTAAACTCTCAGCAGCGGAGCACAGACGTACGACACGCCGCGTTCGCTAACCCAGAACTTGGGAAAGGCCAGATCAGCTTATTTGACACCAGTCTGTATTCGGTTCCACATCATAGCTCTGCTCTTAACAAAGCGTTTTTGCATTAATCCCCTTTCCTGAGACACATGAGTCTCTTTTAATATTCACATAGCACTGAGTTATTATTATCCACTATGACATATTACACTCTAACGAACCCAATGAACACAAAAAATACTTAAAACCAATAATGATAATGTTGTCTGTGTAGCCTTCCTAGGAAATGGATTAAGACGCTGCCTGAGCATCTCCCAGGAGGAGGCAGATTTTAGCAAGACATAAAGAGCCCCCTCTGATAACCGGGCTGTGACGAACCACGGCTGAACATGGATACGATGCACAGAAGGGGAGGGGAGGGAAACAGCAAGTCGGAAAATAAAATAGATCATATAATCCCCAATCAAACAGGTAGATATCTAGCTAGTATTACAGTGGGGTACCCAGTTCTATCTCAAACTAGGCTTTGATGTCTGGGAAGCCTGCGGCAAGCCCGATCAAGTAACACTGTGTACAAAGTAGAGCTCCAAAAACAGGCAGAGTGAAAAATCTTTACTTTGCGATGTGCTGGACTGGTGTTTTTCAGGCAATATATTCATTGCAAAGAAAGCCTTTTAAATAAGTGAGGAGCTAGGTTACTTCAACCAATGAATTCAATGCCCCAGAAGATTATAAAATACTGATAAACTTCCTTTGTTAAAAAAGCAGCCCAGCCTGCCAACCAGATACCCAAACAAATGACCTAATGCAGCACCTAAAGCATGCTCGGTAAATTTTATGTTCTAAGTTAATCTTGAAAAATGCATTTTCAACAGCTCTCCTTTGATGCAAAGACAAAGTTTCTTTACTATCAGGCAAAGTGACACTTGACATGCTATCTGACTATCCTGAGGGGGACACTGACATTTTCTAATGATATCCCCAAGGCCTTTCAGCTCAAGATTTTTTACATTCTACTGGACATCAGTCACACTCCACAAACAACTGCAGCTTGCATGACAGTAACAGGTTCAAGGATTTCTCCTTAGATCACAGACATATGTTTACAATTCTACCCTTCCCCCTTTAAAGTGAAAATAATTTCAAGCTTCGTGCGTGCTCTCTCCTTCAGATGCCATTGTTTCCTATGTGAACAGACCTATTGACCATGAAAGACCAATGCAATCCCTCCCTGCCACAAAATTTATTCAAGTCTTGTCTCATTGACATTATTTTTTCTCATTTTGGATACAGGCAGTGCCAGGGACGGTGGAGGACAAGCCATACTGGAGACTCAGACATCTAATTTCCAGAACAGGCGGACTCTTCCTGCAAGGGCACCTTCATTAGTGTTTTCCTTGGCTGAACTGCAGCAAACATCTTTTGTAGCAAGTTTGTACTCATTGTTCACATTCACATTGTTCTATTTTTTTTTAATTTGAATTTATCGTACGGTGCCAACTGTGCTGCACAAATCTGTGCCCTATAAGTGGAACTGAAATCAATTCATTTCACATAAAGCATTTGAGTTGGTCAACATAAAGTACTCCTCAGTCACTCTCAGCCTACACTAGGTGATACCTTTACTGCTGACAGTGGTTTGTGACCCATCATTTTTCAGGCTCCTTTATGTAATAATTGTTTCCTGAAGAATAATCTTTTATACCTAATCACTCCTCTTCAGTGTTTTTCTTACAAATTTATGTTACATTTCTGCCTCAAGCTAATCAATTAAACAAATCCCCTACATCCGAATCATCAAAAACACACTCAATCCAGCACTGCATTTAACTTTTTTGAAGGGACTTGACGTAACTGTAAAATCCTACCAGTAGCAGCATTTCCTTCTACAGTTATCCAGCACAAAGCACCACACTGGTGCCCAACAAGACATTACTTTTAGGACTTTGGAAAGTCTCTCACAACAGTGTCATGTACCAAGAATGACAGAATGCAAGCAGCATTACTCAAAGATTTTTTTAGCCCTGTGAGATATGGACAATTTAGCAGAAGATTCCTGGACATTTTGGCAGTCACCTGCCAACAACTGCCACTTCATGAATCAAAATGTCACAACAGGCATATGCGAGACTGATGAATATGCCAGAGGTCTTTGTATAAAGTCAGTTACGGAAGTAGTTAGTAGAAAATACACATTAATAACTTCTTAAAACAGAAAAAAAACCTTTTCCAAAAGGGAGGTTCAAGTAATAAAATCTCGCCTCAAAATAAGTTCTCTCCAAATGGGACGGGAGTTAGGTGCAGGAAAAAAACTTGCAGGAAATGCAATGCTCCAAGAAGTGCTCATCATTGTTATTTTTAATTTTGAAAACACGCAAATATGAAAGAGGCTTCAAAATTTGGAAGTTCAAAAAAAAAAAAGAAACAAACACTGGATAATAGGAAGCCAACATGGAGGAAAGAAGAATTATTTAAAAGTCAACTTTAGAATTCTAGTGATCATCATCTAATTGCAAGGCATACGAAAGTGTTTCTGCGTAGTGGTAAAATACCCCATTCATTATCCGAAAGACAAAAAACAATCACACTCAGAGGCAACTGGGATCAGAATGCGAAGGACGAGGTTGAAAAAACCCAACAAACACTATGTTCGAATTAGAAACAAAGAAGAAGGCTAGTCAGAACGTTTTTGGAAGAACATGATTCCAGCCAAGAGGCATCAAGACTTGTAGACCTGAATTTCTCAACAGTAGGAACTGATCGATGAATAAGACAGTAGTGAAAGGGAGACTTAATTTGTAAGGTAAGCATTTTACAGTCTCCTATGCGCTCAAGAATTTGGGAGAAAGTTTGGAAGCATCATTAGGGAAAAGGAAGACAGGAGACTCTGCTGGCAGTATGGGAGAAAGCATAAAAAACCAAAGACAGAGGAGAGCGGGAGGGAAAATGAGTCTGCCATGGTACTAACAGAAGCCTTGCAAGCCTGAGCTAATGCCAAAGCAGGCTGATGTTGCTTATCTTCAGAGAGTTGACCTGACTTTTGATCACATACATCTAATACCATGGTCCAGAGTTCAACACTCGCAATCTGATTGTGCTAAAAAATTAAGTGACATCTCTGTATGGTTCAAGATTTTCAGTTCCAGGGTGGTCAGCGCAGAACAGCAAACCACCACATTCTTCTGAGCTCAGAACACCATTGACGGGTGCAGTGAGAATACACACCAAACCTGAGTCCCAGTACTCAGGAGTGGTGCCCAAGCCAAATCCCTACACTTTAAGAATAGATCCTTTGAAGCACTCTGGGCTTATTTCCAAAAATTTTCAGGATGCTTCCAGGAAAATCTTACATGCTTTTCTTACAAATTGGATGGCTCCAGAAGACATCGGGTAACATCTTCAAGCAAACCTAAGTACAGCATGCTCACCAGCAAGTATAAAGACACCACAGTTGAGAACACATGTCAGGGTACTGCTAGGCTTGAAGCCATTGGGTTTCTCCCTTCTTTTACGGTGCTACAGGGCAAGACAACATCCTGGAAAATAATACAATTAACAAAGCAGAGTGCAATGATTGACTCAGTGTGACACAGAATAAGGAGTATCTGCAGCAAGCATTGAGGAACAAGTGAAAGCAAACATTCAAAGGTGATGTTTAGTTGAACAGACCATTACTAATCCAGAGAGAACAGGGAGTTCAACACATCCAGAAACAAACGTCAGGGCTGGAAATTCTCTCTCCTCAAATGCATAAGGTTAAAAAAAAAAAAAAAAAGCGTAAGTGCTGGATTTACCTGTCAGAGAAAATGCAGGAGAAAAATCATGGAGAATCAGCTCAGGTGAGCTGAGAGGCTGAGAGAATCAGCTGAGAAAGAGTGGTAGCAATGAGCACACTAACTCAACTTACAATTTCATGAAGAGGAACCTCGCATTACTTACTGAAGACTCAGCAAAGCCAAGCAAAAGGGTAACGACTTGGTAAGACAGTAAGTAAAATAAGGAACATCAGCTGGAGTGCTTTGTGCAGCTGTGCGGGGAGCTTGTTCACTGACCAAGGATGACCTGAGCGGGAAACAAGAGAGCTCCAGGCTCGTGCTCTGAAACAGTACCTCAAAGGGCAAAAAGGTTATGGAGAAGAGTAGTTACTCTAGTAGCATGAGCCGTAAATCTGGGAAGAATCTCTCTGGAAAAAATATCTGTTCTTAGAGTAGAAACTACATTTGTTTAATTCACTTAGTAAGTTGCGCAACACTCTGATAGCTAACAAATACATTTTGGGATTATTTCCTTTGTTATAGTAAAGTCACTGTGACAGATTATGCCTAGACTGACAAATTTTACTTGCTGTACAA
Organism: Sula dactylatra; assembly: GCA_013389905.1. NCBI lineage: Eukaryota > Metazoa > Chordata > Aves > Suliformes > Sulidae > Sula > Sula dactylatra. The sequence continues at coordinate 645,930 of WEKW01016893.1, forward strand.
ATATTAACCATTTCAGTACTCCCTTCTCAGTAGCTGTGTTTAACATATGCTTCCATAATTATGCGTGATGCTGCACATAATGCACCTCTCTCTGCGGCAATAATTTTACTGCTCAAGATACTGTTACCCTAGAAAAGAAAAGGTAAACTGGCATGCATGCATTAATTTTGTGACCTTTATCAGGAGAGAGATCTTTCAATTAACATCTTCATTAACTTTTACCATAAACAAATAAGACTTGCCATAGGTAAGGGTGAACTTTACATGGCAAGAAGAGAAGAAGAGCCAGGTTGAGCCTTACATTGGAGGAAATACACAATTTAGTCTGGTTTAGGGAACAACAACATAATGGGCACCACATCATTCCAATATAAGTAGGGAGCCCAGAAAGAACAAACGTTATTATTCCCCCAAAAGCAGAAAAGCACTTTTCTAATAAGTAATCTTTGGAGGAAACTGCCATGACACTAGATTACACAGCAGTGTGGCAGCATTTGAACTATCACAAAAACTTTTGGTATCTAAGGACCCTCTAAAGCAAATCGTATATAGATGCTAATTTTTCCTTATTAATAACCCATAATTATGTAAGATGCATTTGTGTTTAATCAAATTAAGTTGTTTACAGTTCGCATCATGACAGCAACTAAAACTCAAAACTGTTTAGACTGTGATGACAGCAGAAATAGTAATAGTTGTCATTTAAAGGTCAGCATTAATCAGACATCCTAGCACAGGACCAAAGAGTGGGCTCGGCCCAAAGAGTGCTGGTGAATGGAGTTAAATCCAGCTGGCAGCCAGTCACAAGTGGTGTTTCCCAGGGCTCAGTATTGGGGTCAGTTCTGTTTAATATCTTTTATCAACGATCTCGGCGAGGGGATCGAGTGCACCCTCAGAGGGTAGGCAGGCTCTGCAGAGGGATCTGGACGGGCTGGATCCATGGGCTGAGGCCAGCTGTATGTGGTTTAACAAGGCCAAGTGCCGGGTCCTGCCCCTGGGTCACAACAACCCCAGGCAACGCCACAGGCTTGGGGCAGAGCGGCTGGAAAGCTGCCCTCGGAGAAGGCCCTGGGGGTGCTGGCTGACAGCGGCTGGACACGAGCCAGCGTGTGCCCGGGTGGGCAAGGAGGCCAACGGCATCCTGGCTTGTGTCAGCCATGGTGTGGGCAGCAGGAGCAGGGCAGGGATGGTGCCCCCGTGCTCGGCACTGGGGAGCCGCCCCTCGAATGCTGGGTTCAGTTTTGGGCCCCTCGGGACAAGAAGGACATGGAGGTGCTGGAGCATGTCCAGAGAAGGGCAACGGAGCTGGGGAAGGGTCTGGAGAACAAGTGTGATGGGGAGCGGCTGAGGGAGCTGGGGGGGTTTGGTCTGGAGAAGAGGAGGCTGAGGGGAGACCTTATGGCTCTGTGCAACTGCCTGAGAGGAGGTTGTGGTGAGGGGGGTCGGTCTCTGCTCCCAAATAACAAGTGACAGCACTAGAGGAAGCAGCCTCAAGTTGCACCGGGGAGGTTTAGGTGGGATATTAGGAAAGATTTCTTCCCCAAAAGGGCTGTCAAGCATTGGACCAGGCGGCCCAGGGAAGCGGTTGAGTCACCACCACTGGAGGCATTTAAAGGACGTGTAGACGTGGTGCTTCGGGACAGGGTTTAGTGGTGGATTTGGCAATGTTAGGTTAACGGTTGGGCTTGATGATCTTGAAGGTCTTTTCCAACCTAAACGATTCCATGATTCTATAGCTCCACGCTAATTTTCTTAGCACAACACCTGGGAGGCTGTCACAACACAAACCATAACTTTAGGGGTAATGCTACAGTTAAGACTCTAAGAAAAGTCAGCGTGGAGGACTGGAAAGATAATTGTTATTCAGAGTCAGTAAAGTTTTTAATACAGTCTATGTTAAGATTAGATAACATTAATGTCTCACATCCTGTAAACAGCTTATGTAAAATAAATTGGTTTCAGCACAGTTTGTGAAAACTATTGATTTCTGCATTCAGAAACCACCACCGCGCAACTCTAGCAACATCCGAAATAACCTGTGAAATAAAGAATGGCACCAGAGACTGTTCTTTCCTTATTAATAATTTTCAGGCTGATTCTGAGGTGGTTTGGTGGGCCTCTTTGTAGGACTTTGTGTCGGGTTGTAAATCTCATTTTGTACTGAAGATCTTGCTGCACTTTTCGCTACGCCCCTTTCTTTAGGCACTTCGAATTCTGGACAGTAGGAACTTCTGGAGCCCTCTCCTCAGTCAGTAAATGGTGCTGGAAAGTTTGTCATACGTGATCACAGAAAAGGAAGCTCATCGGAGAAGCTGTTTATGACTGTGCGTGTTTGCTCTTTGACTTAACAAAAACACCTCAGCTCCTCATTCCTATTTAAGTACTGAACTTTCACTGAAATCTATAAGGAGCTCTAAACTAAAACAGGAATTAGGAGCCTAATTCCTGAAGATTTTGGCCTTGGTCCTGCCTGATAGTTACTTTGGGCAAGGGTCACTGACTCTGGGCTCCTACAGAGAGAAAGGCTTTCTGTGCTCCATTTCTTTATTTTCTCCTATTTCTAGTTCCACTGCATTACTCATTCCTTACTACATTCTCATTTCAGGTGTAGCACTGGGGATGACCATTGTTTATTTCTATGTGGAAATCAAACCATTGGTCCCTTCCACAAGGACTAAATTCCCCACAAGATTAAAAAAGGAGAAGAAACAGAATATAGCAATGTGTAATTATCTATCACATTTCTCTCTACAGCTTTCTAAACAGACAGTAGAAATCATCGATATTTCTATACTGTGTACAGTTTTGACTTGTAAATCACATTCGTATTGCTGAACTTACCTTGTCAAGGAAGGTGGGGCGGTCCATGGAAGACTCTTTGGAGATTGGTGGTGGGCGGCAGCCAAGGGGTTTGGTGACCATGCCATTATAGTCGGTCACTCCCATTCCACGCTTGTCCATTTCCACCTTCTTTTCCAGCAGAGCACCTTCACAGAAAGGGGAAATGTATTGAAAAAGGTGATGCAAAGAGTGAGTTTGCCAACAGCAGTTCAGAGGACTAGGTCTTCTTACAAAAGCAAAAGCAAGGAAATAAATACTGTCAAATAGATCTGGATAAGATCAAACTCTCAGAATCATGAATGGTTCCTGTGTTGCTTTAAAGAAAGAAAATTATTTACACAGATACTTACTCATGGCCTGATCGAGATTCATATTGTTGCTCTTCAAGGCCTCTTCCGCTGGCTCTCTCTGTCAAAAATACGGATTATGTTAAGAGAAAAAGTAATCGTGCTTATATAATTTCAAAGCAAACTGAGAAAACAGAGCCGTCTCAAACACTGGATTTAATATTTACTCAGCAGCACGAATAATGTCTGCGCATATTTTTTTTTCCTGCTTTTACCAATTCCCACAACAATTCAGTTAGTTTCAGTTTGTCAAGTAAGTACCAGTTCTACAAGGTCAAATCATACTGTCCTACTTAAATTTCTTCCTGTTTTCTATAGACAAATATCACTATGATGTGCCCTTCTCTAAAAAAAACCAGCTATACTCTAGTTTCACCTGTATAAGAAAAGGGGAACATGAGTGGAATTACTACTGACGTTCAAAGTAACACCTATTGTTATAATACTCAACTTCAAAAGATCTAGAAATGTCATCACATGAAGTATATTATCAAGTAATCTCAGAGCACTCTACTAGCTTACGGTAGATTTCTGAAATCAGAGTAAATGTCTAAATGCAGGTAACAGAACTACTTCCTGGCTGGAAGAAGAGACTGAAGATCTTTTTGTAGCTACGGTCTGAAACATCGGAAGTCAGAACTACAAGCTACGAAAGCTAAGCCACAGGTGTGCTAGCTATGAACACTACTCACAGGGAAGCCCATGTCTGTGAGCTGTTTTATCAGACGGTTCATGATCCAGGCCTCATCTTGCTTGCTAGATGTCTTCATACCCTTAGTAAATAAATGGGAAATTCCATTAATGGCCTGGTTCCCATATGCATACTAGCGAGATGTACATAAAATATGTGGTAAGTTTTTCTTATTAATAATACATGCTACTGAAAGATATATTAGTACATTAATTTAGAAAGTATTGAAGAACCCTCCGAACAACATAACTACAATTCTCTTCCCCCACAGTGTACAAATTTTATCTCGGCTGAACAGGCGTTCAGTGTACTATTTAGTATTTGATTTGCCGACCACTGAATTAAAGCCACCTTTGAATTTACGTATTTCATTTTTAATCCTTGGCAGAAAAACATAATGAAATCAAAAATTCCGAAATAGTACAACACTTCCTGAAAAACATTCCCAAAAACGAGTTTGCAACCTTGAAGTTAAGAATGTTACTCAGTGTATTTTCTTAAAAACAAACAAGAGCGTCTAGATAAACACCTTTAAAAGATCTCTGTGCAGCTTTTCTATCACAAAATCCTTAAGAAGTCTCTTCCTTTCAGTTCTCCAGAAAGTACCAAGGGACAAGCGTGGATTTGTTTTGGGCTGCGGACAGTACAAGAAACAACCATACTTGATCAAATCACTGGCCTAACTGTTGGCTAATGGAATAACAAACAAACTGCCTAAATGCATTCCCAATTCCTTTAAGTTACAGCCTGGCCTTGTCCTGCAATAAAGACTGTGCAATGGAAAACTTCCTAACATAATTGTCTACGTTCTTGGTTGAGTGCGGCATTAATAAAAATTTGCTTTGTTCTCATACCAGTACAGACCTTAAAATTATCTATTTGTTCCTCACAAACAGGAAACAGATATTTTTTGCTGAATCACTTCATCACAAACTACTGTTCGCTTTTCTACCACGATGGAAAGCGTATGAAAGCCCCCTTAACACTTTTTCTGTTTCTGTTAATACATTATCATTTCTTCAGAATACATGGAAGCTTATAAAACTTAGAGAAAACAAAAGCAACAACAACAAATCTCCCGAAGCACCTGATGTCTCCCATTTTCCCCTGGGAACAAGGTAGGCTGTACTTGAACCACTGTAGTGGCAAGCTCTGTTTGCGTTCAGGTGTCAGAGGTCTAATTTAAGAGTTCAGATGTAACGTAACACAAAATTTGTGACAACTTATTCTAGAAATGTTATACTAATTCCATTCTTTTCTACAGAGTATCTTTATTTTTGTCTTACCTTTTGAAGTCCTTTCTTCGGGGCATTCCCCCAGGAATTACAGGAGGAGCTGCTCTCTTGTGAAGCAGTATTATTCCACATATCTCCTTCTTCATCTTCCCACTGACTAGTACTGAGATTCACTTCATCCCCACCACTGCCCCAGCCTTCTTGCATAGATTTTGAAGCTGGAGGAAAAGGAACGAGGGAGAAGAAATATATCAGATTCAACTTCCTTTCATGCCACAGCCAGTATGCTAACATTTGAGTACTTTCAAGAGATATAGAAGTTCATCAAGTAGCTTAATCGGCATTAAATGATAAGGACTCCTCCTCTGAAGCTAGCAGAAAAGTTCTCTAAATACTTGATAGAAAAGAAGTCCAACAACAGCACGTCTTGCTTTTTCCTGAACAAGCAAGATCTGTGCTCACGGTCAGTCCAGTCTCCTGGGAACGAGGAGCCAAAAGTATGACCCACACACTTGTTAAGTGCCGTTTTGCTTTCAATGAATCTCACCATTTTAGCCGCCACATTATTCCAATGAACAAAGCCAGATTTTGAGGTCACTAATGGTCAGAAACTCATTCCCATCTCAGAAGAACGGGATCGGAAAGGAGCACGTCGGCGGCAGGGAATGCTTTACGTTAAGTGATGAGGTTGTGTCACCTTGTTCCGTTTTATTCTGTTTACTCTTTTGAAAGCTGAGATTACTTATTTTAAGATCTCTCACTCCTCCGTTTGGGTTTTCTGGGCCTCCTATCTATCTCTCAGTATAGTATTTTGCAGGAGTGAAGCTTAAAGACTACCACAGGCAAAGCAGAAGTCTAAAACAAGCCCTGTAGCCATCACAGCATTTAGAGATGGAGGATTTTTATCAAATAAGGTTAGTTAGGGATCGTGAAGCAGTAAATAGTTCAGGATGTTCCTGAACCTGTGAACACTTAACTTTCAATAACTGAAGAAATTATCCACTCCCTCAATTTAACAGAATAGAGAAGAGTCATCATTCTCATGTGTTTCTTCTCCTATCAAAATCAATCCTATCTTGACTGAGCTCAGCTGCTTCGCATCCCAATACAGGTTTCTTTTATGCAGCAAGGGATACGTACTGTTTTACATCCTTCTGCAGTTTTCTAGTTTCCTGCACCTCTACAATTTATACTATACTGCTGTCAAGGTACACAAAAATACTCTGAGGAATACCTTTAAATTTACTGGATCAATGCACTATACTCATATTTTCATATGAATTTCATATCTGGAATATCAGTGTTTTGAGACTGATTTCAGTGCACAGAAAAACAGAAGAAATGCTGTTTAAACATACCGGCAGAAGCAAATACACTTTGCCTTCCCCCCCCCCCCCCCCCCCCCCCCCCCCNACATACCTGGTTTGCACAGTGCTGGGGCAGCAGCTGGAGCATTTGTTCTTCCGTATGTCCCTGCCGACTCGGCAGGATTATCTCCCCACCCTGTACCACTGCTAGGGGGTTTCCCCCATGCTGAAGTGCCATTATCAACTGCAGCAGAAGGGGATGACGGCTCTCCCCAAGAAGCTTCGGTCTTTGTGTGGACAGTAGGCATTTCTCCCCAGCCTGCTGAAGCAAGGGGAAGGAGAGAACAGTGATGAGAGGAAAGGTTTCTTTTGTCACTAATTTCAAAGATGGACATTTTAGTTAAGTGTTTGTCTGGAAAGAGCATGAACTAGTACATAGACACAGTGGTTCTAAGTAAACATATTAAAAAAACCTCTTTGATTTGGTCTCAAAAGTCTTTTTCTTAATTGAATACTAATGCCAAGATGTCAAGACAGAAAGAGTATTTTCCAGCATAGCCAGGAGCAGTCAGGCTGCCACGCGAGCACCAGACCCGGTCCCAAGGGAGCAGTTGCTTCCACTGGGACTACTCGGAGCAGACTGAACAGTGCTCGGGGAGCACACGCAGCAGTGCGAGCATTCGGGAGACCAGGACCCAAATCTGAGTTGGGTCTTGCTTCACTGAAAGATTTTAAGCTATTTTAATTTAACTATTTACAAATTTTCAAATCTCTTTTGTCGTGCCCTACAAGTAAGATGATATTTGTTTGTTACGACCTTCGATGTAGGCTATATATGTTGTACGCATTCCTCAAAGCTGCTATTACAGCTCGTGGTTGACTGTGTTTCCTACGTACCCTTTCATCACTGAACCTCTACATTATAATAAATATTATTTTTAGGGAGAACCAGACAAGACTGCAATTAGGATCTATAGGCAAATCATGAGGAACAGCAGGTAGAAGTCATTGTTTTCCTACAGAGTATTTTTTTAACTCACTGAAAGACGTAAGCTACTATAAAGAAATGGTCTTAGTCTGGCTTGGCTTGAACGTAATGCGCTTAAATCCATATGACACCGATTTTAGCACTGAAGTTGAATGTGCCAGGAACAGCCATGTAGCTTCTGAGTCCTAAAGAGCAACACTAACCAACACAGGAAAAGTGTTAAATTGAATTTAAAACAACCATTATGTCTTAACAAAGTTTTGTTGGCTTTTTTTTGTTTTTGAAGAGACAGATTTGGATCATAGATGGAGTTCAAGGTACTTTTTAGAAACATACAAAGGAGATACATAACAGGCAAGAAAACAAAATTTTTACATATACCTGACATTAACCTATTTTTCTACCCTTATCACAAAAAGCGTTCCATTACATGACAGCCAAGACCTCAGCAAGGACTGCAGAATTCTGTCTGCGTAAAACTTCCACTGTTAACTAGGCTGCTAATTCAGGAACTTGTTGCCTTTTCATTGGAGATGAATATTATTAAGTCTGGGTATTTCATTTCCATCCACTATTGCCCTGCCAAATCTGTGACTTCTGGCAGCTCACACCATGGAACCAGATCTGGTAAGAATGAAACCTGGTCTTGCTACTACCCGAAAAGGAGCGTCATTTCTGATTTCAGCCAATTTTTATAATTTAAGAACTAGATGCCTACTTTGCTGCAGCACTATTACTTTTTTGCTAGCTGTAAAAAGACTCTGGAAAGGTTTCAAAGAGCAGAAACATAACATTTTCTACACAAACTGACACCCAGAGTAGGTAGACAATGGCAAGGAAGTCGCCAGAAAAGAACTTTATTTAAGAGTACCTTGAAATACATTAAACAAACTAAGCAATAGTGTTTCACTGAGCAACAAGTCTTTACAGAACTTACTGATTTCAACAGAATTTCTGTTACTAGAAACTGCTGGCAACACACATTGCCAATAATAACTCAAACACTGGTTAGCAGAGAAAAAAAATCCTTTCAAATAGATGGGCTCATATCTGTCTGTCCGCTGCTCCAGTGTTACCGTATTGCATATTTATTTTAGGCTCTATTTCTTAAAGCAACTGCAGTGCTCTCAGATACTGATAAAAGTACATACGGCGTAAAACACATCCAACTAAGCCTACATGTTCAGGAACACGTAGCTTAATAAAGCTCCTTCACTACCAGCAAGATTCATGGTGGTTTAAAACATACTCCTGAAACAACCCAAAATTTCACTGTTCCAGTAAATGGATTTCCATTTGAAACAAAAGTACTGTGTTCTAAGCTCTATCAATGTATCTCAAATTTCTGGTTATTTTAAAGTGTGAACAGCAGACACTTGCAGCCACACACACGTACGCACACAAATGAACCTCTGCTTAACATGACAACTTCCTCGGTGTTGCACCTAAAATACTTATTCCGGCTTTCTGCTTGTATCTTTAAGCCAACTTTATTTAGGGAAAGCTTTATTTGAATTTCTGCCTCACTACTCAGGAGGCAACCTTGTCAGACAACTGCATGTATTTAATCTTATTGGCATCTGAAAAAGATTAACCGCAGGCAAACGAAACAGAAAACAAGACATCTCTAAAGCACCAGCTAGAGTACAAACACAAACAGAGAGAGAGCAGAATACTAATACTTCCCTGAGTTAATGCAACTCGTACTGGAAACTAATTCAATTTATGAAATCAACCTGAAAACACAATTCTTATATTGAAAAGGCAGAGTGTGCTAGGTTGTAGAATGAAAATTCAAAAGAACTGGTCCTTCTGTTGCTCTTTACTATAAATTCAGCAACACTGATAAAAGACCACAGATGTATAATGTCCACGCTATTCTGAGTGCTTTAAATGCTCTGAGCAGTAAATAGTAGGGGATTACAAATAATGAGGCAACCAGCCTTTACTAAAAGAGAATACTTGCAAGTACATAAAAGCAAACAAAATGCATCAACTAAAAGTTTTCAAAACTATCTTAACAGATCAAATTAAGTGAAGAAAATTACTAACTAAAACCTGAAGGCTACTGGAGAAATAACTTGCACACCGCAAAAATTAACCTGCACGTAAATTCCAGCGCACTTCATTACAAACCTGTTTTCCCCTCTGTGTTACGTACCTGCCGTCTTAGCGTCACTACCTCTGCACTATCTTTTAATGACTCCATATGACTATTTTAGAAGCTTAAAAACGTGAATAAAATCACATTTTTGAATGAATGATGAAAAATTCTACAGGTGAAAGAAGAAATTTACTTTGTATTCTCCAAAGGACTCTTTTTTTTAAACACTGTTCTTCCTCAATTTTTAAAATAAGCCAGTATGCTTCATATTTGGAACAGACAGAGGTGGAATATTAGTACAAAGAGCCTGTAGTCCCAACAGCTTGCCTCTGGCAGCGTGATGCTTTCCAGTACTATCATAAGCCTCACAGTAAAGGCAGCTCACAAACAGCGTTACAGCGGGTTGAACGAAAGTCAGAGGCTACTTGTAAGTTCCTTACGCAGCTGTTTGGAAGGAAAACACCTTCACAGTGGTCTCAAACTCTGAACCTGCCTAAGATTTTCAAAAATTCTGCTCAGGCAAAACTTACTGTTTTGTTCATGTAAAGAATATGCATTTAGGCTTTCCTGAGAGAAAGCCTTAAAACATGCCTTAAAAAACACCCAGATCCGTATGAATGTTGTTTTGCAACAGAATGAGCCCCGTTAAAGGGTTCTTTGGCAAGAAAGTGAGGTTTTAATACTGAAGTTTTTAAACACTGCTAGAATTGCAAGAAACAAAAAGATCACAGTGAGTAATACACATGGACACATTGGCAGAGCTTTGTTTTATAGAAATAAAAACATAATTAACATTGGGCCACAGCCAACAGGAAATCCTCAAGGGAAAGTGAAATGTTAACTAAGCTGTGGCAGGATGCAGTTGTTTTCCCTCAAAATAACCCTAGAGCCATTTGGATGGCAGAAAGTGTTTTCCTTGAAGTTGTTTGGTCCACGATAAATACCAGAACGTATGACTACAATACAGGCAAACCAAAATATTAGAACCTTATGTAGATGAAAAAGGAATAAATCGGGTAGAAAAATGAGATTGTTTAGAAAATTGTCCCTAGTTAATCTGCTAATAATGGAAAAGAAATAAGCTATAGGGGAGTGTGTGTGTAAAGGAGAGGGTTATGCACATTTTTAAGAGTCACCTGTAACCCTTAACCTTTCAGGTCTTCATTTTCTGAAAGGTACTCTAGTTCATGCAGTGGAGCCCCATCCCTTCTTATATTGCTCAACATTAGGGAAGCTCTTATTTGGCTTTCAATGTTGTGTGAAAATAGAAGGCAGGTTCCTCAGTATCACCTGGCTGTCCCCCCCACAACTTGGCTGTTGGAGGGCTGAGCACCCCAACCAGGATGTTTTGAGCATCCTAAAGGAGCTCAAAACTGATCTGGTTTCAAATCCACTCTGAGGAAAGTTCAAAGTAAGGAAAATGCATCACTTGCATCCTCTGTTTCACATAAATTACATGCTATGAATGACACGTGAGTTGCCACTGAGCCAATGGCACGGGATTACAAAAGGAACAGAGGGAATTTCAGAGCTTTCCGAATTCAGACTTGGTTCAGATTTTTAAAACTTAAGCTCCTTACTCTCTAGGTACCACAAAGACCTTAACTGTCAACCTAAAATCTCCATAGGGAAGCCTACATTATCGTTTGTTGTTCCTCAGCTGGAAGACAGGTGGTTGGAAGCCTGCCAGGCTCTACCTACCTAATGGGAACAGGAAAGCATCACGCTCACTCCTCAGCCTTCGGAGGAAGGATCTGGCGCTGTTTGGGATCCAGACATCTCTCCTTTAACCACCCCTGTTTGCAAAACCTTTCCTCACTTCTTATTCCCCTTGTATCAAAGTTGCAAGAGTTAAAAGTGGTAGCAAGAATTATGCACAAGTAATTGAGATAAAAACTGAATCCAAATCAAAACCACTAGCTTTCTGTTCATCTGTCTAAATAACTCACCAGTGGTTTGGAAGCAAGCTCCTATAACCAGAAAGGACTACGCTTATCACATTATCTATCCCTCCCCCCCCCCCCNAGAAAAAGAAACCCCTTAGAGCATTATGCATTGTCATCAAGTGTGTACTAACATCTGCTTCCCATCAATAGCTTTTAAGTTCTGTATTCAAAGAATTCTGAGAACTTCTGGGGATGGGTGACAACTTGAATAACAAGACTGTAACTTGGCCTCCATTTCTGAACTAATACAGCATAAACTTAAAACGCGAAAGGGAATGCTGCTCCTTTGGGAACAGTTAACTAATGCTGTACAGCAAAACTAAAACCCACTTCTTTGTGCCATCTTACAGCTACGCCAGGCTTCCCTACCAATACAGGAACAGAATCCAGGGTTCCTTATTCATGATATTCCCTGAATAACAGAGAATGTTAAAAATGATTAGCAAAGCACATCATGACCCATGCAGAAGACAAAATGCCAGTGGTAATTACTTAGTTCAAGTGTTGTAAGATTTCAGATGAGTGCTTAACCTGTGCCCTATGGCACAACCTTTAATTACAGTCATGTTTTGCATGGAAATATTGTACATGGAAAACTGCTGTTGGATGAAATTTGGTTGTTGGTTACAGAAGGCTCCTGGCTGTAGGATTCTTGTCTCCCTTACCGTATAGGTTGGAAACGCATAGCCAACAGGCCAGGGAATTGGAGTAGGAAAAAACAAGGTTAAAACAGCGCGACAACAAACTGTAAGCCCATGCCCGTGTCGTAGGAAAGCCGCTCATTACTCGCTTCTCATCTTTTAGCTATCCCAGACGGGACACGAGCTGTAAATGCTTTAAGTCTGTGTAAATTGCCACGAAGACCAACAGGATATTGCTCGTCAGCTGCCACGTGCTACACACAGTGTTAAAAATATGCCTTCTGCACTATGAACGGGGAAACTAATAGGATCACCTTAAATTACACTTTTTGCTCTTGCTGTGTAAGAGAAGCATGATACTACCCCCCTCTCAAGCACAGTCAAAAGTAAAGCTGGGCATAACACGGACACAGGGGACTACTCCTGGCTTCCATTTGCAGATTAGACAATAATCCTTCAAAATATTTCCATGTATGGCCTTTATATCTGTACCCATGTGCACAGCTGTAAGCGTACGTAAGCAAAAATACACAAAAGGCCTAATTTCTGCCCTCAACAATTTTATCTAAATTTTAATATCACAACCATATTTCAAAGTGCCTTCGCTATTACTCAATTTATCCTCTCTTGCATGCTGTCTTAAGTATATTCTAAGAGTTGTTTTTGCTTTAGGATCTTGGAACCTTTCTAATGAACGTTTTCGCAAGATGCGCAATACTGTCATTTTAACCTAGTCTTGTGGTATCTTGAGTGGATGGTTACAAATTAACAAGCCGTCCTCTGACTGCATAAACGTATCACTTCAAAGAAACTCTTCCTTTGCTACCATCTATTCTCCAGAGGAATTGCTGCAGAACAACAATTCTTAAATTCCATTTTCAAAATCTGAAGGACTCAGAACAGCAAATTTTCCCCCAGAAAGTGTTAGATTATTTGAATAGCATTAAATATCACTGCACACGAACAGTTTTAACAAGCACAGATGTAATGATCCAAAAATCAGCTTGATGAAAAAGAAAAAAACCAAACCAAAACAACAAATACCCACTTTCACGGTTTCTCCACTACAATTCAGAAATCTGAACTGTCAGCTTCATGAGTGAAGTTTTAAAAATGGATGAAACAAGTTTAAGGTAAACGAATCCTAGATCACGTATGTTGGACTGACCAAGTACAAACCTATTTTAAGATTTCTCCTTCTGGAGCACATGTTATTTTATTAAAATAGATACTCTCTGTTAAAACATTAGAGCGGAGTAGGGAACATGAGACTATTTTTACACAGACATCACAGTAAGTTTGAATTATTTCAAAACATCAAAGAGAAAAAATGATGGAAATAAGAGCAGTAGAACAAATCCCACTTAGAGAAAAACAGTTAGAAAGTCAATATTTAGCCATAACCAAGACGAAACAAAAACTTGGGAGACAAAAATCAGATGAAAAATTTCAAAGAGCACTGCAAGATTAGATTTATTTTGAGAAGTCTGTGGTCATGATACAGAGCAGGGCTGCTAGTAACTTTTATTTAAGTACCTCCCCGCTAAGCATTTTTCTCATCCCCCCCCCCCCCCTTTTTATTCCTTGCTGCTTGTCTACAACAGTACCTTGTCTTTGATTAGGAAAATTCCTAGATGCCTAAAGACTTGTCTTTGGAACATAGCTGAAGTTAAAATAACTTTTGCCAGCCACCCTGAATATTAACATCTTTAACCAATCCAGCTTTACGAGAATCACATAAAAGTCCAGGATACTACCCGTGCTCGAGACCTGAGGTACGGAAGGGAACCGTTTCTTCATAAAAGACAACAAACAGAAGACAGAGAAACAGCAACAGTCTAGCTTCATGCAACTGCTAAAAAACATCTGTTGCCAAGAGATACGGTTTGCAGAAAAGAAACAGATGCGTACTGTCTGAACAAGAACAAAGACTGAGCAATGGTAACAGAAGACAAGAGGAAAAAAAGTTAGCAAAAGGATCCCAAACTCTCCAAAGGCTGAATAAAAAGAAGGTGCTATGTAACCGTGGAAGGGCTGGCAAATAAATACAGATCAACAATCTAAGGATCTAGCGTGTTATTGACCAGATATTGTTTGAAGCCTTTCTTACATTCACTTGGACTTCGGAAGCTTGTGTGTCAGGTTCCATGGCTTCTGTCCTCAAGACAAGAAGTTAACACTGCTTCGGAGTGAATGAATAATCTTATTCTATGACATAAATACAGGGTCTCTATCTTTAAAGGGTCACTACACACCGATCAGGTCAGACAGCACTCAGTAATTGGTATAAAGTATCTTACAAAACTATTTTCATACCTGGACCAAGCAGCGGGGACCGGTTCGGCTGGGCACTTGACTGGTGCGATGGCTGAGGTTCAACCATATTTGTGTTGATAATGGTGCTAGTGGTGGTGGTATTGGTTGTGGTACTGCTCTGAATTATAGGATTATTTCTATCCCACATGTTTACAGTCTTGTTGTTGTTGTAATTTGGGTCGCCCCAAGCTGAGGTACCATCATCAATTTCCATCTTGCGGCGAATGGACGGTGGAGATGGCTCTTCCCAGCCAGTTGCCTCACAGTTCTCTTTTTGTTTGGCTGGCACTGGCCCACCAACCCACCCTGACCCCGTCTGTTTTACAGAAGCAGCTCCTCCCCAGTTACTCACATTGTTGTCCTGGGGTTTATTAGCCCAATTTTGTTGGGGGCCTGGCTTTAAAGATTCCCCCCAACTTGTACCTGTATTAGCCTTGCTGTTTGTGCCATTTCCCCAACCACTGGTCCCAGATCTTGTGGAATCATTCCAACCAGACCCTGATCTATTGTCAGAATCCCATCCAGATCCATTCTTCTTCCCATCACCCAAGTGTCCAGGAACGGACGATGAATCTGTCCAATCTCCACCTCCTGAAGTCCAGCTTGGATTTGATTTCTGTCCATCTCCCCAGTTTTGAGATTTGGGTTTCTGAGGTTCACCCCAGGTAGGTGATTTGTCCTCCTGATTTGCGGTCCCACTCCAAGCGTGGCCGCTTTTGGCAGCAGCAGCATTATTAACAGTAGTAGAGCTTGCTGACTCTCCCCATCCCCCTGGGCCATTTGGTGCTTTGTTGTTATTGTCTCCCCAACCGGTATTTGTTGCAACAGCTGCCGGTGGAGAGCTGACCCACCCAGATACTGAAGAGGTATTTGTACTGTTCATGATGGACCCATCGTTCTTCCCCCCTGAGTTTGAAGACTGAGTAGCTGCACAACCCCAGGCCTCTGTTCCATTGTCATTCTTTCGTTCAGACCTTGGGGACTCTTCAAATTCCCAGGCAGTGTTTTGCTTTACAGGGGTCTGTCCCCACCCTGTATTGGACAGGACCCTGGGGTCAAGGTCGTTTCTTGGCAACTGAACTTGCCCTTGGTCTATCATCCCTTTGTCTCTCCTCCTGCCCTCTCCAGCCCCCTCCCTCCCAGTACTACCTTCATTTTGACTGCCACTGCTGTCATTACTTCCTTCGCTAGCTGTGGTGCCAGATGCTGCAGCTTTGGCCCAAGAGTTTATTTGTTCATTGCCCTGCTGCATGGCAGGATTCGGACTGGTAACACTAGAGCTATCCCACCCTGTTGAACCTTTCCCATTGATGTCGCTATTGGAATGCTGGTTTGGGGGCTTGCCCCATTCACCGTTCACACCGTTACTGGTGTTACGGCTGGGGTGGCCCCAAGCTCCAGAATGCATACTACCAACACCACTGTTGCCACTGCCCCTGCCCCACGCTAGTACCCCAGGACCAGAAGGAGGCCCCGAATCCCACGCGCTCGCTCCGTTTCCTTCCTTTTGCACAGCACTGCTGGATCCATTTTGTTTAGCACTTAATGCTGAGTTCACAGTGTCTCCATTCCCCTGACTGAACCCAGAATTGCTGTTTCCTGTGGCAGGATTACCTGGGGACATCCCCCACACTGAACTGCCCATTCCTTCACCACTGCCCCCGCTGACTTGAGAAACCGATGTTCCATTAGCACCAGGAAGGCCTTGCAGGTGGGGCGGGATGATGGCCCCCATACCAACAGCCATTCCCCAGTTCGGCAGTCCATTTGTCTGCATTGCATTGATAGGGTTTGGTGAAGAGTTCATGGGGTTAGTGTTATTTGGTCCATCAGTGTTAAGGTTCTGAGGTTGTACGCTGAAAGACACATTCTGAGAAGTGGACGTTTGTGGTTCTGTGCTCTCTTGAGGCAGCAAGTTTCCCCAAGCACCTAAGGTGCCTGTTGGGTTCCCATTCTGGTTGCCCATGTTCTGACCTATGGCACTGACTGGACTGCAAATACTGGAAGGGTTGCCTGCTCCCACAGTTCCTTCGTGTCCAAGTACAGGCCAGGCAGCTGGATTGGCATTAGGGTTAAGGTTAAGATTAATGCCAGCATTCGAGTTGGAAGCACCCCAGCAGTTCTGACTTCTACCATCTCCCATCATGTTGTCCATCTTTCCATCCCCACCACTGGCAGAGCAGTGAGCTAGGCCAGAGCTGGCGCCCGCAGCCACACCCCACACTCTGGCCGAGTTGCCGTTACCGTTTGCTCCACCAGCTCCAAGGGCACTCTGGTTAGAAGTGCTTTGGACGAGTGCTCCATTGGCGCCATTATTGCCATTAGTTTTCTTTGTATGTCCAGTGAAGTTGCCTTGGGCACTCCCTGTAGCCATGCTACTGTTCTCTGAGCCACAGTTGGAGGCAGAGTCAGTGTCTGTAGTACATTCTGAGGCAGACTCAGTCTCAGCTCCGGTAATGGAAGGCCACGCTTCCTTGTCAGTCCTGTCTATTATCACTTTATCCCAGCTGCAGTTGCCTTCACTCCTGAAAGTGGGCTGCTGTCCCCAGTGGGAATTCTCATAATGGTCTCCCAATCCACTGTGGCTGAGATCTGAAAGGATCCAATAAGGTTAAAAATGAGTCCACTGTTCAAGCACTGCAAAAGCCCTCTAGTAACTATTATTTTACATTGCTAGTTACAACACTGTGTTCTGCTAAAATTTAGAGTACATTCTCTAACATAATACAGTAATTTTCCTCACTACAATAAAGCACGATGCTCCTTTTTTTTTTTTTTTTTTTTTAAATCTGGCAAAACTCTCAATTAAAATAATGGAACAATTCAGTTTTAGAACAGAGCAACAAATGTGCTTTGTATCCCTTAGTATACTAGCAAAAACAATAAGCAGGCAATACATAAGAATAGCAAACACACTAATCTATGTGACAAAACTAAAAAGCAAATTTGGAGAAAACTCAGAAGAATATCTAGCAGACTCTTACCATTTATTTTGACTCAATTCTCATTCTTCAGAGAAACACAGAGAAAGAGCATCTAATAAAAAATGTAAAATGTCTGCCTGCCATTAGATATTACATACACACCCACATAAACACTCAACACGCTAAATTCATTCTGCATTTAGGTTTTCAACCCTTCCTGTAAATAAAGGATTAAATACAGGCAGCCACCTTTACTATTCACTGTCAATTCTGTATCTAAACACCACTACCGTAACTTACATTTTAGCAGAGGACTCAGGTATTTCTAAATAACAGCCAGTTTTGCCAAGAAATTAGCTCTTAAAGGATTTACACGTGGTTTAAACATTCTTTTGCACTTGCACATGCAGTCCAATTTCTCCCCCAAACCAATGACAATCAGTGCTATGTTATACTCAGAAGACAGCCTTTTCAGAGCACCTCCCACATCCTCAAACATAGATGCTAATCCAAAAAATTTAACAAAAGCTCTTGAGCATCTAATCGCTTGCTGGGGTACAAAGTTAAACTGGAAGACACAACACTTCTCATGCTAAGGACTCATGCTTAGTTCAAGATTTTGCCTTTACTTTCTTTCCATCCCGATTGCCCTCTGCAAGACTTTTAATACAGATTACTCCTTCTAATTTCTTTTGATGGGAATTTTATAGCAAGTAATTCAGTCTCATCCTAGGGATATGTACTAGAGACGATCCGCAGAACAGCTCCTCTTAACTGGTTGTCTAAATAAGGGGAAAAAATGCATGTCCATTATTTTTACTTGCTGTAAATCTGCAGAAACATGACTTTTCTTTTTTATGATGGATGCAACACATCTCCCGAATAAGATGTTAACAGTGGGTGCCTAATATGCATTGATTTAAATCACAAATATTTTCATGTTATTGGCTCCTTTAACTGCCTGCAGTTAGAGTTGTTCTAATACTGCAAAAAACTGTTCCAAGAATAAAAAAGCTCTCTCTCCTTGACAAAGTCTTCTTATTCACACATTTCACCTGTAGCTTTTCAAGAAAGGGGGTGATTACTTGGTTGCCTTATGAAGATTTATCAAGATGAAGAAAGAACACACTAAACCAGGACAGACTGCATCTTGCTTTTTTTTTTTTTTTAATTTAAATCAGTTGAAGTAAAAGTACAAATGTTAGCAAAAGGAAGGGAAACCGGTCTTAGCTCATCACCTGTCTTGTCATGATGCTAGGAAAAATCTAGCCTTTCACAGAAAGAGCTAAATAATTGACATGTGTATAACAAATCCAAATGAGCATATGAAAGGAGCCACTTGGATTTACCTGGATTCTCTCCCCTACATGCAATGGCTAGAAAGGAGAAAAGCACCATGTTATTCCTGGATAGAGCCAACTGGTTACATTATAGAGCTAAGGAAGAAGGTTGGAAATTTACCTGATAATCTAGGTTTGCTACACAGGTGTTTAAACAGAGACCAGAATCCCAGATAAGGCATGGAAAGGAAAGGAAGCCTGTGAAATAACTTTAAAAGGGTCAACAGGGTCAGAAAAAAATGAGCCAAGCAGCATTCTTAGCCGAGTAGGAACGAACAAAGGAAAAAAGCAGCAGCAGTCCACACCAGAATATAAGTAGTTGGGGCGACCAAGGAATCAGATAAGAATAGTTATGTGAGATTTTTTTCAACACTGTGGGTGGTGAGACTCAGCACATTTCAGACATGACAAAGATTTAAAAGCAGCTTGAAATAATTGTTCCAATGAAAAGGTCTTGTCAAAGCTGAAACCTAAGCTCCATGTGCAAGTACCTGGGAGATGCTGCCCAAGGCAAGCGGAGTGTCTGTGCAGGGCAGGTTTGTGAAGAAGGATCAATCACAGTGCAAGACGTCTCAATACTCACAAAAATGGCACAAAGACCGACAAGAAGAGATGAAAAGGAGCTGCTTGTTTAATCAGTTCTTCTTTCTCCTCTCCCCCAAAGATGGTGGTTAAAGCAATGCTCAAGTTTGAGAGCACTTTGGAGACAGAAAGTAGAGGGAAGGGGTGGGAATGGAAGATGACAAAACATAAAGATTCCTGAGAGTAGGCAGCAAAATCGTTCATTAAATAAGAGATGAGGATTTTGAAGAGCAGTCAGAGAAACAAGAAGAAAAAAAAGATTACGAGGGGGAAGAACTATAAAGACCAAGGGATGATCATGTTAAACGTAGAAAATGGCCAAGTGCCTCAGCCTGGATAAGCACATCTACTCCAGACAGTATCACACTGAGTATGTTTGGCTTGGAAGCAGCACACATGCAGCTCAAACCCCTTTGCTTTTCAAGGGTTTGCAACTCCATAATTACTCCCTTTCATGTACCATCAGCATCGTTTCTTTTACTGCGATTCAGATTGCAACCTCAGCAATAACCACTGACTAATCGGAAAGTGGTTACTTTGATACGGATTACAATCAATAATTGTTTTCGGTGACATAAAATAAGCCCTCTCTTGAGGAGCAGCGTACCCGTGCTGCGCCTTCCCTGCTCTGGAGTCAGCAGGACCACGCTGGCACCTCCCACAGGTCATAGATTCAAAAAAAAAAAGAACAAAACCAGAGACATGCAATAACTTCATAGTGCCCAAATATTTACTGGGACAATTGGTTCTAACACCAAAGGCTGCTGCTATAAAACTTGTAAGAAACAGGACAGATAAAAGAAAGAGAATGAAAAAAAAAATTCACAATATAAACAGAAAGCTGGAAAAACTGTGACTTTGCTGTTGGACAAACATAACATAGGCTGAGTACAGAACTGATCCTGAAGAGAGGACTTCCATAGTCTTGTCTCTAAAAGCAAATAACCAAAAGACATTTTTCCATTTTCTCTAGGCTAAAGGGAGTTCATTCCTATCAATTAAATAACTAGTAACACAGTCCTACTTAATCCATAAGGACTTCAAACATTTGGGGAAAGTAATGAAAGCAAAATATTTTATATGATTAACTCTAGAGAATTTTGTTTGTTTGACTTTTTTTTGAACACACAGATTTCCTCCAACTTTCCAGGAAACCAGCTCTTCATAGAAATTGCGAGTATTTTCTTTTATTTTCAAAGCTGTTAAGACTGAAATGGGAAACCCATTTAAAAACTTAAGAATCAGTTCCTCTTTATTTATGCAACGATCAGATATAAAAGCACTGCAGTCCACCAGCAGCACTGCTATCCTTCCTCTGTGAACTGAGCAAAGATTTTAAACAAAGCATCAGGAGCAGGAACCACAGGTATTTTATGTTAGCAAATCCTAGTGCTGGTACACTGCAAAGTCAAACTGATTTTTAAATTAATACTTTGTGTTTAAAAATCTTAATTATGCATCTTTTATAAAATATTATTCCCTTGATTAACAATATTTCTTCAGCAGTCGGGAAGGAAAAATTAAACTAATACCAAGAATAACAGCTCAAATTTGTTTTTAACAAACATAACTTCTGTCAAATTGCAGTCATACATGCCACCTGAAAAATGCATGGCTTTGATCAGTGTTACCAATAAGCATGAGGGTTTTGGTTTCTTTTTAAATGATATCCTTCATGGGACGGCAGGAGATTGCTGGTGTTATTACACACTGTACCCAACATACTTTACCAACTTCAACTTAGTACTTATTAAAAATAGAAAACATTTTTGGCTGTGTTTGATAATGAATATGAATAATTAGTTGCAAAATCAGTGTAATGTTTACATAGAATACAAATGTGAAGTGTGAGTAGAGTGAAATGGGAGACGCTGTTGCATGCATTACTTAGAAAAGCAAAATACTTTGCCTGCACAAGCAGTTTCCCAAAACTTCAATCCTCCTCTGAAAATGTCATTCACAATACTATTTCTTTTCATTTTTATTCAGCCAAGTTAAAAATAACTATCTTCATAACTTCCATTGCAGTAATTAGTTTGAACGCTGCGCAGTTTACGCGTCCTGAACTGTAACATTCAGCTGAACTAGGAACCGAAGTATGGAGAAAGTGGGAAATGGGAAAGCCTGCAATAAACTTTCAGTGAGAAGCACCTTATTAGTAAGTTTTGCTCAACCAATTTTAAATCAGATCTAACAGTGACTCCCTCTCTTATTACCGGTTTTATTTTTCAATTCACGTTAGTCAGCATAACAACCAGATTCATTGGCTCGTCCTGTCCTGCCCAAAGGACAGGCTACAGACGTTGCTGTTCTTTGCTTCGACATGCAGAAGAGAGAAAAATCCCAAAGGCCAGTGACAGTCCTACTGGGGAGTTTACTTGTCACACAAAAAGGGTGGTGACTCTGAGTAGGAAGTCCAGAAAAAAGGGCAAATTACTTTCTCCCCCCAAAAGAAACAGTTTTCAATTTAACACGAGCAGATCTTTAGAAGTCTATACATGAATTTTTCTAAATCTGAATTAAATAGGAATTGCCAGAAACATTTTAAGTGCTAGACCAAATGTAGGCTAATTTCATAAAAGAAAAAGAAAATATGCCACAAGCACCTATTCTAAAGAACGCATGAAGCAGAATATCTGGGAATTGAAGTGCTAATATTTCAGGTTACCTGCTACATCCAGCTCTATGCATACACTGTCTGAGGCTGAGGACAAATCTGAAAACTGTCGTCTGTCTGAAGCCACCTCCGAAGCTAACTTACAACAAGTAGCATAGATGTGAGGAAGCTCAAATCTTGGATAGCATACATAATGTGGAAAGAGAGAAAGGAGATGGAAGCATTGAATAAAGCGGCTTTATTTTAAAACTAAACCATAATTAAGTACACAAGTGGGAAAGCCTGTTATCCCGTTTTAATTTTCTGCACTACGACATTAAAATGTAGTTCCCTTCCTCTGATGCTGAAAGCTTTCAAATGCATTACGAAAACAAGCAAAAATAAACATCATTTTTCATTATTAGTAGAGATTCCACTAAATGCTACCTCTCCAAAGCAAAAGCAGCAGTAGAAAACACCAAATAACTGCATTTTTCTGCTCAGTGCAACATATCTTTAGCAAGCAGCTCACTGCGAGGACGCCATTTTATCAAACCTGAAACGCAGCCAAAAGCTTAGGACGCTGTGCTGCTGCTCTCTCTCTGAAATGTTATGTAATAAATTGATTTAACAGAAGCAGATGCTATTTTCTCAGGGTTAGGGTTATTTTCTTTTCCTTTTTTTTTTTTTTGGCTCTAAAAAGGGCTGATGGGTAATAAAATACCTGAAGAAAGGAGCCGCCCAACCATCCTAGGAGACGCTACATTGTGTGCAGAGCTGTTTCTACTCCTGCATCTACGTTCTCCAGGGCTCTCGGCTTCAATATGTCGGCTGTGTACAGTGTGAGCCTCATCCTGTAGAGCTGCCAAGAAAATCTCTCTGTGCAAGCGTGCGCCCAGACAACCTGCAAGCTCGGTCGGGCCTCGGTTGCACTGGCTATGGAAATGCCCTTTCCACGCACAGCCCTCCTCCCCCTTCCCCTCGCTCTGCTCCTTAACTCTAGGTGAAGGTATCAACAGAGTAGGATTTTTAAGCTTTGATTATCTAATTGCAGCTGACACTAAACCGATCTTCCTTCCTCTTTAAATTCTTTCAACTGTCACAAAACATTTTCACTTCAGGACCCAGCTACAATTAGCGCCCTAGCTGCTTTTCTCCCGCTTTTGAAAGTCAGCCAAGGGAAGACGCGGGCGCTGGCGACCGCCCGCCCCGGCAGCGGCTGCTGCCCGGCGCCCTCCTCCCTGCCCCGGGAGCCTCCCGAGAGCGCAGCGGACCAAGTCCCCGACGCGAATCGGTGCTGCCGAGCCCTTAATGACTCCCCTGCCTCTGTCTAAAAAGGATCTAAGTGACAAACACGAGGGCGTATTAATCAAAGGCGGTGCTGTTCCTAAATGCAGAGAACTGCCCCGAACAACGCGGCGCGGATCCGGGCGCTGTCTGCCCCCTGCAGAAGAGGGGACCATCTTTTAACCACCGCAGGCTGGAGGGGGGCACCGCTTCTCTTTAAGACACAGGAACACGCAGAGCGTGAACAGAAGGGGGGGGGGGGGGTCTTTAACATTTTCAGGACCTAAATATCACCAAAATTCCGAGAAGACACGTAGAGAGCTTTTATCAGTGCATACACACAAATCTCACAGGATCATTTACACACAAACCTCTAGTATGTCCAATACACTCTTTTACAATTATTTCCCCTTCTCACTTCCTTGCTCTCCCTCCTCCTCCTATCTGCCCCAAATACATCTGAATTACACAGTAGAAGGAGCACATTTTAAATTTGCCGTTTCAATTCTCGTCAGGTGTTCATGTGAGCAGTTTCACCCTTCTGCACTGATCGCACACAACTGAGGTCTCTTTAAAGGTTTCTCTGCATTCTCAGAATTGCTGCCACTTCACTACCAAAGCACAATCGCTGCTGCTATTCTTGGCTCAAGAACTGTTCCACTGAAGTACTCCTGAAAATAGCTGGTTTCCTTCTGAAGACATTTATTCTGTTTCTTTGCAATAGCCTCTAAATACTGGATGGGTTTAACCTCATTTTAAAAAGAACAGATGGATGAAAATCAAATCTGTCTGGCTTTGTTGCCATTCAGAAAACTATTTCAAATGCAACTAGAAACTAAGCTTGGGAGTCAATTTTGCAATAACTAAAGAAGAAAATATTGTTGTGGATCATTATATTCCTTTGTATCAGCTGTTCATGACTGAAATTTCCATTAGTTAGAACGATATGTCAAAACTGGAAAAGACACATCCTCATGTTGCTTCTATTTTTCTTATTAATATCATAAACTTCCTACTTCAACTCATGAAGGCAGGCACCTAATTCAAGGGGTCTGTGTTTACCGGACAGGGGTACATAGGAAGGCAATGCAGAACCCCAAGGAAGAGTCAGAGCCCACACCAAAGCTTGGGGGCAAAATAAAGCACAGCTTCTACTCCAGCCCATGCTGGTGGATGAGCAGCTGCTCCCTTCCACATGCTCCATCTTGTAGCAACCTCAACAGGGCATGAGTCTGACAAATTTGGAATCCTTATAGATAGCTGAAGACTAAAAAAGGGGATTTGAGAAGTTGCGCAGACCACGCACCTGGCTTAAGGAACTATTCCTGATACACACTAAGTGACACTTGCCCAACCCAACCAGGAAGCCCTCCAGCAACAGAGGCTGCGACTCCCAAGTGTTCTTTCTATCTCACTTCTTAAGATAGCTTTCATACCGGCATGTTTTTCCCAATGTCTAACCTTAATCCTCCTTGTTGAAACTTAAGCCCATTATTTCTTATCTGATCCATCACAGGCATACAGACATACCTTTTTCTTCCTTGCAGCAGTCATTTAGGCATTTCTGAATTTCTAATTCCAGTCTTTCTTTGACTTAGCAGCTCCAATTCCTTCACTCTTTGCAAGGCTTGTTTTCAAGATCTTTACTCATTCCTGTTGCACTCCTCTGCTCTTCTTCCAGCTGGTTCACTTCCTTCTGGAGGCACAGTACCCCAAACTGGACTTAATCCTCAGAGGCCTTATCAGACGTGCCTCATGGAAAGCATTGTTTATTTCCCTCGGTATGCTTGTCTTCTTTTCAACGGCGTGACACTATTCATCGGGTTTACCCTGTGACCGACTCCAGATCCATTTTTTCAGCATGATACTCTCATAACCATACTGGTGTACGCAGCTGTTCTGGCCAAAATAAAGAACCTTTGCCTTTTCTTTATTTCTTATTCAATTACACGATTTTGTCACCACTATTCCATATTGTCATTTTGCCTTACAGTTGCCTTGCACTTTAGTTTGGTATCATTAAAAATTTTCATGAAGGCTGTCGTTTATAGCCGAAACACTGATGCAAATATCACAGAGTACAGATCTGCACTCTCACTCAAGACATTCTCATTTTGCCAACAAGGACTGAGAGCTACTCCCTGTCTACAGCTTCCTGAGCAGCTGTGCCACTTCATGCAATAGCTTCATCTCATACTTCCCACTTACTTACACCACCACACATCCTTCACGAGAAAGTCTTCTGGGGCGCTGTCGAAGGCTGCACAAAGTCAACTTCTAGGACATGATTTTCCCTCCCATTTTGCAATGCCTGCTGCACTGCTGACGGGGAACTACACTCCTTTGGCATGACCTGCTCTCCACAAACCCACATTAGCTCTGCGCTTCTCTTTGCACAGTTCTCAATGCACAGAAATAGCTGCTTCGGTTACTTTTTCCAATAGCATTCCAGTAGATGACAATCACTGATCTGTAATTCCCTGGTTACTCCTTTTTCACCTTTTAGCAGTGGTTGTTTTGTTTTCTGTTTTCTAGTTCTCACGCTCCGAAAGAACGCCAGCGGGCCAGATTGCTCCAACCCATCCTCAATGTAGTCTACTATGAATTTCATCACTACTAGACAATTTGAAAGATTTTATTCCTGTAAGTACTCTAACTCACTGTAGCCTTAGTTCTAAGTCAATCATTAGTTTACAGATGAAGGGAAAAGCGTTTCAAGTATTCCTGACGCCACCTATCAATGGTTCTCCCTGCTGAACACCAGACCAGTTCCCTCAGCCTTCCTCTCACTAATGGACTTAAGAAAATGTCTTTTTGTTCTTTGGGTTTTTTCCTAACAGCTACAAACTCCTCTGTTTTGTATTTGTTTCTTGTAGTATCATAACTGCTTCCCGAGCTGTATAAATTCAGTTTTCCGATAGTTTTCACATGACGTTACTCCCTTCCTGCTCTTCCCAAGGACCAAACTCTTTTTTTCCCCCGGTCACTTTGACTTTAGTTAGTTGCTTTCTACCTTTTACTTCTCCGCTGTCAGAGACGGGTCCTGCTACTCCGTCTCTTCACACGCTTTATCAGAAAACTGCCATCTGCACATTTTAACAACTTGCCAGACTCTTTCCCTCCTGACCTTTCCCCCCCCAGACTCCTGGGCAGTTCGTATACCTGCCTATCACTGGAGCACAGCCATCTACAATGAAACCAGAGGTAGGATGCAGGTCTACTGATTCTGAAGCAAAAGCAGTGGCATTTGAGTCATGTTTTGGCAGAGCCCCACTCTTTGAAAGTAAGGACAGCAAAACTATAAAGGCGTCTCAGTTATTTATCCTTTTAAAGATTTCTATTTTTCCTTCTCCCGGTGAAAAATTCTAATCACTGTCAAACAGATTTGAGGCAGCAGATTTATTTTTCACACTCTGCTGCCTGATGTCAGATAACATACACAATACAGAAAAATTCATTCCAAAGATTAGTTTACTGATGAGTTTTTACCATCATTTTTCATTCATGATGCCCTTATTTGTGCTACACAGCGGTTGCTACTTCTCTATCTATATTCAAAGCATTATATGGAATTTTTGAAAATTTACATGGGAGACAAAACCCTTTACTAGCTGAGACTCACTTCTCACAGACTTTCCCATTACTGCATTTCAGAAAATGCTCACCGCTCAGGAATACATCCAGACAGTACCTCCTGGCCGGATCCCATCTCCATCTTAACTGCTGCATTTTTACCCTTGTCCAATGTTCTTTCAACTGCCTTTTGTCTAAACATGTACCTGTCTCTTGTGACCTTTGGGAACACTGCCCGATTGCCGGGGACATGTAGCAGACAACAAGCACTACCAAATGCTAAACAAATGCTCAAGTGAGGAAAAGCCAAGAAGAAACAAAGGTAATCACCGCTCATGCAATCTCTGGTGGTACCTGGATATCCCTTTACAATGCTAATTCAATGAGACTATTGGCAAAAGATTTAATCAAAAGAAAATACTGATAATGTCTGTATTTTTTAACAAACGGGGTAACATCAAATTTGATCCCACTAGTAGGAACACTTTTACATAGCCACATTGCAGAGACCTTGTGTATAGTGAGGAGCTGTACAGTGAACTCCTCTGCAAATTATGGCCAACACCTAGTCAAGCGATGTAAACATTGAAAGCTGTTAGTAGTTTTATTGCAGGTTAAGCATCATGTATTTGCTATAAACAGTTATCTTCCACAGAAGTAGTAAAAATAGCCAATTCTTGTGCTTACAAAGAAACATCACCATGCCAGTTCCTTGACTCAAGATCAACAGCCATAATGCAACAATGAACATCTTCCAGGTACTATGTAGTACGCTTGAAAAAAGTGTATTTGCTATAGAAAGTGTGAAATGATATACAAAGTGTGCAAACAATGTGACTAAATATACTGTCTAATCCTTGATTTCTCCTTTACAGCGTTTAGTGTTTTAACTATTAAATACGAAAAACAGTGTTTACGGAGGATCCAGAATAAATCAATGTTTTATTCTTTAACTTTCCAACTAAAAGCTAAACCACAGTAATGTTTTGCCAACAAAGATATTCTGCTAGTGGAATTACGGAATACGGGCCCAAAGAGATAAAGTTCAGCAAATCATTTCCATAGAGGCAGTTTTCACATGTGCTTTATTCATTAAAAATCAGCCTGTTTGCCATGCCTCCAGGAAATCAAGCTAGCTCTTATTTCAGACTTTTGAAATGAGACTTTATTCATACACTACAGACCTACTTTTGCATACACATGCCTTACCTACAGTCATCCAAAGAACAGTAAGCTAAACTGGGCAATTGTTCAAACATGCGTTTACCTTGAAGGTTACTACTGCTTTGCTAGATCTGATGAAACAACTGTACGTCAAAGCTTATCTGTGTTCTCCAACTGTATTGACAGGTTTTAGAAGAGATAATATCTCTCCCTACAACTTTTCTCCAAATTTGACCTTTCAACTGTATGAAATTGCTCTGTTAGACGGAACTCTGAAGTAACCCACAGTTAAAGGACTGGATGTTTGAAACAAGTATTATCAGACATGACTTTAAGCCTTTTTTTTTTTTTAATCTTGCTTCCTAAAAGACAATTATCAAAAACAATGTTAATGCAAACCAATTTATAAGAAGAGCTCACCGGCCACGCAACAGCACTCAGCAACTTTCAACTGCCCACAACACTTACTTCAACATGCACATTCCGTGCCACGAGCATGAACGTGCAAACTGCGGCTAAAGAAATCTTGAAACGTGAAATAAAACTTCCAGCTTCACAGAAAAGGAGAGAGAAGTTCAGCACAGAATCTGGCATCAGCCCACAGTAGGAAAATAAATCTCTGTAACGGCCATCAAATTCTCACTTCCCAGAAAACAACAGAGAGAACAAATTAAAAGCGTAACTCTTCAGTTTCCACAATGTTTGCCTGTTTTCTCATTTTGACTACTGCACGAATTACTCGCGTTCATTTCTTTCCAGCCTTCGGAAACATATGTTACAGATCTGTTCCACAAAATACTCCCAATACAAAAGAAGTGCAGAAGTTTCATCATGACTCCTGCAAGACACGGTACATTTCTTTTGAGTTGATGGATGTTGGTTTCACATTGCTGAATTGCAGAAAAGTGAAAGGCATCTTCAAGAAAAACTGGTTACGTCTTTTGATCTTTGTTCTTATAATCATCAAACACACAGTGGTTGTCCGGAGACTCCTATACAAACTTCGTAATTTGTAAAGAAACAAAGAAGGATATATTACTTGCTATTTTTAATCTCCCATGATCGTTTCCAGAAATTACCTTAATTCTATTAGATCACATGACAAAAGGATCATTCCATTAATGCCTCACACCTTAATGAAAGAAGTGACCTATTCAGCACATTTATTGCATTTAGTTGACAAAGTGGGGAGGGAAGAGATAAAAAGCTCCATCTAAGTAAAAATAACAAACTGGACCAGATATTAGAATTCTGCTCAAAAATTACAGATACAGCTTTCCTTCAGAGTAATCCTGAAAGGATTAGAGGGGCATGTCAAGAACAAGCTTTGTAGCTCGAGATAGAAGTTCCAGACAAATAGCTATTCTACAGAAGATGCTCTAATGTACTACAGAAGATAGTTTCATAACAGTTATAATGAACAAAAGACTGTTTTCAAGGGGTAAGATTTCCAAAATATTCTACACATTCTGAAATGTTTTAATTTCTTCCATTAACAGTTTGTCTAGTTAATGTTTTATGTATTACCTTAAAAGAGAAACAAAAAGTGACTACTCTCATCCACTTCACTGATGATATCCAGATGATAAACCTGACAAAGAATATATTAGTGGTCATTAATTCCCACTTTCCTTACATTGGCAGAACATCCTTTTTAATTCATGACATTGCAGTTAGAGTTCTGATTAAGTGCTTTGGATAGGCCAAGGCAGTAGATAACAGAAACTGCTGATAAGAGAATAAAGAGATAAAATAGTGTGATTTTTACAGTGAAGAGGCTGGCAGTGCCTCTCTAACAGCCTTCCTTGTATCTAGGTAGTTATAAATAGGGCCTGGAAGGAACACGGTTGCATAATTTCAAGTTAACTATGAAGGAATGTGACACTATAAAAAGAAAAGCTACAGACATGAATTTACATTAAGCATCTTCTGGATACAAGATGCTAGCGTACGATGATCCTGGCTCTTTGATTAACACCAGTCATCCATCAAAAGAAAGTTACTATTGTTCATTATGAATATAAAGAAACCACATATGGAGACTTGCTTGGGCAGAATCCAGCACGGGTCTAACAAGCTCTGGTTAGGCAATCAGGTTACCAGAGAGCAAGAAAGCCTTAAGCGCTGATGTATTATTGACTGCCTCTAGACTTTGAAGACGCTCAATAGCGTTCATGAAGTGATCACTCTTTTACAATGCAGGTGCTGTTCAGACAGACAAAATTCCTGTTTATATATGGATCAGGTACCTACACTGATTCTTCTGGCCAACTTCAATTATTTTGTTCCTTCCCTTCACTTCTCCAGAGAACTTTTACTGGCAAAGACTCTTTAGTAAATGAAATACCCAGGGAACCAGAAGCAGACATCTAAAGGAATACAGTTCCTACTGATGATAAGAGAGGGAAGGCGAAAAGTTTCCTTCTGACAACATATTGCTCAGTCGGAACGCTCATGTTTAAAGTTCTTTATTTTCATATTCACAAAAATATGACCCAGTTTGAATTAAACTTCATGGAAAATTCATAACGTAAGTCCTGGAGGTCTTCAGGATATAGAATTCCAAAATTTTTTCTAAGGCTAACAGTTACTCACATCCTAACAGCTGAGATGAAAAGGTTTTGGCCTTCCCTGGATACTCTTCTTACTTCTTTGCTCTTTGTGCTCGTCAAGGTGAAGACAAAGCCAGTGTGGGAGACCAAATAAGACTGCCAGTATAGGTATTTCATGGCTACCGAGGTCTCTCAGGAGTGAGATATGCTATACTCCTCTCTCGGCCTCACAAAGCAGCCAGGCGCACAGCTGTCGTGGTTATAAACTGAGCTAGCTAGAGTTATTTTTTTTCCTCCTGTAACCATTTGTAGTTAGTAAATGAACTGATGCTCCACCTGCTGGAAAGAGAAATAAATGAGCTCTAATATTCAGCAAGGTCCTTCTATAAGAAGGATGCAACCATTTAAGTCTCAAACGCAACCTCTTGCTGTCAGTAGACAAAAAAGTAGCCAAGCATTTAGCTTGTCCAAGACTCTCTTCCTTGGTCCAAGAACTGTGCACAGATTTACAGGTGCCTTTGAAAGCTTTTGTTTTGACTCTACACAGTAAACAACAACCTGACAATTTTGATTCTGTGCACTAATTGCTTTCAAGTAATACTTTTGCTAAGAATTTGATACAGGTTAACTTGTTTTGAGCAATATGGAATGCAATACGAAGCGGAAAAGCTGCTGCACTCCTCCTCCCATTTGTACTAGCTTTTACTGTATTCTGAATTTTTCCAACGGTGACAGAAAAGTAGCAAAACAGTAAAAAAGCAAACTAATTCAACAGTGTAAAACATCTGCTGATAGTTGCCAGGCTGACAAACTGCAGAAACAAGTGCTTATTTTATACACCAAGTTAAAACAGGAATCGAGAAAAGAAGTCTAAAACCTCAAGGTACAAATGCATCTGGCAAGATCAAAGTCAGACAGCTCGGACTATATGCCTACAAGCTANTTAAAGATCAAACAAAGATATTTCAGATGTGCCTATAATGATGCTTGGAAGAAGTCTAATACTGACCCTCAGCCAGCCTGAGCCACTTGAGTTGGTCAATCTGCATCTACCATGTAAATAATTAATACAGTTCTGAAAATAATAAACATCTAAATATATATACATATTTTATACATATATAAAAATCTAGCTGACACAGAACATTAATCTGACAGTTAACAAACATCTCCAAATCAAAAAGAAGCTGCAAACGTCAGCCACCACCCGTGCTGAACTGGGATTTGCAAAGATGAGGAGAATGCTGCTCTGACTGGTGGGCAGGCATTACTTTCCATCTCACTAAAGCCAAATTCTCAAGAATACAGAAGTAGAGTCTCTTCCCCTCCCTAAAAACCCAACATTTTAAGTAAACAAACAAGTGTTTTATTTTGTCTTTTAAGATTTGTGTTTCTGGGGAGTAGTCGAGTAATATTTTCAAATGCATGTCAATAACCGTAAAAGCTATAATTTCAGAGAGATCATTTTCTTCTCTAACCAAAACTTCTAAGGACAACACCAAATAATTTTCTCTGCTGGAGTTCAGTATCACAGCAGCCGAGTACAGCAAAAACAGTGAAAGATTCACTAGTGCCCAAAGGGAAAAACTGCAGACAGTTCAGATCCAAATTTTGTGATGTCTGACAGCATTAATGAGTGATAATGAGCAATACCTGAGATCACACAGAAATTACTAATATTCAAGATATCAGAAACCCCCTCGTGACTTAGTCCCCATAACTTTTTCTAAGCCATAGATAACTGTACCTTAGATCACTCCCTGCTTTGCCTAACACGACATGCATACACAGCAGTGATGAAAAAGGTCATTTATACCAATTACTGACTAAACTAATCTCCACTGTAAAAGCAGAAGTTACATGACCTCTAGTTCAGATGGGCAAATAAAAAGAAAGCTGCTTCTTATCTTCTCAAGAGCAGCTTCAGGGGAAAAAAGGTAGCTAAGAGACTTACTCCTCAATACTATTTCCAATAGACACACCGACCTTCTTTTGGCTATCTGCAAAGGATGGAATGAAGAAGTGGCAGAAAGGCCTAAGGTACTGAATTCATTTTGCCAAAATATTATTTTCCTAATGTGAAAACTTGAGAGCATAAGCAAGTAAAAGCATAAAATTGTCACAACACAAGCAAAGTTCCTGTTTTTGATTTACATAGTTACATGCAAAGCTCTCATTAAATAACATTAAAAGTGCCAAAATGATAGTCAAAAACTTGGAAATACCCAAATTAACAAGGCTTCTGTGTAAGAACAATCACCAAAGAAACATCTGAATGTCCTGAAGATCATATCCATTATAACTATCAAAGAAACAGGAAAAAAAAGAAGCGGAAGACGACCCCACAGGTCTGAGCATCAAAGTAAATGAAAACACCCTTTAGAACTGGAAACTAGAAACAACAAAATATATTCTGTAAGAAAAAGAGCAAGAGCACACTTCACTTCAAATCCGGTTCCTTAAGTTTTTGCAACCCCCGTCCTAACACTGGAGGGCATAACTACATAAAGAACGAGTCGATATCCCACTGGGTTTCTATTCTTACCTGTTTGGGTCTTACTGGGATGATGCTGTCCACCTGCTCCTTGCTGCGGAGGAGGACTTGCCCCTGCTTGTCCAGTACCTTGTGCTGGGCTGGTGCCGGTCAGAGTCCCAGTAGGCAGTGGCTGACCCCGCTTTAGGAGCTGCTTCTGTTCTTGCTGGCGGAAGCGTGGAGGCACCTCACGAGGCAGGTAACGGGACGCAGCTGGCTGCTGCCCATTAGCAGACGCACGCTTGCCATTGCTGCTGTTGGTAATAGTGCTGGTGGAAGTACTGGTACCGGTACCGGCAGGTTGGGGCTGGCTTAAACTGGTCTTAATAGGTTCTGGCACTAAAGAAAAAAAAATATTGCTTTAATATCAGAAAAGTTGTGGGGTTTTTTTTTTCTGTAACTGAGCAAACAGCAGCTGGCAAAACCTGGACTACAAAATATGTAAAATATATTCTAAATAGAAAAGTGTTATGACCAGAACGCAGGGCTAGTTTACTATCTATGCAGTCTCCTGAAAGATTTTATGTAACGATTTTGAAACCTACATCTAAAAAACCTGATTTTGTACGGCTGTAAAATTTATGTAGCAGAACACAGCTGATGAAGGCTTCACACCCAACTCTGAGAGCCTACACATCTTTTTTTAGCTGTGCAAACCCCCCAGCCTTATCTCACACACTTCCCGCTTCCCAGGCTGCATCAGAAGTCAGCAGCGTGCACCAGCGAAGTTGTTTCCTATAAATACCTGGTACCCGCTGCATGAGGGGAGAGAGCGTATAGGCTGCAGACAGCAATCTGTATACACGCAGCCAAGGTCACGTCAATACTCAGATGGCTCCCGTATACACAAATGTATATGTCTATGTATGTGTCTGGGTGCTTTTACCAAATGTGAGCTAGGAAAGTACAACTCTTAGCAGAAAACCACTGATTTCCTATTAACTCTACAGCGGAGCAAGTGAAAAATCATCTTAGACGTTTTCACTTCCAGCATTTCTAAGACGTCTTGGATTGTCGTCAAAACAAGATGTTTAAGAACACCTATGCTAAAACAGTAAATAAAAGCCCAATAAATAAAAGGATGGCTACAAATAATTGTTGTTATGCTCAAATAATGTGCAGGAAAAAAAATTTATTTAATAAACAGTGGCAGAGAGTAATTTTTTTAACTAGAAGAGTTATTAGGACACAGAAGGTAGCATGCTGTGAAATTTGAATTTCAGAAAATTAATTCAATTGAAAAGAAGCGTGCGTGTCTGTGAGGGGGGAGTTTCCAGATAATGAAAAGCTGTAGAAAATTTTTCAAGTAAAGATTAATTTGTGTTACTCCTGCTTTAACCAATCTGTAGACACGTGTGCAAATACTTTGCACCTACAATGATGCACAAATGTGTTCTATGTATTGGGATTTAAAAAGAAAACTGTTGCAGGCAATTTATTTGGTAAATAAGTTTTAAGGACTTAAAATATAGGGCTTACGTTTTCAAAATTATGATTAAAACTCTGATCATAATTAGTTCCTTTCATTGGAAGGAGTGGATGACTTACAGAACTCTTTTGCCATAACAAGTCTATTTCGGGGCGGTATTTTTTTAATCCAATGTCTTACAAAACCACCAAGTTTTCATATCCCACTGAAGAGCACAAGAACCATTGGTGCCCTTTGCAAGGTTACGTAACAAGTGTTTCTCTGCAAAGCACTTCTCATTTCTAAACTGACCCTGAAATGTAGTAACTGAAAAAGTAAACCACATGTCAGTTTTATACTAAGCTACACATTTGCAAGAACGCAAGTGAACGGGCGCGAGGACGAGCAAGCCTACACCATTATTTTCGCACATATCACAAGTGACTGAAGGAAAACTCTCTCATCTGTAGTAATAAGCACTCAGCTTCAGCTACAAAATGGATTCCAATGTGTAAAGCATGAGCAGTGGTTTAATCAAGGTTAGCGTTACTTTTAATGGTCAAAAAGGTTTTGTCTTTCAAAGAAAGGCACTAATTACCCAGTATGTGCAGAGCACATCCCTTACAGGTACCCAACCAGCACAGAAAGAATACCTCAACAAATCTTCTCGTCTCTCTGATTAAAGAAACGTATTGACCAGTCTATAGGATAGGCTGGAGACGTAAATTTGTGGCTAAAGCTTACATTGCAAAGAAATAAATTTATATGGTTGTTTGAACATCAGTATTTCTGCACAGGAACAACACAAGCTTTTCTTGAATCTTTCAAGTCTAAAACCTTTCAACATATTAACTAGTGTCTCAACTGTTCCTTTTCCATAGTTTTAGCCTCTTCTTTTCTACCAGGACAAAATACAATGTCCTTTAAACACTACTGGAATTAAAACAGCATTAAGTTTTAAAAATAAGGATAAATTCTGGTTGTTCTCTGATTAGGAAAAGTGCATTGCCTGTTTCCGTATTTGAACCTTCTATTCCTTACTGTAACAAGTCTTCTGTAGGGTTTAAAACAGGAAGGATGAGAAGAGAGAGGAGATAGGACAATTTAGTATTGGACAGAATGCTCATTTAAACTGCACGGGAAGCTACTGCACGCATCTAGAGCGCCCACTGCATTTTTAGTTCACCCGTTTTTTCAGTTTTGACTGTAAGATTGCCAATATTAACATCAAATCACACAACGGCGGGGGTGGGAAGGGACCTCTGGAGATCATCCCGTCCACCCCCCTGCTCCAGCAGCACACCCAGAGCAGGGGGCACAGCACCGCGTCCAGGGGGGTTTGGATGTCTCCAGGGAAGGAGACCCCACCGCCTCTCTGGGCAGCCTGTGCCACCGCTCCGGCACCCTCATGGTAAAAGAGTTTTTTCTTATGTTTAAGTGGAACTTCCCGTGCTCCAACTTGTGCCCGTTACCCCTGGTCCTGCCGTTGGGCACCACTGAAAGGAGTCCGGCCCCATCCCCTTGACACCCACCCTTCAAATATTTATAAGCATTGATGGGATCCCCCTCAGCCTTCTCTTCTCCAGGCTGAACAAGCCCAGGTCTCTCAGCCTTTCCTCCCAAGGGAGATGCTCCAGGCTCCTGACCATCTCCGTAGCTCTCCGCTGGACTCTCTCCAGCAGTTCCCTGTCCTCCTTGACCTGGGCAGCCCAGAGCTGGACGCAGCACTCCAGATGTGGCCTCACCAGGGCGGAGCAGAGAGGCAGGATAACCTCCCTCGTCCTGCTGCCACACTCCTTTGGATGCACCCCAGGACACCGCTGGCCTCTTGCCCACACGGGCCCGTCGCTGGCTCATGGTCACCTGCTGCCCCCCAGCACTGCCAGGGCCATCTCAGCAGAGCCGCTCTCCAGCAGGTCGGCCCCAGCCTGTCCTGGTGCGGGGGGTTGTTCCTCCCCAGGGGCAGGACCCGACACTTGCTCTGGTTGAATTCCGTGAGGTTCCCCTGGGCCCAGCTCTCCAGCCCGTCCAGGTCTCGCTGGATGGCAGCGCAGCCTTCCCGTGTACCAGCCGCTCCTCCCAGCTTGGTATCGTCAGCGAACCTGCCGAGGGTGCGCTCTGTCCGTCTGTCCAGGTCACTGATGAATACATTGAACAGGACTGGCCCCAGCACAGACCCCTGGGGAACACGGCTAGTTACGGGCCTCCAACCAGACTCTGCCCCGTTGATCACGACCCCCTGAGCTCTGCCCTTTGGCCAGTTCTCCATCCACCTCACTGTCCTCTCATCTAACCCACGCTTCCTGAGCTTACCTATGAGGGTGTGATGGGAGACAGTGTCAAGAGCCTTGCTGAAGTCGAGGTAAACAACATCCACTGCTCTCCCTTCATCTCCCCAGCCAGTCAGGCCGTTGTAGAAGGCTGTGAGGTTGGTCAAGCACGATCTCCCCTTGGTGAACCCATGCTGACTACTTCTGATACCCTTCTTTACATGCCTGGAGATGACCTCCAGAATGAACTGTCCCATCACCTTTCCGGGGATGGAGGCGAGGCTGACTGAAATCACACTGCCTGTAGCCATGACAGCATAAATTTTCAGTCTTCTGAGGATCTCCCATAAAACAAGTTAAAAGACCTCATCTACCACCTTACTCAGCACTGACACAAAGCTTGTGGTTCTTTGTGGCCTTTATCTAAACCTTCACATCAAGCATTTCAGGACACCCTCGTCTTCCACATTTGTACTCCAGGCATACATCTGATATGCCCCATACTAGCCTTGCCTGAAATAAGCAGGCCAGACCCACGCTGGTCTGAGCAGAATCTGCCCGCGCAGCGTGGCACAGCCGAGTCTCTTCAGGGACTGCCACAGGGGAGTCAGGGCGGGGGTACTGGGAGCGGAGCGGCACGGCGCTGGCCGAGGACGGCAGCGCGTGGCAGGGTTTCTTCAGCTCACTTGGCAGTGTTTACCAGAGCTGCTCGGCCACCCAGAAGAAACCCTTTGGGCTTCCTAGACACACAGAACCAATTATTCCTCTAGCTCATCACGAGCACGTCCAACAAGTGCAAAATTGCATCCCATGTCATTATACGCACACTATAAAACCAGTGCTCAGCCTCTCTCCAGGCTCTGACGGACCCGAAAACTGACTGACGTCCCCAGCAGAAGCAGTGAACAGGTGTCGGGGTAGTGCCAACGGTGGTTTCAAAGCAAGCCGGGGCTTGGACAAGCAACAATTTGCCAAGTTTGACAGCAGCCATCAGCGCTTTACTTCTCCAAGACTTGTATTTTGGAAGCCTAAGCAATTTCACCTAGTCTTATTTCTGCAACAAAAAAGGAACTTTGAATATGAAAAAAATTTAAAAGTACCAGTAACATCTGAAGAGCAGAGAATAAAACCTTCTTTGCCTTTTGAAGATATACCACCGGCTTTGGAAACAGATAGTTTATCCTAACTCTGACAATTAAAAAAAATAGATGAAAAATGTCATGAAATGCAGAATAATTCATTTCAAATATCAAATTTGCATATTCAACATGTATGTGAAAACTATTTTGTTTCCACAATATAAATAAATCTGTCATCCACATGATACAAACTATTACTTAGTTTAAATGGGCCTTTTTTTTTAAGGCCTGTGGACTTTACCCTTCCACCCAGCCTTTAAAAAAGAGCTGTAGCGTAACTATGAACTAAGCTGATCCTCTCACTGAGCAGCAGTTCCTCCGGAGACGGGCGCCTCTCCCGCTCTCTCTGGACAGCCTGCCAGCGGGGCACACGCAGCTCCTGCGGGTCACCGCCGCTGCCTGTCCGACAGGTACCAAACCTGCTGCAGGGAAACACAGGCTTAGGCTCAGGCTCTCACCACCCAGCACCCTGGGTTTGGGAAGGCTGCGCCACCTCAGCCTTGCGCATGTGCCTGTCTAAGCGCCTCTTGTCCAAACTTGAAATTGTAGCAAAAGCCAACTCCTGCTTAGTTTTGCTTGCTTTGACAAACTGAAAGGATAATTCAAGTAGTATCAATTTTACGTTTTTGAACAAAGCATGTACTTCCATTTCATTAGGGAGACGGAGAGCAGAGATGGGAAAAATAGAGATCTTGGGGTATTATTACTACTACTACTGTTGCAGAGATGTAAGCATCTACCAACACTAACATTTCATGTACTCGGTACTTCTGCAAGGGATGAAGCTGTATGTGATTTGCCTGTGGCCACAACATTCAGAAAGAACACTCCAGACAGTCTGATCTACCAGAAATACTCAGCCGCTTCAGCTGGAGAGTCTCTCCGACTCGGATACGGACTAGCCACACAAACCTTTGTGCCAGCAGATCAGAGGAAACACCGGGGAAGAGGAGGAAAAGGGGACGGGCAGGAGGCGGCACCCGGGTGGGGATGAGGACTGCTCCCCTACGTTGCCACCCAAACATGTTTCCAATTAATTAGTATTCCTTAAGAAAATCTCAGGGCCAGGTAAATAACAACTCCAGATGGGTCTCACCGAGCCAGCTCAGCTCTGGCCACCAAACTCCAAAGTACTCCAAGGTCCTGATCCGCTGGGAAAAAAGGTTGGAAGGGACAACCGCATGGCAAAGGGAGAAGCTACAGCCTGCTTTGACCTCTTATTTTTTAAAAACTAAGAAATTATTTTTCCATGGAATTAAGTAAGTATACAAGAGAATTAAACCCATTAACTAGAGTCAATATTTCTCTGGCCCTGAGATTTTCTTAAGAAATAGCAATTAATTGGAAACATATTTGAGAGACCAAGGCAGGCTGCTTTTTTAAAAGCATTATATTCTCGGTGCTTTACGTGTATGTATATAAATATAAATCACATCTGGTATTTCCAAATACGCACATGCATGCGTGTGTGTGTGTGTGTGTGTGTATGTATATATAAATATAAAAATCATTGACCTAAGTCATAGAGTACACCACAATTTTTGCTTTAATGTAAATTAACAAAGCAGCTTCATCACGAAGGTGTGACCAGAGAAACCCAATTTCAGTGTTACAAACAATGTTTCCCTCTAAATATCTGAATCATAGGTGAGAAAAAAGAACAAAGAAAATCCAACTATCAAACACACTGCACTTTAGAATAAAAATATTTCTGCAGATTAATAATAGTGTTTTTTCTC
The DNA here is from genome assembly GCA_013389905.1 of Sula dactylatra. NCBI lineage: Eukaryota > Metazoa > Chordata > Aves > Suliformes > Sulidae > Sula > Sula dactylatra. The sequence continues at coordinate 685,453 of WEKW01016893.1, forward strand.
TAATCAACATGGCAGTGAGGGGGTTTTTGTATATGAAAATCTCTTTAAGATGAGTTAAATGGAAATTCTTGCAAGAATACTGTGTTTACAATTATGGTAGCTGGGAAATAACCATTTAATTACACCATTGACAGGAAATAAAGCAAAAAGTGAACAACAACACAGGAATGGGCTTGATTCCCAAATTCCAGCTTCATATCAGGCTAGAACTTAGCCTTCAAATTTAGACTTCAAAAACAGCAATAATATTTGGAGAACGTGTTACAAAGACAATATGTATTCTTCAAGAAAATTCAACACCTATTTATTAAAGTTATTTTCAGCAATGTTTAAAGCAGCAATTTTCATTTCATATGCACTGTGAGAAACACCTACCGTTTAAAGTGTCTACATTGGATTTCCTAATTATTAATTGTCATACGATATTCGCTCTAAGAGCGTCTCTATGAACCACTCAGGTTCTCCTTCCGACAACGGATGTATTTTGAGATGATGGCTACCCCTTGCAGAACATACACCCTACAAAGACATAACATTTTAGCAAACTGCAGGCTAAAAGCAAGCCAGACAGCAACTTTCGGCATCCAGCACGGCAGTGCCTGTGGTCAGCAGCGGCTGCCTAGAACACCGATGCTCTGTGCGCTATACATTTAATCAGCCCCAAGGGCCGACCTGCCAATCTATAGAGAGACCTTGCCAGTCCCTCAAGGAGCAGCCTGTCTGCCCTTTCACCTGAAAGTAATACACTGTCATGGCTAATGTTCTGTGGGCAGCTGTTTGAAATCCAGGAATTAAAACGTAGCCTTTATGGCTAAATTTGCTTTAATGCTAAAAATATTATTTAAAGTATATGGGGGAAAGGATTTAATACAAAGTGATTTTCATAACTGGCACATGATTAAAGAGCTAAAGCAAAAACATTTAAGTAGAAAGCTTCTTGCAAAAATACAATTAAAGGCGTAAAATAAAAGCCTTGAGATTGCTTGCTCTTAAGATGTTTGTGATGGGTATCTGCTTATTCTACATTCTGAGAGCTGTACATATACTAAACAATGAGCTTGCTTGTAATAATTATCAGTACTTAATGGTATCTAAACTTCTTAATCCAATTTTACCCAAACAAATCCAATAATTACTCTATATGCTTTTTGATGATTATAATCTCAGGAATCCCAACTGCATAAAAAAGTGTTACGAGCAATTGTAGGTGGATTTTATTAATATAATGAATAGGATCAGTCTAACAGATTTCAATTACAACAATAGCTTTTAAGTACATTTCTATGACATAAGGAAAGAACATGCATAAATGAAAGAAACTGGTTAAGCCCCATAATACTGATTTATGGCAGCTTTTTCCTTTCATTCACCTCATTAACATTTCTCTATATTTCAGAATCCCCCACTCCAGATCCATAAAACTTGCATTTCTAAAGCCGTGAAGGACCAAACATTCCAGAAGAGAAACAGTTAAACCCAGAAATGCATTCTTGGCTGCTACTGTGACAGGATTTATTTACAGCTTCTATTAAACACAGCAGCTCCATTACAAAGTGCTGGATGTGAGAAGAATTTTTGATTATACAATGCCAATGCCTCACTGCGTTAAACATATCATGCCAGAGTATTATTTTTTTCCTTCAGCAATTCGTTCAGGTCATTGTTTGATGGGTTTATGAATTCATTACAGGAAACAGATGGATCCCATAATTCAGAGCTATTCTCCCAGCCAATCATATGGGCAATTTTTTTTCTCATCTTGCTCCCCCCTCCAAATCAACCTTAATGAAGCCACTTCCTCCATGTCCAATTCCCCACACATACACACTGTAGAGACAACTGGTGCTTATTAAAGCAACCTCCGAACACTAAATGCTTTCAAAATAAAGCTGAACAGGAGCACGCTCATACACAGACACCCTCTTTGAAGTCAGACAGAAAGCCATGAACTTACCCAAGTCAGGTGAAGATTACCAAAAAATACAGCATTGTAGTGGGCAAAACCAGATGTCCTGATCAGTAAGAAATCCATTTTTATACGCTGAAAAAAGGCTTTCTTTAGGAAAGAAAATGTTGCTCCCCCAATCTACTTTCAAAGGATGAATTTTCATTTAGCAAATTACCTCCTTTGTCTACTAAGCACTGGTATTTTTTATCCACAGTGACATCTACTGGCAAAAGTGAAGGTATTTCAGTGAACTATTGCATAGAAACCCATTGCCTAATGCTTCTATACAAAAGCGGGTAGTTTTCTGTCTGGGTCTTCCCTTCCCCCAAGCACATAAACTTCTCCTGAAAAAAAACTGCAGAAGTTAACAGCCTAAAGCCAAGAGAAATCCCCAAATTAGTTTTCAATAGTACTCATAATGGCTTTAAAAACGTAACCACAAGCTGCAGATTGACATCAAAGCCCACATTCAGGGTTAAAAGTAAAAATATATGCATTGTTATGGCCTTAGAACTTTTAACACCATTTATTTAAAGAAATGCTTTGATTTTGTACTAATTCCTGAACATATAATTTATTTAATACTAAGAACAAATAAAATCTTTTCCTGGTTTACCTTTATTTCCCCCCTCCATTTGACCTCTTAACTGACCACGGCCCATCTTTCTCCTGCTTCCTCTCCCAGACGTTTCCTCTCCACTTTCTTCCCTTGACTTTTGCAAGGTTTCCTGCCTCCTTCCTTAAGTCTTGCAACATCCCACTTCTAAAACCTCTCACCACAACCCACCTTTCCTGACAGTCTCTACAGAATCCTCTCACTTCTACCAACTTAGACCTTCTATACAGAACTTGAATTTTTTGCCAAGAAATTTGAAGTCAGGTGAGGAATTGACAGGAAGCCGCAAAGTTCATGGAAAACCTAAATCACTTGTTAGGATTTCTTTACCATCTCCAGTAAAACTCAGTTTTGTGTAATTTAGCAGTAGGAGATAACCATGGAAGTTCCTCAAAAAGCTGTGCTATCTAATCCCTCATCCCCGCTCCAGTCCTCTCTGCTTTAGGAGCGATGGTTTATGGTGTGGTCGTATAGCCAGTCTCAGCCTCACGCCTCCAGAAATCAGCTTTAGCTCTTAATAATTGCTATTGCTTATATATTACCTAAATGGCAACTGATTAAGACTAGTATTTTGATGCATTGTTATACATTAGTTATGTATTAGAACAGCCAGAACTTACAATGCCAGAAAAGAAATCAATGCACATCCACCCCGCTAGAACTGCACAAGCTTATACCCAAAATCACATTTGCAAAGTCTTTTTACAATAACAGGAGAAAGAATAGTTTTTAAAACTTGATTCTGCGAAAGACAGACATTTTAATCAGGAAATACCTACAGATGAGGGCTTTCCTGCCTGTTTTAGCATAGTTTTAAAGTCATGTTTACCAGTATGTTCATTCGCTGATGGAGCTCTCCAACCATAAATAAGTGGTGCTGGTTTCGTGTGAGAAGGTATCTATGCTAGGATGAATTCAAACCCCATGCTGCAGCTCCCAGTCTGATCTGCTCATCTGAACACATTTCACAGGCTTCATCAAGATATAAGCATAATTTATTCTAAATGTATATTCGGACAGATGATCATTCCATGAAGTTAGCAGATAACTACCCACCATGAATTGATATATCTTATATGCGGAAATTTATTTGTTATCTATTCAGTGGACTGCAGTCCAGTCAAAAATTAATTCTTAATTTTGATGCTGGGAAACCTCCTTTTAAAATATGTCATCCAGGAAGATTTTACAACCATCTGTGGGAAACCAATATTTTATGAGGAAATCATAATAGCTTATAGGGCCCACAGTGACAAGCCAGTCGCAAATCATCTTCCCAAGAGTAAGACTTCCATATTACCCCTTAGAAATTAAAGGTTTTGTTTTCATCTTCATTCCTGGACCTGCTAGAACCATATAAATATTAAAGTGAGCTTGAAAGTGTATTCCATTTGGTTGCATTTCACAATTCTTGAAGTACTAAACATTCCTTTCTCAAACAGACATTGGTGTTAACAGCACCGTGGCTCGCTCAAAGCTCCCCGCTGGTTGACTGGCCAGCTGGCAGACTAACCAGAACAGATAACCATTAAATTCACATTAAAGACTTTCCTGCACATTAGAGACCTCAGCAGATAGGTGGGAAAGGAATGGCACTGAGGCACTGTTGTGCACCCAGCTGCACATCCCAAGGAAACTGTGGACCTCCTACCAAATTTGGGCAGGATCAGTCAGGAACTTCCCTGAATGGGGAGACTGAGACAGGAATAGAACCCAATCTCATAGGCCTTATTTCCTTAGGAAAGTGGGCCAAAAACATACCCAGAAACTGTATTTATTTGAGCACTTACCCATAGTTTTATATAAAGTGTCTCTAAAACTACAAGTCCGCACTATTTTGGCAGAACGTAATATTAACAAATTCTGTATCAACGAAGAAAAGAGAGTAGAAATCCTTTGGGGAAAATTAACAGGAATTAACAGGGAAAATTAAACAAAATATAGCTCCGTAAATCATGGAATAATGGAGGAATTCAAGTATTTGAGGTAACGCATTTTAAACAGATACCGCACCGCCTCAGTTACTGATGGAAAAACATACACCACCTGTACAATGTAAGGGCATCCTACCTTTCTACATGCATTAGGAGGTCATGCAAACAAAGCCTCTCCAAATCAGTACCACAAAAGTTTGTGACCCGCTTTCTATTAGTCCTTGTGCCTTCTCAGGCAATTCTAAACTCTTTCCACATACTTTCCTACCCACCCTCACATTGTTTACTCTCTTACCCTTCTTCTTCTGTAACCTCTGCATCCTGGGGTCCTGACAGCAGATGCCTATTTCAAGCTTGTCCTAAGCCCACCATTACCCCCACTTGCCTTCGTAACTCTGCCTCTCTGCACAGCGCCTCTCAGGCTAACCTCTGTCTCTGTAAAATGAGTTGTAAGAGCTTCTGAGGTTTATAATGGCACTTCCTTGGCTAGAACTTGGTGTCTTAATACACCCACTTTATCAGAAACGTTTGCGATAGCCATGACTTCCTTGAATCAGTCCCTTGTTAGCTGTTACAATCTTTTTCTCCTCCTCTTCTGTTTTTCTTCCTATTTCATTTAATTACAGGTGTTACCTTCTTAACTGTTGGTTTTTTGCAAAGGTCTGAAATAAAAGAAACATTCAGGACTTCATCCATCACCTACCTCTCTTTATTTTGACTCTAGAGCCATATATGCACAAATCCAGCTGACCCCTAACGCCTACCCTGACACTCATTTTCATTTGTTCCTGCCTCCACCCAAACCCATTCTTCATTTGTTTCAGTTCAAACAAATTCTACCTGTTTCCTCACATATTCCATCTGTGTCCCGCCATCCAAAGAGCTCTCTCTACATCTTAACGTCATAATGGTTTCTGACATGAAATTCTTACTTGGTATTGTCAGAAGTAAATTGGGGAAGTGCGAGCTAAATGTAAAAATTGGTTGAAATATTCTCTGGGAGAATCAATGGTTTGCTGTCAAAACAGAAGTATGTTTCAGAATAGATTCCACGGGGACTTGATCCGAGCCTACACTGCTCAGTATTTTCATTAACACTGGATGATGGACGAGAGAATATCCTTATTAAATCTGCAAATGACACCAAGCTAGGGAGAAAGAAGATGGGGGTGATCAGATTGCTGCATGATAGGATCAAAACTCAGCAATGATGAAGTGGAGAAGTGGTGTCAAAAAAGCAACTGCAACTCAATAAGGGAAGTCACGTTACTAGACAGGAAGAATTAAATGCAGAACAGCAAACAACTCACCCCACAGCAGTTCTGCAGAAAAAGATGCAGAGTTTTACTAGATCACAAACCACAGAGAGGTAAAAAGATCAGGCTATTGTAAGAAGACAAGGGTTGTAATGGAATAATAAACAAAGAGCCATGAGGCTCAAAGTAACCTTTCTACTCCAGTCTGGCATCTTAAAGCCTTCACTAAAGCACTGCCTGTACCCATGGTTGACCATCCCTTTTCAAGAAAGAGCTGGACCACCTGGGAAGAGTGCAAAGGAACGGAAATCTGGAAACATGAACTACCAGAACAGACAGAAGGCAAAGACATAGTTCAGTCTTGAAGACACTGGGTACACCAAGCAAAAAAAACCAAACAAACAAAGGAAGAGGAGGAAATAATTTGCTCTGGCCCACAGTAAGACAAGACTTGCTGGGTTCAAATAGCAGCCAGGGAGATTAAGATTGAAATTTCTAACGTAAGGATGATTAAGGATTATTTGCAGACATGATAGTTTGGTGATCTTGTCTCAGGACAAGAGGATGGAATAGATGACCTCTCAAGAACCTTTCTAGCATTATTTTCTACAATCCTACATGTAAAATGGAGCTCCAAATCCATCTTATTCAGTTCTCCCACTTCTCTCAGCCATGACAAAGACATAATTTTCTCTCAGGTTGATAGTCACAGCACTCTCTCCAGCTTCTGCTATTTTTAAACTAAGTTTAAGATGTGGTCTTTCTTCATCAGCCCCACTTGTCTGGATCCTCCATTTTGTTCTTTATTAATGTTGCCTTGAAATTGTATCGATCCTGAATGACATTTTATCCCTCCACCAAAGGGGTCTGCATTCTCTTTGTAAGCCCACCACAGCCCACCCTGCCGCAGAACTTCTGTGCAGCAAACAGTCCTAGACCAGCTCTACTGATACAGCCCTCTATGTTCATCAATTTAACTTTCCTCTTAAGGACTGGAGAAGCTCCTCATGAAAACATAGATCCTTGCATACTTCAAAGCTCAGATACTAGATTTTGTTTCCCTTTCTTGAATAGCATCTACATTTTTTTCTTTCAGATCTGTCAACAGAGAGGGTGCCAAATACTTCTTCTGAGAGAAAGGTACAAAACCTGGTTTGTGTGATTCAACATGTATTTTTGAAAGTTTTCTTCAATCCCATTCTACATTACTCAGGTTGGTTTCACATGCAGCAGTCTTGTGAAGACTACTTATACTTTTACCAGCTTCTAGTATTTTCCTCACTGCTTTCCTCCACGTTAGCACTGATTACAATTTTAATTTTGAATTCCCAATTAATTAGCTGTGCCATTAAAAATGGTACAGCTAATTAGGTTGATAGGTTGTCATCAACAATAGACTGAAAATCCAAAGCAAATATGATGCTCTTTCACTGAAAGTCAAGCTCTCTCATGTTTACTGAAGGCTTTGAGTGCACACACGTGGGTTTACCATGGCCTAATTGACGAACAGAAATCAGACCATATACATCAGGCCTCAAACTTAGAATTCCAAGCTACAAATCAAGATTCTGGGTAATGGAACAGTTAAATTATCATAGCTACATTCCTTCAGGACATGAACTGATAACAGGCGGTAACTTTCAAGACTTAACAATTCGTCTGTCTTCTTTCATGCAATAGTTCTCCAATTTACAGGCGATGCGAAGCCCCATTTATTAATTCATGTAACTCCAATACCAGTATTAATCATGTACATCACTCTACACAGAGACTTGTCCAAATATGCGCCCATTGCAAAGCAATGGCAAATAAATAAATAAATACATCTTGCTAGAAGCCAGTCTCTAGACTACATTTGTCCTGAAGCCTCTGATGTATTTCTGGCATGTGTCATTTAACATGTCACCATACATTTAACTTTGAATTCAGACTCCTGTAAACTCAATTCCCACCTCCAGAGCAGGACAATGCACTGACATTAGAAAGCCAACTTGCCTATTAAAAAAAAGAAAATACTGAAGCTATTAGAAGTTTTTAATCACTCACGCTAATAACGTTAAACAACAGCATTAAGAACTGTCTAAAAAGGACAAAAGGGAGACGAGTCTGCTGAGATGAACTAGCTTGTGCAAGAAACTACTACTCTACAATGAAGTGAGAGGGCACCTCTGAACGAAGAGAGGGATTGCTCAGCTAAAGCTTAGAAACATTTGCAGAATTTTTTCAGGTTTCTGATACAAGACTTTCCTCTAAAGCGAGTTCAGCCTTCTTCACAGCTAGAGAATTCAGGTCTTGTATTTCCTCCCAGAGCATTTCAAAACATCTAAGCTAATAGTAAAAAGACCCACTAGACAAACACACACTGAGTTCTAGCCTACCCACAGGACACGAGAGTTTCACAAACACACAATCTCAACAGTTTGGTAGCACAGTAAAGGATTATACCGTTTTACATATCAGGAACAAGTCACAGGCATGACTTGTTATAAGGCTCCCTCCTTCACCTCTGCTCTCAGCCTCCAAACCCTTCCTAAGTGTTGCTCCAGGCAATGCAATCCCACCAGTAACTATACAATAAAAGAGTCAGAGAAGACAGGAAACAGCTTAGCGTTAAATTACACCATGCTAACACTGTCATCACTGCAAGTACTAGCCGGAAAATCCAAGCATATAACAGATTAAATAACTTCATACAGAGTCACTTAAGAAGTCTGGGCAGAACTGGGAACGGAATCCTTTAATTCTAAGCTATGTACATTTGCTCGCATTAGACAATGTTTTACACACAGTTTTCATAGTTAAAGGAATTATTTTTTTTTTTTAATCAAATTTAAAAATGGTGCTAAGTCATCACACTGGCAACATTCTTTTTCTTAATTCAACAGTCCACTTCCAGGCGTAGACTGAACAGTAAATATTCTTTACAGTAGAAATCCACTCATTGTTAAACCATTCACACAAACAGATAAATATGAAAAGTCACAGTAATTAGTATGTTTGTAAGTAATTGACGATTAGGATAATCTCAGCGTTGATCGGTTTACTGTATACAAGAGCCTAAAATTTCATTTGCACCTTGAAGAGTCATGCATCTACAGGTTACAGGTCTCATGAAGAAGCCTTGAGACTTGTTTAAAACAACATGGAAAGCAGGGCAATCCGATGGATCACCATCTTACAGATGACGCGTGGGTTTTATTTAAGTAAGCAGAGGCAAAAATCCTGCTATAAACAAACCTGTGCCTTAGGAAGTGATTAATGCCTATACTGTGTCAAACAGCTGCTGTTAGAAACAGCCTTTTTGCAGCAGAATCCGCTCGGAGTCCAGAGGACCCAGCTCCCCCCATATGGCTGCTGAGGTTTGAAGAGATGCTAAAGGCAGCTCTCCAGTTGGGGCTTGAAGAGAAGACAGTGAATCACAGCATAAATGCTTCCAGTTTCAAATACATAAGTGGTTGAGTACTGTCAAGAGATACTTCATAGATCCATCATTCCTATCTTGGATTGCTTCTACAGAGATCTGTTCAGCTACGGATAGCGCACGGATTGTATCCCACCTAGAACGTATGTGCTGCACTCGTGGTCTGTGCACGCAAGGTAGGTGTTCCTGGAGTTTCAGGGTGTCCCAGAGTACAGGCAGTGCTAGCAGCCCACCCAGGACACCTGGAAATACTAAGCATTCATGCTATGTCAGGTACACCCTCTTTTTCCACTTTGAAATTTGAGCTAGAAAGAAGGTACGGACCCTGGCTATTTTTCTGGAATGTCTGGAAATTGCCTGCGTGTATTTATGGATCAATACCTTACCAAGTGGAGAGCGAGATCAATGCATCCGGGACACATCAGACCTACTGGGTGTGCAGGCAGCCTGCACGTGTGCCTCACCTCGATGCCCAAGGGATGCCCCAGGCCTATGAAGCATGCATACACAGCAGTTTGTATCAAAACCACACTGCGTCTAACGTAGCCTGGACACATCAGATTCACTGAACATACGCACACTTTTTTGTTCTGGAAACCAGAAACACAGCTTTCCAATTATTTTATTTCTGGTTTGAGGGGTGGATGCAGAGGGAACCGGTTGCATTGCTGTTTATGTCCTTTTAGACACTTCTATGAAGGCATGGTGTTGACTGCTTGCAGACTACAGTCTGCTGGTGAGATGCTCGGTGTAATTTTTACTGACACTGGCTGTGCTGCTGATATCATGGGACTACGCATACATGTCAAATTGACTAGAGTCCTGTGTAAACACAAAGCCTTGGCTCTACTGTCATGTACATTTATGGTACCAAATGAATATTTCAGGTGCAATGCTAAAATAGTAACAATTTTATGGGCAAACAGTAAAAGGCCTCTAATTTTGGCATAACCCTTCCAGTTCACGTTCTATCTCAAAAGAAGGCTTGAGAGTATGTTTATACTACAGTCCTAAAGATAGCGTAGTGATATGTGAGCTATCGTTTTAAATCAGTCAGCACGGATAACTGAAGTAGAGCCAACAGAGCTCAGCATGGACCAGCCCCCCCTCCCACCCAGCAGTGTGGATATATTCCAAGTCTCAGGTAGCATCACCCAGAGAAACCGTGTATGCAGGCAACTCAATGAAAGCTAAACCTGAAATATTTGGGCCTTAGATTTCAAAGTCTGAATCCTTATTGGGCTAGCTGAAGGTGTGTTCATTTATATCTAACAAAATCATTTTGAGAATTGGTGCTTTAAGCAAGTAGCCTCTTACAAACATACAAAAACCATAGGGACATAGAGACTTTAGGAGACTGTATCTACAAAATTTCAGATTTCATATCCAGAAAAACGTTTGGGGTCCTACAACCTATTGTGGATGCAGTTCCTAGTGTTGGGAAGACAAGCAGTCTTATGGAAATGTCCCTGTTTTGCCTTCAGAAAGGAGCAGTGGAGAAAAATTTGAAGCCTGAAAAAAGAATGATCCCTTAGTCAGATAAACCCAATTAAAGTCATGCGCTCTAGAGAAAAAACCAAGCAGACCACTGCTTAAGTCTGATCTAGAAAGGAAAAAAAGAAAATACATTGAACTTAAAATTTATATTTCATTTCTTTTGATCCTTCCTCTTAAATCTAAACCTGATATTTAATATGCAGATCGTGTTCTTCTGAATGAGTTTCCCAAAGACAGCCTCTTCACTGGAAGTTCTTTGTTTTGAACTGAGAGATCATCGACCTCATAGCGAAGCCTGGCTAATCTGAAGCAACCTCTTCATTTCAGAGTCAACACAGAATCTGAAGCAAACTCTTCTTCAATTCAGTTTAACGTGAACAGATTTTTTTTATGCCTCCAGTGCCGTCGTGCATTAATGCCACGTATGAAAAATAGGATTTAAATTATTCAGAAACATGAAGAAAGCAGTTCCAGCAGTTTTCTGACCTCCTCCTTTTCAGATTCTTCAGGAAAATTTCCTAAATAAAAGCAAACTAAGATCTGACTGGGATCCTGTAATCATTTCACCGCAGCGAAGATGATGCAAAAAAAAAAAAAAAAAAGAAGAAAAACCCAAGCAACTCAGTTGAATTTGTTGAACACGGTGTGACAGAAAACCTCTCAGTGATGAGTACAGCTGCAGCAGGTCTGTTAATGACCAAGCAATTCCTCAGGAAGCTTTTCACTGCTCCTTGCAATGCAACCTTGGCATCCCTGACGATTTAAGCAACCAAGTTCACTAAAGAGACCAGGACCAGAAAAAAGCATGGAGCTGAGAGGATCCATCTGTCAGTGTTTACAGCCTAGCAGCAGTGTGTCACTGTGCAGAGCAGGGCTGGTGTATTTGTTGGTTTAGATGACAGCTCTGGTTGATCAGGCTGTCACCATAGCAACTTTCACTAAGAACTCACAATGCACCCAAACGAACTCCGAGCTAAATTAACTTATTGCATGTCACCAGTGAGAAATGACTGTTCAGAGGTAATTTTCTGTACTAATATGTAATAGAGTTAACTCTCTAAATTGAATTAAATTAATTAAATGCCACTCCCAGTAAATCAGATTCTATTACATGAATGTTAAAAGAAATTAAAGATGTTTTAATAAAGATTACTAATAATAACTTAATATTATTACTTCATTTTAATTCAAAAATTCTGCTCAGTTTATTTTAGACACGTCTTCCCCTTACTAGGAAGGAATACCTAATTACTCCACATACATTACACACATTTATTTCATATAGATGTGCTTAGACTTACCCCAAAAAAAAATAACACCCGCATTTTAAGGACTGTTCACCTGTGAAATACAGCTTGGTTTAATATGTGACATCCTAAGACTTTTTCTTCCACACACACACTAAAGCTTTTGGTAAATTCCCACACCTTCAATGATTGTGTCCAGTTTCCAAAGAGTTTCATTTCTGCTTTTTGCAGAAAAAAAAGAAAACTTTTTGCAGTAAGTCCAAGTGCAAAGAAAAGAGAAAAATACCACGCCTATCGAGGCAGGCTACAAAAATAACATCTTTTTATGGCTTTACAGATCTACCTAATGATATATTAACTTCATTTCTCAAGGTACTTTCTTGCACATTACAGTAGGATAGTCAGGTGGGAGGCAAATCCAAGATGCCCCCAGTTCCCAGTGCAAATAAAGGGCAAGTTCTAGTTGCCAACTGCCGGTATTAATGCTGTCCCGATGACCCTGCCTTTATCTTCAACTTGGATTAAAGACTCACCAAAATACTTTAGATAAAAATGGGTCCTACCTAACATTAATCATCTTTCAGAATTAGAAACCACATTATTACTTTACTTTTCATAAACTCCGTTTACGTGTGAGACGGCAGCTATTAACAGCAGGGGGAGCACACGGTATTTCCCTGTCTGCTGCCGGCCACGGTGATGACAATGACATCAGCCCAAGCAGAAGGTTCAGTTCAAGTTCTGGTAGACACCCACAGGAAAGTCAATACTTCTATTAAAAGAATATGGTAAATAAGTATTTTAAAACATTTTCTGAATCTCAGTTGAAAAACAGGCATAAAAGCAAATGTGAAAAGCAAGGGTGCATTAATGCAGCAACGATCCAGCAGAGCGGAACAAGGCAAGTTTACGACATCCTGTCTTCATTCCAGGTATCACTAAAACGGGATTATGGATTTAAGTGTCATTGTTACTATGTATCTACGTTATTATTACGAAATTTTAATTTAGAAATTTTGTTAAAGTCTTAGTACCATAACAAAGGACCAAATCACAAGGTCTTCATATTCAAAAATGTATTTTAGTATTCAAGGACCAGACTGGAGAAACTCTGTACACGCCCATCGAATTGACTTAGTTATCCTAACACTGCAAAAAAATGTATCTGAATGGACAGGACATTAGAAACCATCAAGAGAGAGTGAGAATACCTTATCTAATGTATAAGAAAGTAATGTAGTATTTTGGAATCTTGAAAACATTTTCAAATTGAACTTCCAACTTCATAAAGGTATCACTACTACTATACCTTCAAAACTCTTTCGTTCTGTGTCAGTAAACAAAACCATCTTTACTTTCTACTTACCTTCTCTTTATTGCTTTTCCTTTTAGAACATAAGCAAGCCATACATCTACAGGTGGAATTCTTTGTTTGATGCTTGTGCCCCCACCACAGCCAGCCATGACAGCAGCTCTTCTTCAAGCTGCAGTGACTTTCATGGCAGAATTCTCTTTCTTGAAGTGGAAATGACTTAGAGAGCTTTCCAGTGAGATCTAAGCAGTGATCAAACACAGTCCTTCCAACTACTCAAACAGAAAAGGCCCAACGATCACAAACTCTGCAATGGAAGGATCTTATCCCAGATGCCAAGAAAAGCCACTTGAAGTTGTAACATTAAGAGCCAGAAAGCAAGCTTTCTGAAAACTCTATTCTGACTAAGCCAGAAAGCGATCCCCAACGACCACAGTGAGAAATTATGTTTTCTGATGCAAGCCTCATTCACCCACAGTAAGAGAACAGAAATCTGACCTGGCTGAAAAGATCAGCTGTCTTTTGCAAAGCTGGAGGCTACAGCAGCAAGCAGTGGTCAGGCACTAAAGGGGCACCTTAGCAAATTTAGTGGGGGATGTATCTTTACTGTACAATACAGGGGAAGTTTCACAAAGGGAAGTATTGGACAGAGCTACAGACAGGCACTGTACGCTACATAGTACATCATAACAAGGCAAAAAAAGATTCTGAGAAGTACAGTGAAGGAACAGTGAGGCAGAGGTGTGGGTTCTGGAGTTTGCTAGTTGGCACGGGACAAGAAAAAGCTGAAGAACATGGACCCACACTCTGGTTAATCCTTTCGGGGACGGAGGAGCTACACAACTGAGGCAGCTGAAGACCACCTCCCATTTGATTTCCTGCAGTGCCTGTCAGACAAGATTGGAAAGAACTATACGACGAAGAAAAAAAATTAAATCATTACTCTTGGAAGATGGCAGATAGCAAGATATGAATTATGATGGAGGCTATGTCAGAGACATAGCATTGAATACATTATTTTCTTCCTATTTCGCTCTGAAGAGTTTCTCTTGCTGAGGACTTACCACTGAAATGCCAGACAGAATGGAAGGGAAGGGCCTCCCTCATACATACATCAGAAAAGAACTGAAAACACAGCAGGACAGCCTACCACCTCCAGCAGAGCCAGGAAGCTTTCTCATCTTTTGTCAATCAGGCCTAAACAACTATAGTGGAAATTGTTGAGGAATTAAAGTAAATAATACATTTAAATGTATACTTCAGAGGACTACCTGCAGAGAGAAAATGGTTAGTGATCAAAAAAGGAGAAAGGGGGAAAGGAGAGTTCGAAGAAGGAATTCCACATTATCAATTCAAGATCCTTAGATATTTAGATTAGAGGGCATCTGAAATCTAGGAGCTTCTTAAAGCAAGCTGAGTTCAGGGACAGATAACAATGAGAAGAACCAGCAGCAACACTGCTTTGAAACAGCTTGGATTACAGAGCTGTGCAATGCAGTAAGCCTGAAAAGCATAAAAAATAAGCCTTAGATTCTACTTGTAAACAGCAGTAGTAAGGTTATAGTTACATGGGTTAACTCACAGGTTATGTAATAATCCTCCAATTACAGATATTGCATTCAAAAAGTAATTCTGGACTAACTGAAAGAACTTCTGAAGAAGAGAAACATAAATGGATAATACCTTGAAAACACTAGCACAAGGAAAAACTGAATGGGCCGTTAAGTAAAAAAGTGGATACACTAAAAGGCCCCTGCAGAGGAGGGGAAAGATCTGCTCTCCACATACTGGACAAATGAGCCAAGAAAGAATGGGCTTAAGTTACAGGAAAGACTGTTCAGGCTGAATATGAAGACAACTTTTCAACAATAAACGAAGTGTCTTTCAAGAACGTCTGTTGGGCCTGTTTGACAGTGGGGAGATAGATGGACAAGACAATTCCTTCTTGCTCATCTAGAGGGCTATATCTAGTCCTACGATTCTAGGACTTCAGTGAGGCATTTGAATTTTTAATGGAGTTGAGGACTCGAGTTACTAAGCTCCAGAACTGACAAGTGCTTCAAAACAGAACTTCATGAGATTCTGTCTGGCCTTGGAAAGGTAAAAGCTCCAGCTCCATAAAGACTGCTGAAAAAAAGAGGCAGCAGAAGCAGCCAAATCAGGAGTTATGTCAGAAATGTTATGGGCATCCTGAAAACAGGACACATCTTCAGGAAACTCTGTGCTAAGACAGAGAAGAATTATTTCTGTTAACATGGGAAGAGGCAATCAACAGCTTGCACCATGCCTCAAGTTCAGCTGTCCCTCTTGGGCAAACAGCAATAAGAGTTGCTGACATGCTCAGGGCAGCTGAGGAGCGTCCAGAGCATTTAGTGGTGCTCTTAAACACAGGTCCCACAAGACTGCTTAGAATGAGCCACTGCTGCCATGCCACAAAGCTAGGGCAGGATGCTTAGAAAGAGAATCACCGCCTCTCATGGTGATCTTGGACCTACAATCAACCTCATGAGTAACCACCTCTGAGGATGCTAATGCACACTACGCTGCCTAAACCAGTTCAGGAATTACCTGAATGATGAGATGCAAACCTGACCAGAATGCTTCAGAACATTTACCAGAGCGTGAGCTGGTTAAACAGACATTTTAAGCAGTCCTGTAGGATTTGTAAAGTATGGACTACCACTTTTAACAACTCAGGACAAGCATTTCAATAATCTAGCAAAACACAGGGAAGTCAGGAGGCAGCCTAGGTTCTCAGAGTAGAGGAATGTCAACACCAGATAGTCAACAGGAGAATACAAGGTCCCTCAGGCCAAAGGCTTCACACACAGTGTAAAATAATCAAAACACATTTTCATGTCCTTCATTTTCCCAAAATAACCCCCTTCGGCATTTGTAGAGTAACTACGCCAAGAGCAGGTACTAGTGTTACAGTTCAAAGCTGGTTTCTTCCTTCCCAAGGAAGGGACCAAGAAACATTAGTAAACTGGCATGTATCTCAAAACCATCAGTACCAAACAGAGCTAATACATTTCCTGATGAACCTCTCCAAGCTTACGGTTTGCAGATCTTACAGATAAATCTTACAGATTTATATGGGATACAAGCTGCCTCTAGGTAGTAAGATGATAATCTAATCATGGAAAGCGGTCAGCACACTGCAGGTAAATCAAAGCTGACAGGTTTTCATGGAGAAGGCATCACAGCAGCAACAGTTTCCCATGAAAGAATGACCTCAGTGAGACAGTCCTCAAGGCTGACAAGAAACTGCTTTTACGTACATGTTTCTTTAAAAGAAGGGTAAAAGTGAATGACAGACTTTAGTTCAGGAAGTAAAGGAGGACCACACTGATAAAATAGGTGAGCTGAGCTATAAAGCCACTTGCAAGAAAACAAATCTCAAACTCTACTGGGTGGGTATGAAAGCTCAGACGTGCAGGGTGGGTGTTCCCTGTTATTCTCAGCAGATACAGAACATAATCGTGGCATGTTAAAATGGAAAAGTGCATCTGGTTTCTAGTACTGGGGCATATACGCTCTGATGGACAACAAGTATCAGACAACATTCTATTTATAACTGGAAAACAGTTCTTTGATAAGCAGACTGATAGGAGAACAGAAAAGATGCTATTGTCTGAACTGTTGTGATGCCAGAAAGTGTAGCAGTTTGACTGTTGCACAGTCTACATGCTTAAATATACTGCATTAGGCAATGCCCACTACTGAAAAAGCAGTCTATTGCTGAGGATCAAAGCACTCACTGTGGGCAGATAAATAACCATAAAACAGCATGCAGTTTGATTATAACTACCACTATTATCATTGTGTAGCTGTGTTAAAATTTATATTCCAGAATATACGGTTGTCAACAAATGTATTGGCAGTTGTTTTGTTTTTCAGAAAGCAAGCCATGGATTTATCTGAGGGGCATTACCACCAAGGGGCACCCTGACAATTAGGTCTAGATGAGAAAAGCCAAACTGGTGTTACCGAATTTGTGCTTATTCTCTCCTCACAGAGTACTCTTATATAGATAATGTCCCAGGCTTGAAATTTATTTGACAATGGACAATGTAAAGAGAAATCTGATGAAAGCATGTAGTCCTACTGCCTTGAAGCAGGGTATCAATCCTTAAAACATGTGAAAGTATTTTTCAAATGCTCTAATCAACTGCCTAGTGTTTGAAAGCTCCCATTTTCACCCAGTTTTAAAACTAAATATATACAGGTCAGGCTGATGCCATCCTCAGTCTGATAAGCCCAGATCATTTCCTAACTGAGGAAACTGAGAAAAGGCAAACCACATGGAAGACTAGAACAATATTCTGCCCGTATTTAAATTATAAGCACATGCCTAAATTTGCATGCTGGCAAACTACAACAGATTATCTCTAACGAGAATAAAAACTACCTCTGCAAAGTACTAAAACTATCAAGGGTTCTCCGACTTGAGCTCTTACCTACTTTTCTATTCCCAGCTAAGGAATCTGCAAAGCTTATAAGGCAACCACTGAATGGGATTGGAGGTGCTTACTTGAGTGGTTACAAGCAGCAGCAACTCCAGGCAAAGACATCAAAGGGCTTTGCATCTCTTCAGGGGGCAGCTGTCCTGTAAATCCAGCTCAGGACAGGAGCACATTAGGAAGAATGTATCTCATGGTCTCCATTTTATTTCAATAACCTTGGAGTTTTGTGTGTGTTTTTCTTTAAAAGATAAATGTTTTTGCCAAAAAACCTGCACAAATTGCTTTGGTGGCTCTTCGTCTGAAAAGAGTGATTATTTGTGAAGCTGTATACTCATAAGTTTTCAAGAGCTACAGAAGGCTTAAACCTTCAGAACTGTCAATCCATGGTTGCAGGGCTGAGGGTTTCAAGCCCTGACAAACCCTCTCTCCTGCAAAAAGACACCAATTCTCAATTTCATGACAAATCTCCAGCTGGACACCTTTGACTAGCAAACCAGCAAGATGAACACAGAAAGTGCTCATAAAGCCAAATATAGCTTGTAATTTAGTAAAGATTATCCATACACTTACTTCTTACCTTAAATTTTTCTCCTTCACTTCAGAATGGCAATGCTAATTTGAAGTAAAATACTCATAATGTTGCTTACACTTGTGAGAGCAAAAAAGCACATTAAATAGCACCGAACTACTGCCACCAGAAACTCAAAATGGCTTGTCACAGCCATCCCACCTGAAACAATAAGCAGGAAACCAGTTTTTTTCTGTACTAGTTAACTCCAAGCCTCCCAGCTCATTATTCTTGCTTTGCCTCCTTGAATATGCAATTTTCTCCTCCTGTCTGCTCTAATCTTTTTGTACTTTCTACTCCTTTTCACCCAGTATTATGGAAGGGACTCTACGAATTATCTTCACACCCTATTCTTTGCAGGTTGTAAAACTGTAATTACTTCTCTATCAGTATCTCAGTTATAAGAAGAACAAATTCATGTTTGTTTAAAGATACTTATAATGGCAAAACAACACCATGATAACGTTTATCAAAAAGAAAACATTTTTCTGTTATAAAGGTTTAATGTATGGCAATAGGTTATCATTAGGTTATCAAATGACTGCATATTAAGATCTAATTGAAGAACTTATTACAGTGCTCCCCCCTCCTTCTGCAATGATGATTTATGGCACATTTTGTCACTACAATGTTCAGCAGTTCGGTACAAACACAGCACTTAACTAACAAGATGGCAGAGGCAGATACTCAAGCATAAGCTATAAATACTGAAATGAGTCAGAGGTTGTAAGTCTGTTGTAAATCATACCTGATTTGTAGGCTGAAACACACTTCCTAATCTTATGTAAAAAAAACTCTGCTGGTTCCTACAATAACATGTCACAAACTAGAAAAACTTAAAAACTTTTTTTTTTTTTAAAAAAAAGACTCATTGTGTTATACACTGTCATAATTCTACTTAAAATACTGATGAGATTCTCTAAAAAGTTTAGTCTTCCTTACTTCCCACGGAAGTACCATTAAACATCAATAACATCTACCACAGCCAGAAAGAGCACATTATCAATGTACATAAAACTGCACTTCTGCAGGAGCAGAACTGAGTGTAGGTTACAGGATGGTAATTCACATCCAAATGAGTACAAGCAGACAATACTGTAACAGCCCATTTGGGCACGGTAAGTAAAGAATCAATTTAAAACTGTGCAACAATCTACATGTCTGATTTGGAAATGAAAATACCTGGCTTTGAAGAAAGGTATACCACTACTTCTGTTATCTGAATAAAAATGCCAGAGCATGGGATGGGATCTCAATCTTTTGTTCCACCCTTTTTTCCTTTTAACTCCCATTTTACAATACAGTTGACCATGATCCTCCAGATAAAATATATGTTACTGCTTGTAGTATAAAAAATGCTATGCAAATTTAAAAATAATCTGAGGAAAGTAGCCAACATTTGCAACACCACAAATGGTATCTCAAGCAACCACATACTGTTAAATGCTTTCTGTTAAGTCCTCCAAAATAAAACATATTAAAGCTTCTACCTTGGTAGAATAATCCCTCAGTCTGCAGACAACCTTCCTGACTCTGCAAGTTGCATACTGAAATCATCACACAGTGAGGAGTCCCAATGCACACAGCACAGACAGCCTGGGGGAGAGGAAAGCTCCAGAAACAAACCACAAGCAGAAGGGAATGACGCTCAGCTCAGGATCCACCGTACCACTTGAACAGAGGATGAGCAGTGCTGGATGGGCTGCTGAATCCCGGCATTATTGCAGCTACTCCAGCTTCTGCAATGCTGCTTCACCCCATAAGCGGTGAGCTGAAGTTCCCGTTGTCCCCTTGGAAAGCCCACATCTCTCTTTGGTCCCATGCCATGAACATGCTAAAGACAGACCTACAAGGATCATGAAGTTCAAAGAGGCAGAGACTGGCCACCTCTGCTTTAGGCTAAAGGGAAAAAAATATTTTCCAGAGTAAAATTTCTAATCAAATATTTACCAAAATAGTTTCTATATTAGACCAAAAATGGTAAACACTTATCTCTTTTTACTTCTGTGTTTGCAGATTTAACTTACCTTCATTGAGATAATGCTGGAGAATTAGATAGATAGTTTGCCTTTCAATTACAGTGGTGGATGTTTGAGTAACAAACCGCTTAAACTATTTTATACCCACACTTCGTTTTAAACAAAGTGCATAGAATTCAGCTGGGATGGGAGTAAAGCAGTCATAGAATCATAGAATGCCCTGAGCTGGGAGGGACCCACAAGGACCATCGAGTCCAGCTCCTGGCCCTGCACGGGACAACCCCAAATTCACCCCATGGCTCCGAGGGCCTTGTCCAAGCGCTTCTTGACTATCCCCAGCCTTGGCGCCGGGATGCCTCCCTGGGGAGCCTGTTCCAGGGCTCCACCACCCTCTGGGGGAAGAACCTTCTCCCAATACCCAGCCTAACCTCCCCTGGCACATCTTCCTGCCATTCCCTCGGGTCCTGTCCTTGGTCACCAGAGAGAAGAGATCAGCCCTGCCCCTCCTTCTCCTCCCCTCGGGAGGAAGCTGCAGAGCGCCATGAGCTCTGCCCTCAGCCTCCTCTTCTCCCGGCTGAGCAAACCCCGGGACTTCAGCCGCTCCTCGTACGGCTTCCCCTCTAAACCCCTCACCACCTTCGTGGCCCTCCTCTGGACACTCTCCAGAGCTTTGTATCCTCGATGTCCTGCGGTGCCCAAACCTGCCCCCAGCACTCGAGGTGAGGCCGCCCCAGCGCAGAGCAGAGCGGGACCATCCCCTCCTTCGGCGGCTGCGATGCAGCGCTCGATGCACCCCAGGGCACGGCTGGCCCTTTGGCTGCCAGGGCACGCTGTGGGCTCATGTTCACCTTGCCGTTGAGCAGAGACCCCAGGCCCTTCCCTGCAGAGCTGCTCTCCAGCCCCTCGCTCCCCAGGCTGTCTGTACAGCCAGGGCTGCCGTGCCCCAGGGGCAAAACCCGGCACTTCTCTTGTTGAACTCCATAGGGCTGGTGATTGCCCAGCTCTCCGGTCTGTCCAGATCTCTCTGCAGGGACCCTCTGCCGCCGACAGTGTCAACAGCTCCTCCCAGCTTTGTCACCAAACTTAATTAGTATTCCTTCCAGTCCTGCATCTAAGTCATTTATGAAGACATTAAAGAGTACCGGCCCTGAGATGGATCCCTGCGGATCAAGGAACTGACCACCTGTGTGCTGACTAAACCTGCAGCAGGATGGCTAGAAGAAAAGGAGGTGGCAAAATGCATTGACCTCGTAGTATTTATCACAAGCACAGCTGTCTCCAAAGTCCCCTGCAGTTAAGTAACAGCCATTTACCATACTAGTAACTATTTACCATACAGTACAACACTGTTACTGGTAGTTACAACTGAATGTTTTCATTACAGAAGCCTTTATACACAAAGTTTCTTTATCAAGTGCATATAAACTGGCAACAGTTTACACATTTAAAATAAACACTAATAGGCTGTGCTCAATAGTCCTGTTCTCAGAAAAATTACCATAAAAGAACAGTAACGTGGAAGTACAATGCACAGCATGCAATAAAAACATGCTCATTTCCCACCTCATCTAATTCTGCAGCACTCCTCTCCAGCTGAACAGGAAGACTACTTTCATTTGTTTTCAAGTAATTGAGAAACATTTCAGCTACTTATCGGCTCTTCAATCTTTTCTCCTTTCACACATTCCCTAAAACTGTTGCCAACAGGGTATTTATAAAAGATTCAGCCTAACAAAAATGCTCTGGCAAACAATGTTGCAGAAAAAACTTGGAAACTGAAGAAGCCGTTATGTAGAGAAGACTTAGAGCTGGATCCTTGTTTAAACAGAAGAAATAATTTAAGTTGTTTAAATAGACGCAAGAGCTGTGTAAGGGAGCCCTTCCCAGCCCCGGACCAGTGACTCCAGAAGCAGCCACATACCTTTCCTCTATTGGTGGAAATGCGTGTTTATTTTGGAAGGGTTTCGTGCTCCACATCACAAATGGAAACGTTCAGCTGGGGCCGAGGCCTCAGAGCAATTCTTAACTGACAACACGCCATACACACACACCCACAGGAAACCTCTTTCCTCCTTACTAGTTTCTCTTTCCTGAGGCCTCACTGGCGACTGAACATGCAACAGCCTGTATCATCTTACAGCAAATTATAAGTACGCATACAAAGCATACAAGTTAATTACTAGATAGGTCAGTATCTCCAAATTTTCCTTTGTGCTAGAGAAATAAATGAAAATCTTAATATTAATTAAAAAATTTAAAAGCACCTTGATCACAGCATAGGGCTCTAGTACAGAATAAGCCAACCAAAAGGGCTAACCTTTCCTACTGCTTATCAAGTCCCACCGTTTGCCCAATCGTAGCTACTTCAAGAAAGTGCCTCCTCCTTCAAAAACAGAGCTCAGAGCAAATAAGAAACAGCACAAACATGTTGTCTCCAATCATCTGAAAAACAGAAACTGAAAAAATCCTTCCATAGCCAGTCTCCAGCTGTATAATTTATTTTTCTCCAGTATGACCAAAACAGCGTAAGCATCTCTCATTGCTATAGCAACCCAGCTGCAGAACTGAGGCACACACGTAGAAGAAAAAATTCCTTCACTTTATAAGTTAGCACAAGCAACTACAATAAGTCATATTTATAAAGATCATACCTGCCAAAATCTGGGTATAGCAATATTCTGCAAAAGGTTCAGTTCCAGCCTGGCTTTAATCTTTAATCCATCCCATACACTGGCATGCAGTACCTGCTGCAGTCAATTCACCCAGTTTTACTGTGTCATCCCATCTTTACAATGATTTTAATTGCTCTGTCCCAGATATGAAAAATATTAACTAAATTCAATCATAATCCCTGGGTTGCCTTTTAGTTCTAGTAGCATTTGTCACTCAACCTTGAAAATGTATTAAAATAAAATACTTTGTGCAGTACTGCATTAAAGTTTACAGTCAACTTTGAATATCCTATGAAGAAAATTCAGCCAATTTTTTTCCTCTCAATTTAGAATTAATATTTTCCATATTTTAAGAAATTCCTGCTACCTATCATAAGCTTGTATACATCCCTCCTAAAGATAAATGTAAGAGAACAGTATCGTAAAGTGGAAATACAACATTCCCACAGACCAACCTTAAGAACAACTAGTAGTTGCCCGCCAAAGAAATTAAAAGAAGGGTCATCCATATGACTTGTAAATAACCACTATCTGTCGCCCTGAATGTGAACAGGAGAGGTTTGGCTTCTCTTCAGGCCAAGTCAACTCTTTCCAATGAAGCCTAACTACAAAAAAAGTGCATTACTTCTTCTGATAGATGAAACAATAAAAGCCAGAACTGCTTAATCTTTAACATAACTAACTTTATTTACTGTTGTCTTCTTCCCAGTTCATATTTTATAGCAGTAGCATAGGACGCTTACATACAAAGATAACGGACCAATTAAAAAAAAAAAAAATCAAACAGATGGAGACAGGCAATCCCTAAATTTGAAAGAACTGAACTCACAAGCATACCTGAAAAACTGGAGTTATTATCATGCTACTTTTAAAACCTTAAACTTGACATTTTCAAGCAATTAAAAACAATGCTGTCACAATGAAGACAGAAACTATATCATCCCACAGAGGAAAGCAGAAGGCACCGGGTTTCACTATTAACAGAAGTGAAGAGCCACTGTATTAACAGGTGAAAATGAACTTAGTTACTTTGACAGCAAAACCATCTGCCATTGAACTATGATACTAAAGTCATCATAATACATCACAGAACAGTGAAACCTTTTCACACAGAAACAAGCTGATACAGAGAACAAAACATGTAATACTGCTGAAACAGAAATGTTCCATTTAGATAGCAATTGCTCTGATGTATCTTAATTCCAAATTTTTTCATTGACTTAAGATTTCGAGGGGCTTAGCTACTTCTGCTACCTTCTCCTCCTGAAAGCAATATCCAATGTTACAAACTACATAGGTCTTACAGGGCAGATGCAACGGAATTCAGGCTAAAATTTTCTGATTTCACACTTTCTACATAAGGAAAATTTGGAAAGAAAAGGACAGTTTCAATAAATTACTTGTCACAGTTTCTTCATCATGTAGTTCGACTTTATTTTTCTGAATTCAGTACTACTGAAGCAATTAATTACTGCTGTATAAATACATAAAAAGTGTTTGAAACATAAGTTGTTTTGTCAACCCCATATGTTAGGCTTGGCTCTTCTCTAATTCCCAGTCTTTGGGAATCTGGGAAGCTCTACTTGCCTGTCTCTCGCCTAATTACCCAGCAGTAAATAGCAGGACGTATTAACTCATTCAGAACCGTTCCACAGCCCTGAATTCTGTGTGGTGCCACGTAAATTAAGGGACAGACTAGATAAAATAACTGTAAGCCAACAGTTGCAGAAAAGAGGCATTGCCATGACTCTCTTCCTCACCTTTTTTAAGGCCATAGCTTCATTAACATTTCTCCTAGAGCACCTAGGAGTTCACTGCCCCAAAAAGGAGAATGCCTTGCTTATCTCTGCTGCTTCCTGGACCATGCTGCAAACCAATTCAATTCACTTATCAAGCAGAAAACCCGTACAGAAAGAAAAAAGGCGGTGGGGGAAATCGCTTTCTCCGAAATTGAGTTTACTCACTAAATTGAGTTAAATTGTGCATACAGGGGGAAGAGATTTACCCTCTTTGGTGGCAATTAGTTGTCTTTGAAATAGATAAATAACTACTAACAACTAAGTGGAAAACTACCTCTGTCTTGACATTAGACAAAAAAGCTAACGTGTTATGTTTAATCCATATATTCTTGTCAAAAAGGTGCCTGCCATATGATACCCAGCAAGATAAGCAAAGAAGTTTATGCTGAGAATCCCAACATATAGACAGCTCCTCCAACAAAACTTCAACGGAACTATCCTAGTAAGATATACTCTCCCCATTAAAAAGACACAAAGAATAAAAAGTACAAGCACATTTTTTAAACAAACTTAGAAAAATATCAAATTGTTCACAAAGAATAAACATGAATTTACCTTTGGTTTTTTGTTCAGCAGCCTGAAAAAAGAAAGAACAAAACAAGTCAACTACTTGTCAATATTCAAAATGATACCTAATAATTACAGGGCTGCAGACCTAACTTTTTGCAGAAACTGCTTACATAAATCAGGCATTGGTTCCAATCAAGGATTGGAGAAATGTTAGTTTAACTCCATGTATTAGGAATGTAAGAATAGCTACCCTTGTCTGACTAAAGCCGAAAGCAGATACCAAAGAGACGGTATAAAACATGAGAAGCAGTATGGCAGCGCCCCCATGTACACACCCAGCCTTCTGTCGCTTGAGGTTCAGAGGCTTCTTGAACCAAACAGTACATCTATCAACTTTTTAACAATCAACAGAATCAACTTCCACAAATTTGTCGAGTATCTCTTTGAACGCACACGTACTATTAGCTTACACAGATTAACTGCACATTTTGTGAAGACCCATCTTTTTTTTATCTGTTTGGAATCTACCCACTTTTCTTATGATGCCTAATTTTTATACTGGAAAAGACAGTGAACAATTCCTGCCCACATCCTAAGGGCCAATTAAAACTAAGTAATCCAGAAAACAAGGCAGGAGAACGCACACCACAGAAAACGCGCAATGGTCTTGGAATCCACCGTCACTTCAGCATCAGCCGAAGCTAATCTCGTTACCTTTGTACTGACGCTGATGAGGAAAGCTCATGTGACACAGCTGTAGGAGCAGTACCTTAACATCAGGGGATGGCAAGAAGCTTGGGGAGTGCTAATGACCTGTCACAACTGCTTTTGCAGAGATTTTCTGACCACAGCCTCACTCCAAGTCGACAGACTGCTCGCTTGTGTCAAAATTATTCACGGAAGTAAAGGCTGCAGAACCAGAACCTGTACGTTACACGTAAAAGTGGATGTATCATTTAAAACAGTAACACGAACAAACCTTTTTCTGAGCACCTTCCTTCTTTTTCTTTTCTTCCTGCTTTTTCTTTTTCTTTTCTTCCATCAAATGTTCCTCTTCTTGTGTTTCTTGTTCTTTCTCCCTGATAAGAATAAACGTTGAGAAGAACTTTTCAGTAAGATGAAGTTTATCTAGGAAGGTAAATAATCCATACTTATATTGCTAACTTTCTACACCTCATGTTTAAAAAAGGCTGCTTCTAATGCTGTATTAAAAGCATTTAAAAAAAAAAAAAAAAGCTGTTCCAAAATAGAAACAAATGACAAATAAAACAGTAGACAATGAAAATTCAGAACGAATAGATTTTATTTGGAACCTCTTTCCACAATCACTCAGCAGTACTACTTAATATCAGCATATTCTAAGGAAAGAAAGTTTAAAACTGAAAAGAAAAAAAAAAGAACAAACCCCAGGTAATTAATGCAAGTTCTGCTGGCTTTCAACAGCTGTAATTCACAATATACCTTAAAGATCATGAGCGAGTACATTATTTTCCAACTATTTTTCTTTTCTGATCAAACACATACTGTATTAATTTCTCACATGTATCAATTTTTTTTTCAAGGATTTGTAAACTAAGGCCCAGATTAATTCAAATCATCATATTGTGTTCATCCTATAAATTCTAGCTCTAGAATTTGCATGAATACAGAACAAGACAGTTCCAGTAGCATCTTGGTTAAAATTTAACCTAAATTGTCCCAAATCAAGAAGAAAATCTATATGAAACTTCACCGTCTATGATTTTTGTCCATCACCGTAATAAATGGTTGTAACAATGAACCTCTCCAACACCCTTCCAAATAAATACCAATGCAAGTAATTCATTTACTTCTCTGTAACTATTTTATCTTCCTTGACAGCTCTTTAGGTCCTGATCATTTATCAGCCCTACAGATCTTCTGGGAATACTCCCTTTCTGATGGGCTGAAACCATTACTGGTATTATTATTATTAGATTTGATGTCTTCCAATTAGTCATCGAGATCACTTTTAGCCTAACTTACCATTACTTTACATTTAACTTGCCAAAGCCTACAGCCCCCCTTTTTTTGTTGTTGTTTTTAAAAAAGGTCTTTTTAGTTACAATGTTCTTTGCTCAATTGTTTTGTCACAACAGGTCGGGGGGTGGGGGCTGCTCTTTACCTAGAGGAGAAACAGGTACTCTTCAGATTTTGCACATCTTGCCTTCAAACACTCCCCATGAAACGTTTTGCCCTTAACTTTCTTTTATTTTCCTTTTAACAAGTTTGCACATTCTTACATCGTTTCCCTTTCTATAAAAAAAGGAATATTGTAGTCATTTTTTTTTGAGATTTTGGCTGTTGAAGCGTGTTCTAGTTTTTGGCTTTTTCACTTGTCTGAAGACACCGATTTTGGCCACTGTAGATGCTCTAATGCTTACAGAGGTCCTGCACAGTGCTCTGGACTAAACCAAAAGCAGTTTCCCTTTTCTTGTGTTACCCAAACAATAAACATTACGGTAAGCAATTCAGAGGTCTAAACATAGGCGCTAGCGCCCTTTTAGACTCCCTACAACACTCAAACTATTTAAGAAAGTGACAGGTATGGCAAGACCCAGAGTCTGGAAGAGCAGCTGGAGGTCAGGAAAACTGAAGTGGCATTAGCTACCTGTATTTTAAATACTTGAATCACTTTGTCATGACACCTGCATGACTGCTCAACTTCACGCCAATTTCAGAGGGCCACTTTTCAAATATGGTACTGTACGTCAATGCTTGAGAAACATTTCAGAATGTTAGAATTAAAAGAAACAAACACTTAAGAGTTGCAGGTGGGTGTCTGCATCACATATGAACACTGCACTTAAGAAAAAGGTACATAAAATTATAGTTTTAAATGGATTGTTCTAGGACCCTGCCAAAAGCAATGACTTGAATTACCAAAAGAAACTGAGCTGAAACCATAATAATAGATTCGGCTATTCCCGTTAGCTCCGGAGAAGAACTGAAGTCCCCAGGATTTCAGTAACTACAACGGAACAACGCCCAGTCCCTTCATTTGTAGTGCTCCCTACTCAAGTCACAGACTCTACAAAGCCCAGGTCTTCAAGTGAACTCTCCCAAACGGTCAGGCTATTGCCAAGGGAGATTGTAGCCTTTTTTTTTTTTTTTTTTTTAAAGCAGGTGAATGAAACAAGTCAGTGCAAAATGAGACACTTTTTGGTTTTCTCTTGCTAGTAGTTCAGAAAACCCACGACATGACAGCAATTCCAGAACACCACAATTACATTTAAATCCCTTTTAATAGTCAGTGCAGTATTAAAAAAAAGCCCCCAAAACAAACAAACAAAAACCCCCAAACCAAACCAACCCCACAGCACCACCACCACTTGACCTAATTTGCAGAGTTTATTTAAACTATGAAAGCACACACTTCCCAACTTCCTTGTTAGGGTGGGGGTTTTTTTGATATCAAGTTCCTTTCGTCACTGCCAAAGTCTTGATGCTCACACTGGACTCCCCTACGAACCCCTCTATTTCCAGCCTTCTGTCCTCTAAAGGTGGTTCTGTTTCGACATTTCCCAAGCACTGTTGTATGTTATTCCCTCCTTTATGCAGGTTACACACCATGTCAGAGGATTTTCCAAATCAAAAGAGGAGCAAACATTTTGCTCAATTAAAAAAACAATGTATTTTATTACCATATTATCATATAAATTACAACATAAGAGGTAGAAGCGCCATTCCTAGTGGAAACCTGTTTGGGGTTTTTTCCCCATTTCTGATATTAAAATAGCCTCGATTAACTCAGAAAATGATACTACCATTTTTAATAGAGTTCAATTTTCAAAACTGATTTACATAATGACACTTCTGAATACATGTGCTTTAAATATGCTTAAAATAGAAATAAAGCTCCAAGTGGCCTCTCAGATGGCAACTCTTGCTGTCGCTTCTAGGCAGAAATTAGTCATCTAGGAGCAAAACAAAAGGAAAACAATAAAAGCATTGCTATATAAAGTTTGATTACGTTGTCAAAGGCATGTGTTGCAGTTTTACTTCCTGAGTGACAATTTAATCTTTATTACAGGAAAAATGCTAAAAACTTTATGAATACAAAGCTCGTATGATTTAAACCAGAAGAGTCTCAGAATATACTTGTAGGAGTTTGCCTTTTTCATATACCTGGATCTGATGTATCAAAATCATAAGGGATTTTCATAAGCAGAGAGCAAAGAGTTTTACTATAGCATCAAGTGTTGTTTTTAAATATTGCAGTTAGCTTATTAAATCCAAACCTAAACCAAGGTTACCTTTAAAGCAAACATGCTTAGCAGCTCTCTCTGAATAGGAAAGCAAGACGAAATGCAGGTCATGGTCAGAACAACTTGAGAACTATGGCTATGTTCTGTCAATGCCTATTGCAGAAAGGCTTACTAATCCCTTTAAAAAAAATTAACAAATAGAGGCTGATTTTATTTTTTAAGCTAAGCAAGAACTTCAGTTTTCTAGTTGGTATCAGACATTGGTTCGCTTTCACATCTGAAGCCACAGCTGGTATTTTCAATTACCACGGACATGACATTCTAACAGGATTTTCCAACACGCCTTTCGGCAATATCGTATTCTTAAACAAACTTCAAGTGCAGTCTGTTTGTGTTATTACATGAAAGGTTATTACCCACACAGTGTTTTATAGTTCAGAAGTTCCTGCAATAGTTGAGGACTAAACAGACCTGTCTCTCTTGTCCCTCCATGTGACACAGCTCCAAACCCAGCAGCCTAATGATTTTTGTTTGTATGTATTTAAGATGCTGAAGGTTTATTTACAGAGGAAAACTGCCTGGAACACCTCTTCAGAAAAGCATTCTTAGTCTTGGTCTACAGATGTCTTTGCCTGGTTTAGCCCAATGAGAGAACAGCTCCCACACCTTAATTCTGGAATACCTCATACCTTAAGTTCACCTCCTACTTCATGCTGGAAAAGCCTCCCTTGATAGTTGTGAAAGCTGCTGTTACTGACAGAAATCCTACAAATTGCATACAACTGCTTAAATTTTGCTCTGGTTTTGCCTTCCCCCACCATACAACAGGGCATCACGCGTTTCTGAACATACACATTTTTCCTTACACTGATGATGATGAGAGGGGAAAAAAAAAAATCTTTAAACTAAAATTGTAAGGAACTGACAAATAATCACCCAAAGGCAGGCTACGAAAGCATGCTGAGCAGGCTTTTTGGAACAAACTAACAGAGCCATGCATCATTACGTGTGATAAAAGAGGGTCTGGAGAGCATAGACATGAAACACACAGTAACCATCTACCAAGTTCTCAAAATCTAGCATTATACAGTTTCAAACAGAAATGAATAAAATTACTATTCAGAAGATTCTTCAAGATCTGATTCTAGATGGTAAGAAAGAAGTGGCTGAGATCACGAAGGCAGAAAGCAGCTTGAAGGGTGGCAATGAAATGGAATAAAAAAATAACAAAATAAATAGCAGTGAATACTGGAAAGGCAGTATTAATTAATTCAGGACAACTGAAAAACACTGTCACATACAAAGAGGCAGGCATTATTTCTTGGAAATCATCAAGAATCTAAATGACAATGCAGATATCCCAACGTATAGGAGGAATACTACATAAAGCAAGGAGTCACCATATGATCTCCAGTCTTTGTTTTCATAACTGCTAGAACAGATGAACTAAAACTCCACGTGTGCCTATTGCTCATTTTGTTTCCTGCTTCATCTTTATCTGGCCCAGCTCTCTGTGACCTTTCTAGAGTAAGTACCGGTGAAGGCAAGGAGCTGGTGTGACTTTAAAAGTGCCAGCTTTTTTCCCTTAATATCTAGGCTCAGTCATTAATCAAGAAGAGTCAAGCTGCTCCCTAATTACAAGCTCTCCAATCTCCCCAAAAAACAAAGCCGCACACAAAACTAGGTCAAATAAATAAGAAGGAATATGAAAAAAACCCCAGCACAAACACATGGGGACAAAAATGAGGAAGGCCAACAATGTATTAGCATTGTGCATATAGAAAGTAACAGTAAATCAACCTTTAAGTGCTTCATTAATAAGCAAGAGGAAACATCAGTTTTGATAGTGGGAAAGGGGGACTATTGACAGATGACCCTATGAGGGCTACAGCAACAGTACTTTTCTTTCTGCTTCAGCCTTCACTAAAGAGGTCAGCTGGGAACAGATGGCCAACGACCATCTGAACCAGTGCTGAGCCTGCAGATGACGACAGCTTCACAGAGGGATTTCGTAGTGCTCTTCCCTACGCAGGGAGGCTTTGCTCCAAGCTGGTGGCAGGGGCAGCAAAAAGCCAGCAATCAAGCTGCTCCTGCCCCAGGATCTCTGCCACCACCCAAAAGGGCTGGTGAACACAGCTCCACACAAGAACCTCAAGACGGGTTTCTTAAGTGCCTTTCCCTAACTCTGGGAAGAAGGAATGACCCAACTTCTGAGAAAAGCTTCCATGGACTGGCAGCAAAAACAAGGAGATTGAACTAAACATTTTGCTACCACTCCAAATAGGAAATCAGACCGGCAAAAGTAAGAACAGCTTAGAAAGTCCCTAGAGAAATCAGATGTTCTTCCACTGGCTGGGCCTGATGTAATTTACCATAAGAACAACTGTGTCTAAGTCATTACAGATTACCTTAAAGAATCAGCAGAAGACGGATGGCACTCCACAACACTCGCAAATGGCAAAGATCGGGCACGTAACTTAAAAGGGTAAGGGATAAAAACATCAGTAACAGCTAACAAGGATTCGGGGGGGAAGTCTGATTTTTTCCTACGGCATAGTTGCAGGTATTTTTGAAAAGGACAAAAGGGAGGCAACAGAAGTAATTTACTGACTTTTCAAGCAACATGTAAAGTTATGTTAACGAGAACACGGTTGGTTTTGGTTTGGTTTTTTTGTTTGGTTGGTTTTTCGTTTTGGGGTTTTTTTTGGTTTGTTTGTTGGGTTGCTTTGGTTGGTTTTTTGGGGTTTTGTTTGTTTGCTTGTTTGTTTGTTTTTTTCTTTTTTTACCATAAAAAACCCACAAAACAAGTAACCTCAGCACTTCCCCTTCCAACAAGGCAGGGAACCAATAGATTTTTGTTGCAGTATGCCACATGTCCAGCAGCAAAATTTTTATTAACCACTTTGCTGCTGGAAAAATGTGTGCACTTACTAAGTTTCCAGAATGTGTCAAGTAATGGGGCTACAAAACAATTAAGGACAGACAGTATTCAGAACAACCTGATAAACTCAAGATGTACAAAAAAAGCAGATTCAGTGAGAAAGACTGCAGGGTACCGTGTTCGGCAGGAATAATCATATGTATCAATACAGCCTAGGGAACAACTGGCTGAACACCAGTCTTGGGGATGAAAAAAGAGTTGTTACAGATCTCAATCCAAAGGCAAAGCAACAATCTCACAAATGGTCAGAAATGCATCAGCTGCTACACTGTGTCCAGTTTGGGACTAGCTACAGCAACAGAGATACAAATCAGTTGAAGAGAGTCTAGAAGACAGCAGTAAGAAGGATCAAAAAAGCACAGGCCTGTGGAAAAAACTTAAGACTTGGATTTGCTTAATCTAAAGAGGCAGCAACCCCTCTATTCAAATAAGTGTTAAAGACAGAGGTAGGGAAGAATGGAGTAAAATCTTTCTACTTCAGCTGTGGTAAGTAGCACTGAATTTAAATTGCAACAAAGGAGATGTGGACTAGGCATAAAGAAAAATCTTCCATGCTGTAGCATATAAAAAAAAAAACCAAACACCAAAACCCACAACGTCAAAAGACATACCAGATCTTTTTACATTTGGGGGAGAGAAGAGGCAAAATACCTAAAGAAAGGAAGACTTGTTTTTAATAAAAAGTAACAGTGATACAAGGCCACACCGACTCCTGGACACAAAGACAACTAGGCTGGAAACAGGAGGCTTCTATCCATTTGCAAAGTCAAATCCTACAATATCCTTTCAAGGGACTTAACGGGCTAAGAGCCCTCAGCTACACCACTGTGGACAAGACAAGTTTATGGACAGGTTACATGTGCAGGTGTGATCACACATATTTAAAGTAAACCCTGTAATTTGAAAGTTTGGGTGCAAAATTTGTTCCTGCGGGGAGTCATAAATGAAGCTTGACGAGTGGTTTTGTTTGACCTCAATTTATAATTTATTAATCCCGTGCTTTGGGGTTTCTAGCTGTCAAATTATGTCCCTGCCCTGCACTTGTCACTCCTTAATACATTATTTGCCCTGACAGGGGA
This sequence comes from Sula dactylatra, assembly GCA_013389905.1. Classification (NCBI taxonomy): domain Eukaryota; kingdom Metazoa; phylum Chordata; class Aves; order Suliformes; family Sulidae; genus Sula; species Sula dactylatra. The sequence goes on from WEKW01016893.1 coordinate 718,924, forward strand.
TTCCTCCCTTCCTCTGAAACATCAAAATATCACCCACCACTACCAACTGTGGTCCTGGTGCTTTGATGCTCCCAGTGTCTGGTCAACTTACCCTGAAGCACTGAAGACAAAACTGATCACCTAACAGGAACAGCAGTCTGATTTCTGAAGTCACCTCGAAATTCCACCAATGCTCCTGCACAGAAACAGACCACTAATACTAATACTGCCCTTGATCTTTCCTTCTACTGTACAATACAGTTTTGGCTTTAAGTGTTTTGTGTGTTTTTATTCATTTATTTGATTTGTTACAGAGCACTAGTAGGTATCTTCAGGTCTATGCTGCTCTGTGGACGCTTCTCCACTGCAGCCTATAATTATGAGGGATTAGACTTGATCCTCATGTACTCCCTTTCAGGCTTTCTTTAAACCCAGCACACTTGACTAAGGCGTAAGACACACAGACAACTTCATCCACTACTGAAATTTGTGCAGGACCAGAATGTAGCTGCCATTTAAAGACACCCAAGAACACTACAGCATTAGCTGAGAACAGGATGTGAAAACCATCACATTCAATTAAATTGAACTACAGGAAGATTTTAGGTTGCCCAAGGGACTAAGTTAATAATCCTGCTCTTACAGTCTGTAAAATAGACATTCCATGATCAGAAGAAAAAAGAGCACCTGTGTTACACCACCTTGTCTCTAGGTTGCCTCTCCAGCACTAGCACACAGTGTTTCTAACAAGCCACTTTGTATTATTGGTTGAAGAGCAACAAAATACTGGCAGGACCTCGAGGAGACTGCCAGCTGCTGTCTACTGCAGGACCTAGACTCTTCCTAGAGGTTTCCAATTCACCTAGAGCTAACTTATTGTGACCCTACTTTATGTACACCTTAGGTAAACAACCACTGAAGTAAATGAAGTTAGAAGAAAAATGAAGACTGTATTATTATTATTCTTCAGTTCAAGATTTTTTAAAAAAAGCACACTGACCTGGCCTTGTCTTAGCCTCTCCTAGTTGATTGCCAGTCCCTAGAAGTGGGGAAAAATTGCAGAGAAGAAAAAGCCTTTACAGATTAAGGACATATTAACTCTAAGTGGTAGGTCAGACATCAGAAGTTTGACGAGTCCATATTTGAGCACTGCCCAAGTCCGAGTAGGCTTTTAGGTTTTTGTTTTTCATTTGCAGACTTCCTTTTGTTCACTTTCTCCTGGATTGTTACCAGAGACAGATGGCGTACTAATGAAAGTACTGGAGTACTACCGAGAGTGTTTCAGGAGATGTATGTTACATCTTCATTACTAAGTAGTGCAGGCCAATAGGAGTGGATTTGCAGAGCAAAACTGTCGGTGCAAAGGACTCGATAGCCACGCTATCCCCATTCCAGGTGACTTTATTACTTGAGACTAGCTCCAGCCCACTCCCGTGTACCAAATGCTCACTTGCAGCAGGAAAGCATTAACTGCACCCTTGGAGCACATCACCCAGTGAAATTTTATTTAAAAGGAATACAACTGTTCATCTCCAAGACCACTCCACGATGTCAGTCAAAGCACTCAGAACAATCAGAAGGTTTGCTTAAACATGAAACTCCCAATCCAAATTAACAGGCTAGTGTAAACAATGCTATAGGGTGTGAAGCTGCCATCACACAAGTACACCACCTCTTCTGTGAAGGTGTTGCTCTCCACAGTGCAGGCCTATTAAGGTATACACAAGCTCCACTCTGGGGCAAGTTAAGTAGTTAGTAGGGAAATCTGGTCATGGGCTACAACACTGTGCACAAAACCTCACCCTTGTATACATTTCAGGCATGAACCGTATCAGAATTTCCTCCCTTAGTCTGCTGACAACACCCCAGCAGACTCCAAGTATCCCATCACATGCACCACGTGGTCTATGCAGGAATCAAGGGGGAAAAAAACCAAAACAAACCACCAAACAACCCAAAAAAGCTTGCATTACATTCACCACTCAAAGCAGGCTACAAACAGCAAGAAACACTATGAACAACATCCCTCCTCCCCCAAGAAACATGGACTGACTCCTCTCTTGGAAAATTAAGCTACAGACGGTGAACAGTGCAGATAACTAGATTTAATTTCACAGCACTGCCTCCCTCCCAGACCTCATCATATTTACCAGCAGTTGATACAGCATCTGGTCCCGAGTTCTTCCCCAGTCTTCCTGGGACATAATACACAAAGGAAAACAGCTTTGGAATCCAGTAGCTCAGCAAGAGCACAGCATGTTTGTTTCTCTCCAGATACTATGTTTGCTATTTTGGTTTCTGCAAATACTTTAGAAGACCCCTGTGCCAACAGAGGCAAAGCCCCACACTGACACCACTGATGCAGAAGCAACTTATGGACAAGTTTCTGGCTCAAATTATTTAGCTGGCCTTGAAGAACATGTCAGAGGAGCACTGCTTCCTGGGGCAGCTGCACGGGGATACTGCTCAGGAGGAGGCCAGGAAATAGGAACAGGAGCAACAGCTCCACAGGATGTTTTGCCACACACCACAGCCCCGGGGGCTCTCTCTGAGAGCTGACCACTCCCAGGGATGGAGGCTGGAGGAGCCAGTCAGTGGCGTCTCCTGTCCATCAGTAACAGGGTCGGGAGGGAGGGACAATGCGTGCTGCAGGTCAGAAAGCTAGCAACATTGCTGCTGTGTAGCATACCTTCACACCATTCAAGCAAGTAGAGCAAAACCTTTATGCTTCTTGGTTAAAAAAATGAAAAGGAAGTTTTCATAACTAAAATAATGTACCATTTTGCCTGTAGAGATTTCCAACACCCCTAATCCTCCTTTCCCCCCTTCCATCACAGTCATGTGCCAGCACTCAACTATTTCTGACCCCAATCACCGTTATCAGCAGGTGAAAGCATATTCAACTCGCTTATTGCAGGAGCTGAAGACCAGGCTGTTACTCTCACACAGGTCAAGCTAGATGACACAACCGATGTGATCAAAAAGCAGGCAGCAGGTTTTATGCTGAAGACCAATACGTTTATGATGCTGCTCTCACACTTATTCTGGGGAAAAGGTAGTGCCAACACATCTCAACAAAAGACACCCAGCTTACATCAGCCATAGCCACACGCGTCCACTGCCACATTCACGAGTGGCTCCAGTGTAATTGAAAAGGCCTGGGAAGGTGACATCTGGAAGAAATACCTCTCCTTTAGGCAGAGTTCCTGCCACAGGCACAGCAGAAAAACACATATGCACTTCCCTCACTCCTACCCACAGGCAGGGAAACTGTACCCAGACAAGTCTAACACCAACACATACCCTAACACAGCGAGCAGCAGCAGACACGTTGCCTTCCATGCATATGTCACTCAACTTAAATACAGCCCTGCCTTATCTGAGATAACCTCCTGAGGTCCCTTTCAGCCTGAGATTTCCTATGATATTAAGATCATTTCAGAGATGAGTGGCAAAGCCTACAGAAACCAGTCTCTAGGAAGATGGCATCCTATACAGGGAACGGGCCTCGGCCATCTCACTGCCGTGATCTCCAGGTGTCACCTCAGTATGCACAAGCGGCGGGGGTGCAGAACACTGCTGCAGCCCCAACTCCACGAGGCTCACGAGAAGACACCTGGATGGGGGAGTAAAAGGACAGTGGCCTCACTGGGAGGATGTGCCTCAAGATCTAAAATTAGGAGGAAAAAAAAAAAAAAAAAAAACCGACACCATTCCTCATGCTACAGAGCTCAGAAGGGTACCCCACAGTACAAGCCCTGCCAGCACCACCAGCAACGGTAAGGGGATCCACTGTAAAAGTGAAGGGAATGGCATACGGTATCTATGAGGTGCGCATAAGCCAGGTTAGGGTATACAGGGTGTAAAGAACAAGGTGCTCTCTACGCTGCACACGTGCTGCCTTGGGAAGCTGAACTTCCACTATCTGGGCATATACAACTTTATTACGCTTGCTCCCAGATACAGACCTAAGTCAGGTGAATGCGTGTCTCCTGACACAAGGCGAGATAAGATAAAAAAGGGAAAACAGATGTCAACAGAACTCCTTGTTGTAGAAATCAGAAGGGAAATAAATTTAAAGGGAATATGAAGATGGGGACTTACGTTTTGTGAAATGTTTATTCTTTTAGAAGATTTCAGAATATACAAACCTGTAATTTCCTCCTCCTGCATTTTTAAATTTGCTGGGTGAGCTCACTGAACATTCAAGTTGTTGTCTTCAAGTTTTCCAAATACCATTCTATTTAAAGGCACTGTGAATAGGGAATTCAATTTATCAAGTGAATGAAAGAAGAATTCTTAGCAGGAACCCTGGTGAGCTAATCAAGAGTCACAATAAAATGTCAGGGGTCCTGGAATTCTCTGCGGGAGGTTAACACCAAATTTGATCCGAGTCCAGGAAGACAAAACATACTATAGACTAATAAATTGTACTAAAAGTCGTGCACTGCAAATATGTTAAAGTTTAAACACAAATGAAAACCTACAGAATTGTTTTGTGCACCTTTTGTACGTTCTTAGCATTTAACTACAAAAATCAAAACTGCCCACCATGATAATTTCATTCAACTTAAAGATAATAGATTTCAAAGCAATTTAGTTTTTGTTCCACTGCATCTTCAGCTGCAATGCTGTTTTGAAAATTAATATAGCAACATAATTCAAGTGAGATAAGAAACCTTTACAGGACTCTGTACCTATCTTTAGGCTGGAAATCAAATCCACAAAATGCAGAAGACGACTTATTCTATTGTCCAAAATTAAGGAAATTGAAAGGTCCAAGCTAGTATCTTTCCCTCCACAAATCTACCAGAGTTTAAAAGATTAACTCTGCACTGCTGACAAGGTAATCCTTATTTCCATTAAGTT
>WEKW01016893.1:733436-745765 GCA_013389905.1 Sula dactylatra
GCCGCACCCCGGGGTGCCGGCGGGGCCCCCCGCCATTGCACGTGCATCCAGCCGCCTTTCTGCGTGCGCTGCACGAATAGCGAGACCCGCGTGCGCGGCTGCGTGTCTGTGGGTAGGTGCAGCCGTGTGCACGTACGTACACACGCGCGCGCTCAGAGCCTCGCGTTAGGCTGCGCCTGTAGGCTGGCCTAGCACCCCAAACCGCTCCGCCAGCACCTGGGCTCGGCCTGGCCCCAGGCAGCGCTCCGCCGCGGCAGGCCATCGGAGGGCATGCCCGCCCCTACCAAGGTGCCTACAAAAAATTAATTGCAATGTTTTAAATGAACTTGTGGCTAACCGAACCAGGGGAAGCACTAGGAATTTTGTACCTAGGAGAGGGGAGGTGGGAACGCAGCGTTTCAGAGGGACTGGCTTACCCCCCGCAATAACCACGCTAACGGCCTGCAGGTGTGGGGGGAAAGTCAGGATCCACTCGCAAGGTACCGCGGGAGGAGTGGAATGCAGAAATGAGTCATTTTAGCTAAAACTGATTGTGTTTAGGTCCTTCAGCAGATCCTTTCCGGTTCTCTCTCCTCTCCTGCTCCCTCTCCCCCTTCTGCAGCAAACGTTTTGGGAACCGCAAGGAAATCTAAAGCCTGAAATCTTTATTTGCGCAGGCTGTTCCACTTAAATATTAATTGAATGTGGGTTACAGAGCAGGGCGTTTACTATTGCAAGTGGGATGACACACACAGCAGAGATGGGGGAAAATAAAAGTGCAGTCCCAGCCCGATTTCTACGCAGATTTCTGACGCCGTGCACCAAAGCCACCCTGCCAGCTCCCGCGCCTGGGCAAGCGGCAGCAGGAGCCCAGAGCCCCTTGACCACTGGAGGGAGCCCATATTGTGCCAGAATGCAACAGAAATACTACATGGAAGACAAAAAAATAATAAAATGCGAAATATCAGATCACTGTAGTCGGAACGAAGTGGCCAGGTAGGACCATGATCTGTATATACGCAAAATGTTAAAAACCGGAGGTAGATCTCCCATTGTACTTCATCAGCACAAAGAAAGGAAAAATATATTAAGAAGGCGGCGTTTTTTCCCCCCACGTTTTGAATGTCAGTCTGGCACCTTTCGCTAGGAGTGAATTCATACGCCGTGACAGTGGCAGACCTGGACGAGGGTGAAAATGCCCTTGTGCTCCTTGGCTTGTGCAACGTCGAGAGCAGCAGCGGTGCTGCTGCAGGAGCAGTCAGCGCAGCTCCGCGCTTGCTCCTCTTACTTAAATGTAGGTCAGTGCCTATAGACTCCTTCCCACAAAGACTGCCCCAGAGCAGCGGGAGGTTGCCACACTGCTTCTTTCGAAAGAGACTTTGCTCTTCTGATAAGCCGACAACCCCAAGTAAGCAGAACAGATAAAGCCACGTGCCCTTTTCGCCTGCGTATGGGACAAGCATCCTCATAAAGTACCTACAGAAGGCTGCCCTAGACCAAAAACTCTGCTTGGCAATTGCATGGAGGAATATTCCTGGTCAAATGCGGCCCTAAATTACGTGTTGTGAATGTGCAAATATTTGTAATTCAAAACACACTTTTAATACAAATATTTCCAAGGATGGCTGGCTCTGCAGAGCGATGCCAAGTTGCTGGAGACCCTGAAATGTCAAAATGGAATGAAACTGAAAGTGATTTGTGTATTAATACGTTTTCTTGGCCCTGACAAAATTACTATAAAAAGCAGGACGTAACCCCAGCCGCACAGACACAGAGAGCCTGTTGTGTTTGATACCCGTGTTCTAAAATGCTACCTGTAACAGGTAAAAATGCATGCTAGTAAATCGTTCCTTTCTTACCTGAGCTCTTTTACCATTAACCACAGGGCTTCATCCAATGCAAATTTCTATTGGGGTGGGGGGTTTTTGTGTGGGGTTTTTTTGTTGGGTTTTTTTTGCCTGCTTTGGTCTCCCTCTGGGGTTTTGCCCTCCCCGCTCCCTTGGCTGTGCTCCCTGGGAGCTCGCAGAGATCCCGGGCGCGTTTGCAGCCCCAGTGCTGTGGCTGTGAAACTCTGCAGTGGCTGGTGACTGCTGGTACCGCGTAGGGTACATCTGTCCCCTACCAGCCCCCTTGTCCTGAGCTCAGCCACCGTCGCAGGGCCCTGGCGGGGCCCAGGCTTCTCCTCGAGCTTTGCTTTCCAGAGCTGCGCCGGCATGGGAGCCATCGTTTCGGGCAACCACGGCTGCCTTTGAACGCTCCCCTTCCCTCCAGCACTCAGGTAGTCTTTTTTTGTCACACATGAGTAAGAACAGATGTGATCTAGTGTGAAGGGAAGGAAAAGGGACATACGATGCCAGCAGTTCATTGCTCGCAGAGGAGGAGGAATTCCTGCACTTGCACCGCTGCCTTGTAAACCTCGAATTCCTCAATAAGCCCACGTCTCGGGGCTGTGACCAAAATGTTCACAGGGGGCTGGACACGCTGAACGGACGGACGTGTGTGAGGAACCACGCAGATATGGTGTTATCTTTGCCGAGAGCGACAAAGCCAAGCTAAGCAGAGGTCTTCATGCAAAGTATTCCTCCCCTGGAGACATTACACCTCTTGCTTATTTTTCTGTGATCCAACCAGGTACCAAAGTGGGTCAAAATAGTCACCAAGCACTTCTTACCGAGCACTAATGAGCACACACAAAGTTAATCTCAAAGCCTGACACCAGCACTAGCCATGCTTTAATCACACATGCAACCTCATGCCTTAAGGAGAGTCTGGTCTCTGACGCCGAACAAGAATTCCTAGAGCCCACACAAGGTGAAGGTACACCTCCAACGCGCTCCCTCGTCTGAGCTGAGGCTCAGAGGCAGGGTTTTATATATGGCTGCACTGGGAGGGCAGGATCCAGGACACAACAGGCTCTTCCCCAGGTTCCAGGGAGTGATGGACGTGCAGGACACTTGCATTGAGTCCATTCCCTTTGAAGGACGCAAACACATCCCTCCTGGCCACCCTACCAACAAACTGCGTCTTTAGGGTGAACACTTAAATGAGCTTACAGGTCATTCTTTTCATGGAAAAACTCGTTTTAATAACTTAGGTTTTTCTCCCCACATTTTTACACAAAAAGAATAACTGTTCTTTGCCAGCCTGGTGGGACCATGCCCTGGTGAGAGAAAACCACGCCAGGGTGGTTGCGTCCAGCTGTGAAGTGTCCTCTCCGTGGCGCGGACTCCTGAAAGCATGGTACCCTGGGTTCCTCCCGATCTCTGGCACAGACGTTTAATATCAGCAAACCCACTGCAGCGAGCATCATCACAGGAGTCTGAGAGTCCATCTATTACCCCTAGGCTGGATGAGCTGGTTCCTCTTTTTTGTATAATAACCCATTACTTCAAACACTTGCCCAGAAAAGGTAACATCTGGATCCAATTCCCTCCCCAAGCGGAGAGACTCTAACCTGTATTTCCCACGAGAGAGATGTAGCACGATGCTAAACAGCAATCTGGTAAGGGGGGAAAAACAAGGTCTTTTTTTATTCTCGCTCTCCAAGCAGAGCTATTGTATAAACAAGAACACAAGTGTCCTGAGGCCAAAAAGCAAGCAAGAAGCGCATGACTCTCTTACCCTACTTGCCACAGCACACAGCAGCTGCGATAACATGTTCTGCTTATTACCAATAGCTGTTTAACATTAAGTACATAATCTGCCCTGAACAGAGGGGGCAGAGCCCAGGACTGACCCTATAGCTTACCCTATAGCTTACCCTATAGCTTACCCCAGCGGAGAGGAAGCAGCATTTTAGAGGTTGTAACATGTGAACGCAGCACCCCCGAGTTAAGTCTAGAGGCTGGAAAAATGTGCAGAGATGCATCGTGCTCCTGATAGTAGAAGTGTTTCCAAGAATAGGTTTCTCTTGCTCTGGTTTTTACCTTCATGGACATAATTTATTGGTACGGGGGGTTGGAACAAGCAGAGGGATGACACAGACTATTCTGGTGGCACAGGGAGTGCTCATCATCCAGGCATATCTGCAGAGGTTACAGAAAACCCACCACCAGGCGTGCAAACCACCAGTGAAATACTGAAGTTATTACATCTGGCACTGGCAGGCTGATGGGGGGACACCAAGCCAAGTGTCTGTAATAAAAATCCTGCAGCAGAAAGAGAAAAAAGAAAAAAAAAAAAGAAAGATTACCCAACCTTTCAGTGAACTGGGAGGAAGGTGCCGGTGCTTCTTTGCTGAAAAGGCCTTTCAGAAGAAGGTGTTTTCAGAGTCTCCTTCAGACTGTTGATTTTTATCTTCATCCCACACAGAGCCTCACGCGTGCGCGGGAAGCACTGGAGCTGTTTCCCTGATGTGCTCAAAACAAGATGCTTTTGGCTTTCCTACCTATTTGCAAGTCTCTTATCCTGATGGAAATAAAGCAGAGCTGGAGGCAGTCCACAAAAAGGTTACTGTGCTGTATATGCCAGTCTGACCTTTTTTTGACATGGATAGCTTAAACAGCTGCACCAGAACGCAAAACCCGAGGGATGACAACTCTTCTGAAACAAGCGGTAGGGAGGACAGTATCTTCTGGCACCCCACCAGCTACCAAAGCAGCAGTTAAAGAACTTGCAAATACTTAAGAAAAAAGAAGACAGATACCCAAGTCCTCAGGCCAGGCACCGTCCCCTTCCCGCCTCTGCAGTGGCAGCCGGACACCGTTTCGTTAGCACAAAGAGCAGCCTTTGGTGGGGTTTTGCAGCAGCACTCTCTAAATGACACATCTGACCTCAAATGCTGGCAATGAAACAAGCCAGCACGTCTGACTCGGGTCTCCTGCACTTCTGGTACGGGACTCCGTTATACCGCACACGCTCTGGGAAGGGCAGGCATCACCCTCACTCCAACGCCTCCGGTTCCCGGGAGCTCTTCAGGGCGAAGGATGGCGGAATGGCAAATGCTTGCGGCTGCAGCTTGTTTCTAAGCAACTGCTGGGCTCTCTACTTCAATGTCCAACGTAAAAATGAGTTGTTGTTATAGATTCCTGAGCGGTTTTCATGAGACCAGGTGATGAATCCAATGGTAAAAGAGCTTTTCCCAATGCCCTGGCTAATCATCGTAGGAATAATTGGACCTCTCTAAAACCTCCCCATATTTTTGGAGGACCATAACATCCACTCCTTCCTTCCTTTAATTAAGCTGGGGATAGTGGCTGCTGCCTTCCATCCCATTGGTAGCAGAGAACATTTTGAAGGGGGTTGATGCCAATATAATGTACGTTTATTGCCTGCCTTGGGATCTTTGGGTGAAAAATGCTCTGATGTGATGACTATTATTCTGCGCAGACTTACCAGGTAGCAACACTTGGAGTTGGATTGTACCTAGGGCAGCTTCTGTATTCCTGACAGAGCTGATAAGATTTATCCCTGGGGTGAGGAGGTGGGAGAGAAAGAATTGCTTGTGACAGATACTAGTCATGTTGCCTAATGAAGTTTTGCAAGGTGGTCAGAGACAGCAGGATGGGGTCAAATAAGGGAAGGGCAGGCTGCTGGAAGCTGCAGTCCTGAGTCAAGACCTGGCTTCTCCTCTGAGCCTGTCACTCTGCCTCCTACCCAGCTGGTGGAGTCGCTCAGATTGCGAAGAATTTATTGACACCCACCCGCCACCCCTAAAGTTTTATGGCAATATAGGTCCATTAGAAATCCATTTTACAGAGGTATTAAAATAACGAAGGTGAGAATTAAGAGAGCAGCATGCTCCTTGGAAAAACCTGCTGATCATAATATACTGCTTTAAAGAAAGTTATCATGCAGTCCCCTTAAAGAAAGTTATCAATTAGTCACTGCATCAGACGCAGGAGAATTGTTCCCTGAAGAGGATTTTAGGAGGAAAGCCTTTGACTAAGTGATGAACGTATCACTAGGGGTTGCTTGGCTCCATGGATTAAGATGACGCGGCACAGAGGGCTCGGCGAGCAGACCGAGAGCCTGGTGACTCCCGAGAGGTTTGGGAAGGCTCTCTGCACTGCGCAGGCGTCGGAGCGGGGCGAGATGCCCACGCTGCTCCTAGGCAGATTTGCTGATACAGATGCCCCACTGAAACCAGGGGACATCAGAGCCGAAGTAAAACATGCATCGGTCGGCGTGTGCGTAGGGGAGGCTTGTCCATCCCTGCAGCTGAGCTGTGAAACGCCCTGGGGCGAACCAATGGACAACAAAAGCTGAAGTCAAAGGACAAGAATCCGGCATCCGCTGAGGCCAGTGGGAAGACTTTGAAACAACAATTTTGTACCCTGAAAGCGCTCTGGCGTTCTGCTCTGTTCAGCTCTCCCTCGGCTCCCTGGCAAGCGTGGTGCACGGACTGATGTGCCAATAGACTCCCTCCATCCCAGCTAAAGTCTTCATTCCAAATTGGCTACCAGGATTAGGGTTTTTCCCGTGTGTTTTTTGCATTGTTTCTCCTGCAGGCACTGGGAGAAAACAGTATTTCCCCACAGGAAGCTGCTGTGTCCGTGCTGGCCCTCTCATGGTGAAGGGACCAGGTGACCTGGCCACTGGAGGACGTCCCTTTCCTCTACAGACGTCCCCTCCGCGACGCGCCCGAGGATGCCTGTCCACCTCGCCTCCTGCAGCCCAGCTGTGCAGTTCGGATAACTGAACGTGGGGCAGAGGAAGGAGCTACTGGGAAACGGCTTTTCTCGGCGGACAAACATCGCCTGGTAACGTCACATCTAGACACGATGAGCGCACGAGCCCGCTCCCATCCCTGTGGAGGGGCAGCGCGTAAGAAAGAGGACTCTGTAGTATGGAAAGGTTGTGAATGTTTTCTAAACTTGGGGGAAACCACGGCATCTCCGTGAAATTGGAATGAACGTGTGAAACGCTTTGTTTGGATCCAAATCTATATTTCTCAATGCAAAAACATTTTGTGAGCAAAAAGCTGCCCTCCCCTATTGCCGCATGGCTAAAATGGCTCCTGGGCTGGCTGTTACCGGCTGCCCACACCTCTCTTGGCTCAGCTGAGAAGCTCAGCAAAGCCGTGACAAATTGTTAAGCTCTCCCGAGATAAATAATCACAAACAAAAATATTTGTGTTTACTGTGGGGATTTGTCTCTGCATAATTATGCATTAGTCATTACGAGGACTACAGGAGAGTTTTACACATGTAAATATGCTCAGTTAATTAGACAGGACTGCTTTTGGTTTGTGTCTTCTCTGCAGTCTGATCCTGAAGTCATCAAACACTCCTGGATCATGAGTCGGGTTGAACAAGATACGTGGGGAAAACAGTCCTCTCCTTCCCTGTAATGAGTGCAGCTCTGGTTATCACTATATATTCCTTTAAAATACTTCTTGTAGCTTTTCTGTTAAAGCCTCAAGGTGCTTCACACACAACGCGGTGCAACGCAACCTTCACACTGTTCTCTCACGTACGTGTCTTCAAGGGGAGAGTGAGATGTATTTCTCAAGTCGTACAATATAAGACGTTTCTAAGTGCAGCAGCTTTTAGTAATCTTCTAGCATCTTCTCCTGTGTATGACAGAGTCTATTAATGTCATTTGCATGAGAAGTACACAATAAATCATTCATGCACAGTTTAGTACAGGTTAAGTGTAACAGCCTAACAGTGATTTTCTATAAGAAAATCAGAGCAGCTCATCAACTGGTGTAAATCAGCCTTGCTCCGTCAAAGCTACTGAGTCACACAAACTAATCGCTTGGCCCAGGGGAGGGCTTTAGGCAACAAAGCAGCAGGGGAAGAGCACAATTCATGCCACGCTTGAAGAACTTTTTAGGAAAACTTCCCTCCGTTTAGGAGCTTCTCTCCTAAAAACCTCTCCAAAGGAAAATCCAGAAGCACGAGGCCGACACAGCCCGGCTGGTCCACGGTCGTCGCCGCTCGGCCCAGCTCCGGCAGGCTCCGGAGGGCGAGGGGCGGTTCTGGGGAGCCAGCCCAGAGGCAGAGGGCCGGGAGCTCTGCGGGAAGCCTGGGCTCGCCCTGGCTGCCGGGGGGCAGAAGGCTCAAAGTCCCCAAGGACCTGCAGCTGTCGTTCAGGCGAAAGCCTTGGAGCGACAGCAAAACGGGATTGTAAGAGAGTGTGGTGTCCAGCCGTTGGCGGATCTCCGTTTCTCTGGATAGTTGCCCTCCGCGCTGGGCCCGGCGGCCTCCTCTGCTGCGGGGAGGCGGCTGCGAGCTGCCCCTGGGCCGCACGGCACATCCCGCCGGCCGGAGCGCAGAGCCGGGGCCACCAGGCTGGTGCCCACGGCCAGAGGTGCCGGCCGGGATGGGGCGACCGCCCGCGCCCAGCCTGGCCCCTTATCTCTGGAAGGGAAAGGAAATTCCTTTGCGGTGATGTGGAATTTGTCACCGGCTCTGGAAATAGGCCGTGTGGGCATGAGACGCGCCAAGGGGTCCCTGGAGGGGGCTGGTTAAAGCTTCTGTGCTGGAAAAAACCACGTTGTCCTTCACCAGCGCCGACAACTTATTGTCTGTCTGCGGGCGGAGGCACCGAGCGTTTCAGCTTTGCGAAGCAGGAGGTGAATGCGAGTGCAGCTTTGCTGGAAGATGAAGATCTTTCTCCTCCCCCCTCCTTCTTTTTTTCCCCCTCTCCTTTTTTTCAGTCTGGTTCTTGTTCTCGCTGCGGCAGCGTGTGGGACAGAGGCTCATTGTTCCCGCTGCTCAGGAAACGCGCCGCAGGACTGATCTTATTAGAGCTCGGGCCATGCCTGGGCCAGCCGGGAGGGGCCGTCGGGCACATCCCGGGGCTCGGCGCGGGGCTGGGGGCAGAGGCAGCCCCGTCCCGGCCGCCTGCGCCCGTTTCCGACACTTGGCATCGCTTGCCCTGGGCCTGGTTTTTGGTTGCGGTTTCAGGGCTTCACTTGTCCTCGGTGCCCTCGAATTGAGTGCCCGGTGGTTCCAGCCGAAGGGGAAAGCTCAGCGTGCGAATGTAGAGTGCTGCATCCAGGGTCCGGGCTTCTGGAGCAGGGAGGTGCTCTGGCAGGAGGGGCGCTGCTGCAATGGCGAGGAATACGCATAAACAGCTCGGTCGGTTTTTAACCCCATTTGCCAAAGAAATCAAGCTCCTACAGTCGTGCTGCCGGTTTCTTCCCCCTGTCCCCCACTCATTTTGGAAAACAACGTTTTCTGCGCGTGACAGAGAAGTCAGGAAGATGTTAAGATCCTACAAATTTTGCATGTAGGGGGAAGAAGACTACAGGAGGGTCCCCACTGAGACGCAGAGTGACTCGTCCTCTGTGCTCCTGCTTTGACTGACAGCCGTCAAGGTGGCACCGGGCTGCTCTGCATGGCCCCGTCCTGGCCATGCCACCGCTTGCCCAGAGGACGGCAAGAGGAGATGTGGGTGCTGGAGCAATTCCAGCAGGCAAGAGATAGGAGCTTATGTCAGATTTGGAGGAAGGGCTTAATTTATCCCGCTGGTTCTGGAACAACTTACTCAGCAGTTACCTGAAAGGTCAGAAAAATCAAGCTGACGTCACCCACGTGGATGGTGTCCTCCCGTTCTCCAGTAAAGAGCTGGCTCGAGCAGCATCACCCACAAGTCTGCCCCATCCAGCCCAGCTGGGGGTTTCAGCCCCAAACTGGAAGAGTCGCTTCTTCCGAGGGCATCTCAGTGCCTGGCGCCCGCTCACCGCTCTCCGGTTTTCTCCTTTGAGCGGTGCGGGAGCACCTTCCGCCCGAGTCCCGGACGGCAGCAACGAGCACGGAGATACCAAAGAGATGGCAGCACCGCCTGGTGCTTTGCCTTTACAGCTCAGGACGTAATCAGGATCGGGAATATTTTAGTCACTGCGGTTTTGCTCTTAAACGTGATTTCCATCAGGCGGTAAGGGCAGGCAATGCAGCACACTGATTCTCGGGTACGTGTGCTCTTTTTGGATGCTACATCTCCTGTCCGTCCAAAAGACCCGGCTCACCCGTGGGCTGCAAGGAAGGACCGTGTCTTATAGACCCATTTTTAATGCAACAGCTGAAATCTGTCCAAGTTGCTCAACTCTGCTGGATCTCAGCAGAGTTGAATCTTCTAAATGCTCAGGGACCAGAAGGAAGTTGCATATTCCCAAGCTATTTATTTGTTACTTATAAAGGACATCATTTTGAATGCACTGGCTAAATAAGAATTAATTTTGTTAAAAATTCAGACTAACGAATGCTGTAAGAAGAAGTTGTCTTAAGGGAAATAAAAGGGGAGGAGAGTCTTGGGCACTAATGATTAGAGCAAAACCCTGATGTTAGGAGGACATTGTCTCTGTGGAAGCAGGTTACTCATCTTTTCCAGAAGAAACATGCATGCATTGCAAAAGGTTTATTCTGTACTCTCTGAAGTGGTTAATCTACATGCGGAGCAATGAAAAGGTGGCTTATTAGGCTAATTGCTAATAAAAAAAAAAGAAAAAAACCCAGAACTACTGTGAGCAAATATTTAAAAACAGATGCAGAAGGCTGTGAAAACAAACACAATCTCATTTTTCCATGAAGTTTTCCCACCAGAAATCATGCAGTTCAAAGAGACGTCCAGTTAATACGGTACCTCCAGGCTCCCGGCGCTGGAGCTGTTCATTAGCCGCTTCATAATTCTGTGATGCAGAACTGGATTAATGGAAAGGTGACTGGGAAGCCACCGAGGGACCTGCTAATGATAGTGCTTCGTCCTTAGAGGAGTCCTCTCTAGCCTTGCCCACGTGCGGCAAAACACACACCATCAGGACACAATGCCACATTATCGCAAGAAAACACTTTTGAGAGGGGAAGAAGATGTCATTGCAGAGTGGTGCTGGGAACTGGCGAAACCCAAGATGGAAAAATAATTGCATGCATGTTTTTTAATACAACAGGATTCCCCCAAGCTCATTAAAGCACATGGAAGTTTTAAAACCTGTATTACTTTAAAAATTAATTTACAGCTGTGGGGCTTGGTGGCCCAAAGAACATTAAAATGATAAATCCAGAAAGGTGATGTGAGCAGAAAGGAGGATTACTTTGGTCACAACATGGCCTCTTGAAGCTAGGAAGGGGAGATGTTACAGTTTTGTTGGCTGCCCAACGGTTACCTCTGCTGTGCCATTTCTGGGCTTAACCCAGATTTTAAAATATTGCAACAAATTATTAAAATTTCCTCCGAAGCGATGTGTGATAGGAACGATCTTTGTGCCTCTCTGCTTCATTAGATACCGGCTTACGTGGCAAGGAAGGGGATATGGCCCAGTGTTGGCTCGCTGGACCGCAGGGGAGCCCCTTCTGCACCGTCTCACGGGACCGGCTCGCGTCCGCATTCCGGGGGCTGAGCGGCTCCGCTGCTGCTGCCGTGCTCCCCCGCTACAGCCCCCTGCAGCCAGCCGGATAGACTCAGAAACGCCCGCATTTCCCCTGCTGAGCGGCAGCCTCCGAAGACAAGCTGTGCCCGTCTGAAACCACGGCAGCGTGGCGGCAGGCCCGGGGGCCGGGATGGGGGGCAGGCGCTTGTGCAGCTCCTGGTGTGCCAGGTCGGTGCCAGGCGGGGAATCCTTCACCCTGCCCAGCCTCCGCCCTTGGTGGGGCCATCCCCGGCTGCGGGAAGAGCCACAGACAACGGTGGGACAAAGCGAGGCAGCTCCACCGAGCCCCGCGGGGGATCGGACCGTCTTTTTTCCACCGTATATTTGTACGATGCCAAGCACCGAGTAACAGGGCGTATTAGGTACCGCAGAACAAAGGCTGGAGGCAGGTTGTATTCAGCTCACACCAGCTACCTCCGTTTGCTGGGAAGAAAGGAGCCCTTTGTCTGGAAACAGCAGCTACTCCCACAAAAACACGCACGGGTCGTCTGCGCGTGCAAAAGCCCGTGTTACGCACAAAAAGCGATTTTTGCACAGAATGGTACCTGTTCCCCCCAGCGGTAACCGAACGGGTACGCGCAGCGCTAGCTGGCAGGCCACGGGGAGCGCTTGCCAATTGTCCTCAGGTTCGAACGTGCGGCCGGGGATGAAATTGCAGCCCAGGAATGTGCCGCCTCGCACGGTGCCAGCAGAGCCCCAAACACATGCCCGCCCCAAGCGAAGGTGGGCTACCTGCCTGCGTGTCAGCCACAGAAACACGGGACAGGCCGCAGAGCCGNATCCCGCATGCCGGCGTCGCACCGCTGCCGTGCCAGGAGTCTCCTGTGTAAAGGCGGGGTCCCTGGGCTGCGCCTGGCGCTGCCCGGCCGCGCTGCGGCACCCGCGGGTGTCGCGAGCCCCGTTATCAGCGGGGACAGGGACAGTCCTCGCCCCAGAGCCCCTTCCCGCAGGCCAGCCTCTCTGCGGCGGCTTTTATTGTACCACGCTTCTCATTTCCTTCTTACCCGACCAATTAACAGTAAATTGACTTTCT
>WEKW01016893.1:745871-906028 GCA_013389905.1 Sula dactylatra
GCTTCGGGCCGCGCTTTGAAGGGACCCGCGCCCAAACAAAGCCCCCATTCACTCCAGGGCTCGGCGAGCTTTTCTTTGAGCCCTCGCTGCTTCACTTGTATTCTTTCCCAAACACTGTCGGCTAATTTCGTTGACAAAATTCATAGCTGGGCCTTGGAGCGCTCGCCCCGCTCCAGCCGCGGCGCCGGGGGGCTCTGGGCTGCTGCCCCCGCTCCCCGCAGCCTCCTGGAGGTGCCGGGGCTGGAGCCGGGGGCGCATGGGGAGGAAAAGCACCGCGGGGAGCTGAGCCCGGAGCGAGGGGGGTGCTGGGGGCAGCACCAGGGGGCTGGAATCGCTCCGCAGAATTGAGTGACGCCTTGAAGTACGCAGCAAACATTTAAAGACAAAAGCCTATTTAGCTTTTATATCTGCAGTGCTCTGCATCCAGTCCAGTTAATTACAGCTATTTAAAAACATCTGCATTTCATAAAGAACTAACTTTCCTTCCCCCCAGGCTGCCCCTCCTGAGACAGCTCTCTCTAGGCTGCCGGGTTACACGGTAATTACAGTCCCCAAGTACCTGACATCACCGCCGAGTGCAATGCATTATGGTTTCAAAAGCGAGCGAAACAATATTACTCAAGATGGGTCTGAGCCAAAATCCCAGCTCCAAACACCATCGTTGTTTTTGGCACAGTTCATTGCTGGAGCCGAGCGCGGCAGCGGGGGCCCCCGCGTCAACCTTACAGCCGCAGAACGGAGCGGTTATTTTGTGCTTCGGCGAAACAGAGGACATTTTGCCTGCCTGCTGACCCGGAGGGTTTTAAATACACGCAAGCAGAGAGCAGGGCACAACTGCAAGCCGCAGCAGCGTTGCCGCATGATCAGCAAAGAGCTCGTACAAACACGGTGCTGGAGGTTAGAAACAGCCTTAGCGAGAGCCCGCAACCAGCTCTGCCCTCTGCTCTCCCAGGGCATCGCTGGGAGACCTGCGGCCCCCGCTGCCACCTCTGCCGGAGCCACAGCCCCCTCGCCCCATCCAGCCCAGCGCACACGAGGAACCCGGTGCCAGAACTGGCCCGACCGTCGTTTCGGAAAGCCGTGCGGGCTGCACCAAAAGCAGCCTTCCGCGGTGGGAGCAGGCAGGCGTTACCGCGGCCCCTGCCCACGCTGCCTGCACCAGCCCAGCACCAGCCCAGCACCAGCCCAGCAAACGCGCCGGAGGGCCTGGGCCTGGGGGAGGGCTCTCATGTCAGCGCGAGGTGTTGCAGGCTTGTCCCCCTCCAGCTGGAAGGAGGCACTCTGCCTCTGAAGAACCTGCAGCGGGCTTATGTATGTGATGTATACACGTACAAACATACATTAATAATACATACACATCGTTTGATTTACGGCCACCAAAGTGCACTCAGCTGATACTAAAGCAAAGTCCTTAATGGCGTTTTACACAGCAAATCCCTTTTCTCCTCCACTCCAGCTGCAGAGGCTGGTCCCGGGGTGAGAGCACGGCCGCAGCACCAGCCCCGCTAACCTGCAGGAACACCCCCCACGAGCCGCCGCCTTTCTGCTTTGCTAAGCTCTCCAGGCCAGCTCTCTTTTCTTGTTCATTTATCAGCTTGTTTCCCTGCAGAAAGTCAGTGGTTAGAGGGGAAAGAGTGTGTTTTTCAGTCCACAGAGCAGGCAATTTACTTTTTGAGGTTGTTTGCCAAAACCGCATTCCTGCTTCAGCTTCCAGTCCGAGCAGAGGGGAGCCTGAGATCAGAAATGGGAGTTGTGGGCTGATTTTGCTCAACCAGTTGGGCTCTCTTTGCCTTGCGTGAGAGCTGAGCTCACTCAAGGGTTGAGACGTCCTCTGCACGTTCGCATCTGAACAACAAGCAGGGAAAGAAAAAACCACAAGATTTCCTCCGCAGTCAGCAATACCCAATAAATTCACAGCAAGAGCAAGCCTTTTAAAGAAAAAAAAAATTTTAAAATCCCCCAAAGCAAACATTTTATCCTATCCTGGTCTAACTGGGGAATAAACTTAACAACTAAGTTTAAGGATGAACTGAAAGGGAAAGGGATAAAAGCAAGCCAAGCCGAGAGCTGCACCCCGCCGTGATCGCGAGCAGCAGACTTGGGTTTGCATCTCTGGAGGAACCGGTAGCTCTGTTTGTCAGGCTCCGAGTCAGCGTGGGCGCAGCAGGAGTCAGGCCCTTTGCTCTCCTACACAGCTGGTGGGAACTGGGTGGCTGCCACCACAAGAAACCTCCAAAGCCAGGCGCCTGGAAAATGATGAGCGGCCTCGACTGGGAACCGCTGGGAAGGGGTCGGAGGATGGCAGGCACTGGGCTGGGCTCCGTCTCCCTTATCTCAGGTGCAGCTCTGCTCAGCTTAATGGGATGATTCCTGGTTGATAACTGCAAATGCAGCCCCTTGGCCCCAAAGTAGCCTTAAAAGTGCCTCGGATGGGTATCAGATGATTTTGCACGTATAAAAGGATGCTCCAGTAATGCAGAGATATTACAAGTGCCCCTGCCTTACACTGTGACCTGTGGGGAGCCAGGCTGGGGACACAGAGCCTGGCTGGGGACACAGGGCCCGACCGCCTTCTTCCCTCTGTCCGGGCTTTGCTGAGCTGCCTCCACTTGCCGGCTGGCTTAGGGCCATCGCTCCATCTGGACGTGCCCAGCCCCTGATGCAGGAGGGCCCCTCACCATGGCCGCTCAGTGCAGCCAAAAAGGCTGAAAGCGGGACTACTGCACGCCCAGGTTTCCCTCAGCATCTCCACTTCTTCCCAAAATCCCACTGCATCTCTGAGCATCGCAAAACCCTCCTGACCGGAGCAGACTGGGAAACGCCTGGTGCTGTAAGAGAGATGGTGTGGTCGAGGTGATGCTCCTGGGGTGCCTTGGGCTCAGTGCGGCTGGGCAGGTCGCCCGTGGTGCTCCCCGAGGCTGCGCGGTGCCCTGCGCCGTTTCCCAGCTCCTGCAGGCGCAGCGCCACCGAGAAAGTCGCTGGGGAGAAGTGGCACAGCCCCAGCGCGCGGGGACGTTGCTGGCAGCCAGCCGTCCCCTCGCAGCTCTCCCTCAGCTCTGCAAACCTCCCAGAGGCAGTCTGCCATTCCCAAAATGGGAATGATTCCTAAAGAAAAGATGAGAAGTCTGTGCTTGCCTATCTTTAAAGAGCAGTTCACAAAAAAAAGAAAAACAAAACCAACCCTACTTTTGAGACCTGCTTCTGCTTTCCTCACTTTCACTTCCACAAACCATCCTCCCACCTGTGCCGCCCCCGGAGCAGCCCAGCCACGTGCCTGAGCAGCGCTCCGCTCCCGGGGTGCTGCCTACCCTCTCGTTTTCAGAGGTTATAGCACCTCAAGGACCATTAACCATACATTGCGTGCTGCCTGTAGGTGGGTTTTTCACGTACACGATAGTTTCACGTCCTGCAGGGAGGCGATACAAAGCCCCGTGGACAGGATGAACAGGGTCCTGGCACTGTGGTCCATCCTTTTAAAGAGCTGGTGGCCCCTTTCACGAGCACTGCTGGGGTTTATTCTTAAATTCAGTCTCTTTCCTAATTTTTTTTCTCTTCCTATTGCCTTTTCCTTCTTCCATCTTTAGTCCTTTCATCCCGTGTGCTTACGTTGGTGTCAGGACCCCAAGGCACCGGCCCTCACCCCTGCCCGGGATGCCCAGACAGCTGTGGCTCGCGCTGCCTCTTGTCCAACCCGGAGCATCCCGGGAAAGCCCATCAGAGCAAGGGAGAAGCCACAGTGCTGCTCGCTACCCCTCCAGAAAGCCCAAATGCCATCCTTCCCATGGCCTTTAAATCACCATCAGGTGCACGTTCGTCACTTAACAGACAGTTTTCCAATACCCAGCCGGGTGTTTTCCCCTCCGTTCCCGCAGCGGCACAGGAACAGGGAGGCACAGCCTAGCTTGGCAGGCTGGTGTGTCTTCAGGGCAAATCCATCCTTCAATGGGAAGGAAAAGGATTTGTCTTTCTACATGCAGAGAAGATAGAAAAAAAGAAAAAAAGGCAGCTTATTATATACCAGAATACCTTCCTCCCTCACCAAAGGTCAAACTTAGATCCAATTTCAGTCAGGAGGGAGACGTCTGTCAGACAAGCACTAATCACTATTTAGTATTCATATTCACCTATTAGAAGCTCCATGCTGTAAACATGTCTATGAATTAACAAGGCATCTGGCCTCTCTTATACAATATGAGCAGCTTGGATCATGAAGTGTCTGCAGAAAATAAAAAGTGCCTTCCATCTGTCTCTCCCAAATATCACTGCTATCACCAAAGCAAACAGACCCGCTCTTCCAAAGCACCGCACGTCCCCCTCCCCCAGAACGTGTTAGTCAAACAAAAACAAGCATTTCACAGAGAGCGCTTGACAGATCTGAAATGACTCCGAGGAGCGAGGCGCAAATTAAGAACGGGGGAAAAAATTAGCTGAAAAATAGCTGGAGAAAAAGGCTTCCTAATAACAAAGTCTCTTCTTAGCACTCTGAGTAATTATCCGTAGCGCTGGCACTGCCAACAGCATCAGGTCAGTGCTGCCCGGCAAAAGATGCACGGGCACACTGGGACCGGTGCCGGGGCAGAGCCACCCGTGGGAACTGCTGATCCCACCATTTACACCTTCGGGGCTTGCAGTGGAGAAGGTTGCTGCAGGACCACGATGTACCTTGGAAGGGCCAGAGACTCGCCTCGGTCCTGCAGCATGAAAAAGGCAAAATCCAGCTAGCCTTGAGCCACCAGAAGTGCCCTGGGTGAAGGCCACATGCCTGACTGCTAGGGGACAACTCAGTGTGACCCACCAGCTGCAGGGATGCCACCACAGCAGACTGCAAACCCCATGCCAGGTCCACGGGCTGCTTCCTCCCTCTAAATCAGAGCACTTCAGCTCATAGCTCGGCTCCCCTGTTGTCTATGAGGAACACACGAGAGACGAAGGTGGGTAATTTGTGCCTATTCCTTACGCTCAGGGAGAAGGGGCGATTCCAGAGGAGCTGTGTTGGCGCAGGACGCCGAGGTGTGCTGCTGCCATCGACTAAGAACGGGAGCTGCCCCAATGGCTGCGGGAGAGAAGAGCTGGCGCGGCCCCTGTGGTGGTCCCCGCCAGGTTAGCGAGTGCGGAGGGATCCCTGGGGCTGTCCCTCATGGGACAGCGGGACCAGCCTCGGAGCCGCGGCAGGAGACCGCCCATCCCTACAATGCCGAGCGGCCCCCCTTGTCTCTGTGTTTCCCCATCTCACCGCCTTTCCTCCCCCGGTTTCCCAGCTCACTCCAGGTTTCAGCTCCGGTGCTTCCCGGGGAAACCTGGCTGCTGGCGAACGGGGCGGCTTTCTGCTGCCTTAGCTCTTGCAGGGTCCGGATGGGCGCTGGGGCAAGCACGGGAGCTTGGGCAGCGAGGATGGAACTCTGGGCGGCAGCTGCTCCCCCGAGAGGTCCTGGGTCCCCAGGACACTGCCTGTGCCCTTACTAAAGCCAGGGGCCTGAAACCAGCTCTGGCTCCTCCGTCTCAAGGGAAGGACTAATCTAAACCCTGGCTTTGTTTTCAGAAGATAAATTTAAACCAAGAGGAAGGAAGAATGAGGTTCATAAATCAGGCAGGCCTGAAAATGAGGCATGAAAAATGAATGAATAGAGCGCGGGCGCGAGTGCCGCTGCCCCAACCTGCTCTGCTGGCGCAGCCCACCTGCAGCCCAAAGCCAAACCCTCCCTGCAGCACCGAGCTCGCCTCTGCCGCCGGAGACAGACCTCTCAGGTCTCTGGTGAGTCTTCTCTTTCCCAGTTTGCATCTGCACAGAAAACACCCTCTCTTGGCTTTAAACTTGAGCTACTGGGGGTATGACAGGCCGGGTGGGCTCCGATCCATGTGCTCAGCAATGCCAGGGTCTGCCTCGCTTCTCTTCCCGTCCCAGTTTTAAATAACTTTTTAAAATAAAAGGCCAACTCTTTGGATTGCCTGAGATGTTAAAGCATAGAAACGGGAGCAGAGGGAAGCGATGGCTTTCTGGAAGTCGTTCTAACATCCCCAACACGCGTGGATGACAGAAAGAAGAAAACCAGGAGGTTTCCAGACCTCCCAGCTGCAGACGTCTTAGCAATTGGCTACGTCAGATTAGCCTCTCTTGGCTTCCTCCCTGGCCAGCTAGCTGATCCTGTAACGGTGATGCAGAGAAGTCTAGCGCCTCCAAATCATCCCGGGGAGAGCATCTCTCTGGGAATGGGGCGGAAGCAGCCTGGCTTGGTGAAGCACTGAGGCCACCCTGACGTCAGGACCTGTATCTGCACCTCTGCCATGAGGCTTCGGTGTGTTGACCCCACAGCGCGCAGAGTTAGCTCGAATCGATGAGAAACCCTCACAACTTGGCAGGCTCCGGGGTCAGGACTAAGTGCATTGGTAATCATGTCCACAAATATTTACACTTTGCAAGCAAAAAGGCTCCGACCAAACAAACCCAGTGTGGCTGCAGCTGCTGTGTTGGGACCTGAAAATACCCACCTGTGTCGTCTGACATGCAAACATTTCAAAGAAATAATTCAACCCAGGCTTATGAAGAAATGGTAGGAGAGAGGCTGGTGGCTGAGAGGCAGCCCGGAGCAGCTGGTGTTGAGCTGGAGAAGGTTGGAAGGAGGGAGAAGGAAGAATAAAGATGGGAAAATTTGGGTGTAGCTTCCTGTAAGATCATCTGAAGTGGCCCCATCTGGGGAACCTGGCGAGTGTTTTCTTTGCCATAAGGATTTACACCGCATTAACCGCTCCAACCGCTGCAAATACCCGACACAGAAGCTTCACAGCCGCCAAAGCTGCACTGCCAGCTCCAGGACCAGGGTACCACTCACGTGGTCCTACAGGACCGTGGGACAGGAGCGGCTGCGGGTGCCTTTTCCCAGCCCGGGATGGCAGCGATCCCCTGGGCTGCCCTCCAGCCATGCTGCTGCCCGACCCCAGTCCCGGGCCACCAAAATCAACGGGATTTGTCACCGGCCTCGCTGGGGACAGGATCCGGCTCTGCAGGCACAGGGAAGCCCTTTGAGCATGAGAGCTAATTTAAAAGGAGCTCATCTCCTTGTGCTCGCAGACACAAAGCAAGGAAAAAGCATGACAGATTTTGGTATATTTTAACTGAACTATTGTCCACTGGGGACTGAGCTAAGACCACAAACATTATTTCACTTTCTAGCAAAGCTGCAGCGATGAATATCGGTTTCAAAGGAGAAAAGTTGGGTGGTTCTTGTTTCTAATCTCGAGTCCTTCCTCCTCCTTTGGAGGTTAAGCGTGAATATCACAGCACCCGGTCACCAAAACAAAGACTCCCATTCCTTAGCCCGGCACACAGGCTGGCAGGTGAATGCAGCAAAGCTTAAACCACACGTAGCAAAATGCAACAGAATTTTGCACCAGGCTCTGTTAAAAATATTCTGTTTAATTGATTTTTTTTTTTTAAAATCTATTATGCTGCTCTAGGCACAGCTATTGATCTGCAGTGCTGGAGAAGTAATGAAGAAGCCTTCAAATCAATAAGGCCAAAGTATATCTCAAACTGTATCTGCTCCACCAGCACAACAGGGATGTGGCCAGTGAAATTCCCTAGACAGGGCTGAGAGTATGAAGAAACCTGTTCTGATGACTGTGAAGATTTATTTCTATTGGCATAAACATAACTAATGAAACCCCGACGACTCTTCACTTCCGTGAAAGCTGATAATATATCGTGGTGCTCACAACGAAATGAGCAAGAACACATTTGCAAAGGAGGAAAAAAACCAACTCCATCAACCGTGAGCTGTATTTTCTTCTTGGTGCCCTTGATTTTCCTCCACCCCCTTCCCCCAGGCAGGATAATATTTCTTCTCGGAGCTCTCGTATGGGTTTTAACACAGCTTTTATAAGTCTCGAAGGATGGAGTTTTAGGTTTTCTTTTATCCCTCGCTGTCAGGATGGAGTAGGTAGGCAGCTAAAATCACAGGCTGATAATATTGTTTGGGGCTAACAGCCTTATCTTATCTTGTTCGTATTATTCATATTACCTTAGATAAGCCACCTGGGGCCCGCACACAAGCAAGATTCAAGGAAGTGACCTCATTAAAGTTCAGACGCCTATTTACTGTAATAAGAACAGCTGGACTGACACAGCCACACTTTGAACTTGGCTGGCACTTTCCATCCGAGGCTTTGACTTGATCCCTTTCACACTTCACAGCACAGAGGAACGGAGGAGCCGGAGTTAATCAGCACTGCGACGACGTTTCCTCGGGATTACAGAGGGGCTTTTGCCTGCTGGACGTGGAGTGGCTTTGCCAGCTGCGGCTGCAGGGTGGTGGCCGGGGGTGCCCAGCCCAGCAGCCCCGGGCATGGTCTGCGCCCCCAGAGCCTGGGACGCGCTTGCTGAAGATCCCCCGCTGATGGAGAAGAGCTGCTCAAAATGCAGTCAGCACTTCATTTCCTACCTAAAGCTGATGTCGGGAGAGATCTGTTGGTTCTGCTTTTTTAACCCAGCTTAGGCTCTGAGGTTGGCCTAACCTTCAGGCAGGTTCAAATCAGCGTAGCCATGGCCAGGGCAGAGGGCTCGCGCTGCTGCAGTGACGCAGGACTCAGAGGAACGTGCGGTGGTGGCACCGCTGGGCGCAGCCCCAGGAGCACACGTGCTGCTCGGTGCCGCGCTGGCTCCAGTTGAGGACTGTCACAGTCACTGAACACTTCAGCTGGTTTCAACCAGCAAATTAATCTAATTTTAAAAAAAAAAAAAAAAAGAAAAAAACCCCTGAACCTCCGAAGTTTAAAAATATGGTAATGCAATTAGCGGCTTTGGCAGGCTAATGAAGCCACTTTAAACCCTTGCAAAAATACCATTAAAAGAGAATGCTTAAGAGCCTCTTCAAACTTTCCAAAATGAGAAGTACGTTCGTATTCAGAAGATGCCAATCTAGTCTCCTTTCTCCAAGGTTCAAGATTAATTAGGGACTTGTTTAGTGCATGAATGAGGAAACAAATGAACTCTTGGATCGCAGAGCACTGGAACCAATTTTTTAATCATTTTTTTTTTTCTTTACAATTACATTCCTATCCAGAAAGTCTTCATTAGACTTTCTGTCATGGGGCCACATCGTGTCAGGTAACTATTACAAGTGCTTGGCTTTCACCCAAAGATTGAACAATACGAATTTTCTCAGAAATAAATACATGAGATAAATATTTAACACAGTATTTTGTTATTAAAACGCTATTGCATTTTCATGATAAATACATCTAACCCTTCCTCCAAGACTCCCTCAAAACAAACGGTTTAGGAAAGACCAACGATATCTTCTCCTTTGCAAAACCAGCCTGGGTAGTTAAAGATTACCTTTGAGAAATATATTAATGCCTGATATAAGAAAGGCCATACAACAGAATGAGATTACTGAGGTAAGCAATAATAGATAGGAAGAGAGTGAATATGTTGAAGACCGACTGTTAAAAGAATGGGGTTTGCATGTTTAGCGAAGGAGAAAGGAAACTGCTCTGGTTTTTTCAATGAGTTACAACCCACCCTGAAAATTGGAGGGACTGGTTTGGCTAATCCCATCCAGAATGAGATGCAGATTTGGGTCAAAACTGTGCCAAAATTCAGGCATTTTCAGCTCCAGCCCTACTTCTGCTCACAGAGAGGATCAGCATGAGAGAACTCACTCTTCATGACTCCCTTAGCCACACACTCGGTTTGTTTTGGTGTCGGGAATTTCTCCAGGAAAGAATAAAGCATTAAAATAGAATAACTTGCAGAAATGGGGGGGTGGGGGGAAGCCTCGTGCACTGTCATACTGGGGTAAACCTAACTGCTGTAGTCACGCTAAGAAAGGGAAGCAAAACTCAAACAAGGTTGTTGCAAAGCGAAGACACGTACGCCCTGGTGAGAGCCAACGCCAAAGCCGCTGTTTCCGCACTGCTGGTTATAAGCTTTTGCTTATTAAGAAGTTTACCTGCAGTTAGGGGAGCTGTATCCACAATGCAGCCTCACACCACGGTGTCAGGAGCTCCCTGGGGAGCAGAGGTGGCCTTTGCTCAAATGGCACTTCAGGGGGACTCATGCATGCCCACAAATACCTCTCTAATTTTTTTCTGCAAGTGATGAAGAGCATGAAGATTCAACCCATAGCCCAACGCTCATGATGCAGGCTGGGTAAGAAAGGGGTAATACGTAACGATGACTGGCAGATCTACTTACTCTTTTCCATTAGTAACCATTTATCATAATCCAGACCTCTACCAGGGTGAACAGATAATGTTTTCCTAAGTGGAAAGACAAGGGTATAATTTTCCTCGTTGATTTGTTCATTTCTACTACTCTTATGTCCTTTGAGCAATTGCAGATCAGATCTATGCTTCCCAGGACACCCTTCTGTGGGCATTTATAAATAAAGTAGTGCATCACCTCTTGACCACTCTCCCTAACCTCGTTTCTGTCGAGCAGCATAATGAAGTCCATGCAATAGACATTCCTGATGGAGGGGGCAGGCCGCAACACTGATTTCACTCATTACTTCCCCAGCATGAGGGAAATTTTAAGATATATGGGGAGGAGAGGATTTTGTTCAAAGACCATAAGCACTTCAGTATCTTTTCATGGTAACCATGGATAGGCATAGAAACCCAGATTTCTTTTTCCTACAGCGTCCACAGCACATCTCTAAGAAACCAGCAGCAGATGAATCAGTGCAGCCTGAACCACAGTGGAGAAGGTGCCCTCTTCCAAGTGTCCTACCACCAACAAACCTCCAGCTCAGGCCCTTTGCACAAGCTGCAGGGAAGCCCTGAGCTGGGGGGACACCAGAATTCTTTGGTTCAAGATCTTTTCTTATGTTAGCTCTGGACATCCATATCCTAGTGGCTCTTAAGTTACTGGAGAAAGTCATAGGTTGGACTTAAACCAATTTCTGGGGGTTGGATTGTCTCCATCTGGCAGCTTGCAGCCTCTGCCCCGGAAATCCCAGGCATCAATATCTATTCTTTTCCAGAACTGACTAGTAAAGGCTGTACAAGGACATCTCCTTGTACCCTTAGCCAATGTTATTAGGCTGCAGTGAAGACCAGATTCACTTTTGCACGTCTTAATCACTGGGTAGTTGCTCTATAGGTCTGTCTTTTAAGGTAGAGACCAGGTACTGCATTTCCACTCGTGTTTCAGCCTGTGTGAAACCATGTCTTAACAGAGAGTGGAGAGAGGGAAATTCACCCCAGATTGCCAGGGTGCCCAGTGCCTCCTCCAAAAGGGACCCTGCAGCTTTCACCTTTCACGAGTGCTGCGAGTCTGGTACCACCAAAGGACGCTGATGCTAGAGCAGTGCCATTTAATTCATAAGGAGAGCCAAAGCTTTCAAAGAAACAGAAGAAA
This sequence comes from Sula dactylatra, assembly GCA_013389905.1. Lineage (NCBI taxonomy): Eukaryota > Metazoa > Chordata > Aves > Suliformes > Sulidae > Sula > Sula dactylatra. The sequence continues at coordinate 757,231 of WEKW01016893.1, forward strand.
AGGATCTGGGATGTTGATGGAAGAGTTATGGGATAATAAAAGACTCTGCCAGCTGACAGTGAGATGCGCAGAGCACTTGTGCAGATCTCAGCAAGCCCCACTCCAGCGGCAGCACTGCCACGGGTCACTTATTTGCATCAAAACGAGGAGAGACTTGACTGAAAGAAAAGAAAGGGCATGCAAATCTACCATTCTTCTTGTCTCATTTTAACCCTGGGAGCCTTGAACCATCTTCAGTGCAGCTCTGGTGATGTTTTGCTTTCTTATGAGTCCAAATTTTGCAGCTCGGATCCCTGCTTGTCAGAAAATACCTGTTTGCATTAAGTAACTTCTTACCCTGTCCCAACCATAACATTGTAAGTCAGAAAAGGATCTGAGAAAAGCTGATATTCCCAGCGAGGACGAGACTGGATGCAGGAGTTTGGAGATCAGGCTAACTCTAAAGGCCAGGCACAGTTTTGTTTGGTTTTGGTGGTTTTTTTCAATACAGATGCATTTTCTTCAGTGCTTTGTGACCACTGCTTTATTCTAAGTTGCCTGGATGGGCAAAGTCAGCGCACACCCCGAGCGTGCCTTGCCATGAGAGTGAAAGAACGCATTGGACTCGGGGAAGAGGAGCTTTGCATTGAAGGTGTCAGGCATCAATCACCAAAGGGCATGTGCCCAGAGTAACCCTGAAGGAGACACCTCCGTTTTGTGCACATCAGCTATTGTCAGTCTCCTGGCACGGCCTTTTCTTGAGCAAAACCTGGGCTGCCTGGCTTTGTCTTTAAAATGTTGGCTCCTGCCTGCTTAAGTGGAAATATTGCATATCTGCTTCTCCGTTTTGCTGGGTCTCACAGCATTTGATCACACCAGGTACTGGCAGACCTACAGCAGCTTTTCCTGAACAGGTCCGTGAGCAATGGCCAGAGAACAGCAAATCCTGGAAGTGGAACATGGAAGGAGAATTTGCAAACTGCTGTGCTTTGACTCTGCAGTTCAAGAATATGGAGGAACATCCAAAGCTGGACTCTAAATAACCAGGTTAACTACCCTCTGCAAATAGACAAAACCTGCTGCCCTGAACCCTGCTGCTCTCATGGAGTTTTAATAGCTTCTGCAATAAAAAACAGTGAGTCCCAAAGGAGAGCTCTTCATTTATTCAGAAAGATGTTGCTAAATTCCTATATACAACATATTCCACTGCTGGAATACGTGCCTCTTCCCTAGCAGCTCTCCTTCCTGCCAGCCAGGTAAAGGCAAGGCATGTAATCATCTGTGTAATCTGATTTGCAAGGTTAACTGCCCTGGATCATAAATATGCAGGGATTTATGACCATGAAGGTGCGCTACCTAAGGCTTCAAAAGTACCACGCTCACACCTCCCTTCTCTCCAACTTTAAAAAAGGGAAAGAAGGATGTCAAGATCCAGAAATTACCATGCTGTAATGGAAGATCCTCAGATAGACTTGGTTTAATTATACACTTCTATCATTTCCTGAGTGTTCCCCATCCCATTAGGAAATTACGGCAGTAACTCAGCTAATAGATTCGCACTGTGCTGACAGCCGCCGGGGCTGCGGGCTCCCAGCACGGCGCGTGTGCAGTAACGCAGGAGTGCTCGGCCGTGGGGACCCGGGGGTCCTCTCCTGCTGCAGACAGCGGGTTTTCTTGCTCGGAGGAACAAGGTCCTTTTCTGCATGCAAGGAAAAACCCGTGGCTTATGCTGGAGGGAGCCCGGCAGTCTGGGCTCTCCAGTGGGAAACACCCTGGGGCTGTACGGTCCCGAGGGCAGCTCAGAACTGGACACGAGGAGGTTTGTTGCACAAGGACAGGAGATAAAGGCTATTAAAGCAAAACGTCACTCGCACACACGCAAAAATAAATCATTTTTTGCCTATTTCTTTTCCCATGCAAGGTGCGACACTGCACGGCTGGAACGCGGAGGCAGAGGCCGTGCCTCTGCTCAGGTGCGCGTCGTGTGCAATGCGATAGCCTGGGAACTACAGAGTGAAGGAAGGCGTTAAATCAGGCATCAGCTCTCTTCAAACACCACCTTTTCCGTTCAGCCTTCCAGCGCCTCACTCATCCTTGGCAGCCGAGCTGACCTGGTCGTTTTTCCCTTTTTACTTCTCACTGCCACTTGCCATGGCATTTTCATGAATTAACACAGCAGTGTGGTTTTGTGCCTTACAGATGGAAAAAAAACCCCTTTCCTATTTAAATAGAGACATGTGGCAGCTGACGTTTGTTGAAAACACTTTGACTGGTATTAAGCTTTGTAAGTCCTTTTATTATCTTTAAAGACTAGTTAAAAGCACGTCTAGGATGGCAGGCAAAACGGAGGCAGGCAGGCAGCCTGCCTGGGGGGCGCGGAGGGGCACGGAGACATTTCTGGTTCCAGGCTCCATCCCCAGCCAGCTACAGAGCTAACGCTGGGACACCCGCCACCTCCTCCTGGCCAGGGCAAAGCGGAGGGCTGGGAGGCACAGCGGCTGAAAAAGCAACAGGTCTCATCGTCCCCTTTGCGTTCAGCTGAAAACGGGGCTGAGGAGCGAAGCGGAGCAGCGTGACCTGGCGAGCAAGGGAGGAAGCGGAGGCAGTTAACCGTGCAAAGGATCTCTGTTTGTTTGCTGCCTTTCCTCAGCTGCTCTTCCCCCGGCTCGAAGCTGCCAGCTGCGATTCTGCCCAGCGCGGCCCCGCTCGCTGCAGGGCCAGGGAGATGCCCAGAGCTGCAGAGAGGTGCTGGAGGCGCTCTTCTCCCCAGCACCACCTCCGGGCTTGACCCCGTTTGATTCCCGAGCTGCTGAGCAGCGTTGCGTGGCCAATGGACCCGGCACCGCCGCAACCCATCAAAACACCTCCTGTGATGAGCAGCATTTGCAACTTCCCTGCACCCTGACTCGGCTCCAAAAAGCCACAAAACAAATTGTTTTGAGAAATGAGGAGTATAAAACAGTTTCCAAAGGTGGCAACAACAGCAGTGCTCAAGCACAGGTGAGGGTGGGCTCAGCTCTGCCACAGGGGTGAAGGTCCGCGACCCCCCAGCCTCGCCGCCGTCACGGGCAGCTGCTGCACGCTCCTGGTGCCGCTGGAGGAAGACAAACCGCCGCTGCCTTGGCACAGCCTCGTGCTGGCCGCTCGCGCTCGCCCTGGGTGCGCTGGCAGTTTGCTCTGAAGCCGAGCACGATGCAGGACAGCAGCGTTTCTGTGCCTCTGCCTGCACCGTGCACGGGCAGCGCTGCCTGTTACCCTGCTCTGCGCTGCTCCTGACCCCCGCCACGGGTTTTTTTAAGTTTCTTCCAAAACCCTAATGCCACCCTTCACTTCTAAGCCCTTACAGCTCTGCCTCCTGAGATAAGAACACCGTGAACCCAGGGAACCCGTCCAGCCCAAGAAATAGGCTGCAAGAGTAAAGGGTTGGAGGTTAAACGAGAGGAGGAGCCTTAGTAGCATGTGCCAAGGAAAGGGGAAACAAGGAGGGGAAGGGGCTGACCAAAGCGATGCTGAGATGGGCTCCACAGCTCTTACGGGTGCGTTTTACAAAGAGGGGATAGAGGACGTGCCAGTGTGTGGGTGACGCCTTGTTGCACCTGCTCCTGTAATGAAAATATCACTACTAATCCAAACGTACCCACGTTGCACTCACCCAACCACAAGTGAAAGAAATAGGGCATTTTGCACATCACTGTTTCCTAAAAATAATTTTAAAAAAAATAATAATAAAAAAAATAAATCAAATTTCTATCCCTCTGTATCTGTTCTCCCTCCCTCCTGCTGCTGCCACGGGCGACCCTCGTGTGTGGCAGGGCACAGGCAGCAGACCCCTCCTTTCCTTGCCGTGTCGGAGAGCAGCCCGCCGTTTGCCTACAAATCGCAAGCTGGGGCTCACACTGATGAGAAGCCAAAGGTAAGCTGTTTTACCGAGCCCATCCGAGTGAGTCTGGGCTTTCCCTTGGAGGTGTCGCTGTGCTTAGCACAGCTTTTCTCCAACTCCTGAGGTCACGCAAACGCTAGAAAGGAGCTGCTTGTGCTTGCTGTGGACCATGGTGGGAAGGAGCGCATAATTTAATTTTTTAGGAAAACGTTTTTCCGTGCCAGGGTCTACGGCTTGAAAAGTAATCAAAGCCGGCATAATATATGGGCCGCGAAGTACAGAGGGTAGTAGAGGAGCATCCTGTGCGGGGAGGGCACCGGGACAGCAGTCATTTGCCTGTGAAAGGGCTATTGCCAAAATAACCCCTTCTCTGGCTGTAACCTGTGGCCCTGTAGTCACAAATAAAGCTGGTGGGGACGGCGGCAGGTCCCAGACCAGGGGTGTCACGAGGGCAGCCAGCAGCAGGATGGTACGCTGCCCAGTGAGGTCTCACCCCACCTCTGCGAGGCGGGTGCATGCAGGGAACTTCCCATCCCTGCTGGAACAAGGGCCGGATCCAGCATGGAGCCCAGACTCGCCCCCGCAGGGATTTGACTGTATAACAAGACACCCAACGATGCGACCCCCAAAACGCTGCTCGCGCGCCTTCCTTGGGCTGGAAGGTCCCTGCCTAGGGGTGGCGGGAGGAAGGTGCTGTGAGACCCAAACCCAGCACCGCCGTCGCAGCCCCAGCACCCACGTCAGGGCAGCTCCATCCTCATGTAACCCCAGCACCCAAAGGCTGGCAGCGTTTTGCTTTACTTTGTCCCACCATGCATCAGACCTGCGTGGGCGTTTCGAGTCAGGCTTTGGTGCAGGGAAATGGCTGCGGACCCCCCATGATCCCACACCACCTCCCCCGGAGGCGAGGGATGCTGCTCGGGCTAAGGAATTCCTTTCCACGGTGCTTTTCAAGGGGACACATCAAACCTCCCCACGACCACCCCTATTGGCATCGCAACAGGATGTCAGCACCACACCCGCTGCCAGCTAAAATCTCTTTGTCAGATGCTGACCTAGTTCATGGGCAGGATACCTGAGGTGACCCCAGCTCCTCGCATGCCCTGAACAGTGCCAAGCACACCGCTGGCATCAACAGCAGCACAAAATGATGAAAGGACACTGATTTCAGTGCGAGTTTTCCAAGGGGAATCAATTAAAAATACAAGAATGAGCAAAACTGTTCAAAGGGTTGTGAGAAATCACTGGGCTACGTCCTTTTAAGCAAAGATCTCGCCTTTCTCGTGTGCTAGATCAGGGAAACCTGATGAGGGGAAGCCGTACGAGGAGCGGCTGAAGTCCCGGGGTTTGCTCAGCCGGGAGAAGAGGAGGCTGAGGGCAGAGCTCATGGCGCTCTGCAGCTTCCTCCCGAGGGGAGGAGGAGGAGGGGCAGGGCTGATCTCTTCTCTCTGGTGACCAAGGACAGGACCCGAGGGAATGGCAGGAAGATGTGCCAGGGGAGGTTAGGCTGGGTATTGGGAGAAGGTTCTTCCCCCAGAGGGTGGTGGAGCCCTGGAACAGGCTCCCCAGGGAGGCATCCCGGCGCCAAGGCTGGGGATAGTCAAGAAGCGCTTGGACAAGGCCCTCGGAGCCATGGGGTGAATTTGGGGTTGTCCCGTGCAGGGCCAGGAGCTGGACTCGATGGTCCTTGTGGGTCCCTCCCAGCTCAGGGCATTCTGTGGTTCCGTGACCTTCCACTAGATCTCCACCAAACTGGCAAATCACCACCCACAGTCTCTCACTGGTGTTTCTTTATCGCCAGGTGAATGCAGTGCTGCTCCTCCTTCCCCTGAAAAGTTTGTTCATCGCTCCCTGGGGTTAAAAATTTGTGGGTAATGCCTTGAGTGCTCTGGGCCTCGTTAACCCTGTCCCCACGTGTCCGAGCACCACGTTTGCTTGAAGAACCTCATCACACGCCGTTAGCCAAGGGCGCAGCTCACGGACGGCACCCGTCAGCTCACATTTCTCCCAACTAGCGCTTTTACCATCAGACTGCGGCTTGGGTGGCTTCTGGACAAAGGGCCAAGCCGGCGAGCTGGTGAAGCCCTAGCACAGCCTTCATGTTACCAGTGGTTATAAACAGCACATGCAGACATAGAAACCAGCAGCTTTCCACACCGTGCGCTGAGCGGCAGGGCTGCTGCTCTCGGCTCAGCTCTCGGGGCTCAGCCTGCTCCCCTCTGCCCACCAGCACTGACCAGCTGCCCGGCTCTGCCTCTTCCCGGTGGCTTTGAAACCGCAGGGAAACGGGCAGGCGGGGATCGCTTGCGGGTAGTGCAGCTCTTGGGAGAGTTACGAAAACACGTGAAGAGGAGCGAGGAAGAAAGGCTGGACCTTTCCCAGCCTAGGACCGCATTGCTGTATCAGTGGCTGGGACCAAGCCCTCGTGGAGGGTGCTCTCCGCGGAGAGGGCGGTGAGCAGGGGCAGATCGGGTGCTCCCTGCGCTGCGGTGCGAGCCAGGCTCCGGCACAGCCCGGCGGGGCAGCGGCACGCCGCCCGGTGCGGACAGCTTGCGACCGCCGAGCAAACTAGCAGCGCTTCCCAAACCGCCCGGGAAGCAGCCCTCTGCAGACAGGGTTCTCCGTCGCTCCCCCCAGCCCTGCGAGGAGTCCCGGAGAGCCAGGGCGCAGGCTTCACCGCCTCCCTGCAATTAGCAACTTCTGCGTTGCTGAATTCACCACCAGAACGTGCTTTGGAGTTGGGTTTTGGGGTTTTTTTTTTGTGGCAAACCCCTTCTGCTCCCCATCTGGCTCGGTCCAGAAGGTCGGGATTTGAGGAATGATTTTTAAATGGCTGTGGAGCTGCATGTACTACATCAGAGCTCCTGCAGGTCTGTGCCCAACCTGCAGTGCTGGCCCTTCCATGCCGTGCCCTGGGCAGCAGCTTCATTCCTCAGCTGAGGCTTAGGAGAGCCTGGCCTGAAGAGACTAAAGCAAATACCTGGAGGGACGTTGCGATTTTAACCTCTCCCAGCAGCAGCAGCCCTTTCCGGAGAGGCCCCGGCTGCCTGCAGCGCCCTGCCTTTTGGCTTTACGGGGGCTGTACGCATCCTCTGCCCACCCTCGGGGGAAATTTCAGCCTCAAAAGCTGCAGGAGCCTGTGGCTTAGGAGGTGTGCCAGGCAATAGTCATAAAAAAGGCTGGGGTGGTTAGAGAGGAAAAATGAGATCTTGCTTCTTTATGTCCTTCTAAGCCATTTGCCATAGGCAAAGGGCTTAAGAAATTATTTTATGCAACTGCTTTGGTTAAAAAGTAAAAGCAGCTCAGCTTTTTTTTTTTGTTTGTTTGTTTTATTTTTATGTGGAGCCGGAAGAGGGGCACCCAACCTGCGGTGACCCTGGGGGCTGCAGGGCTGTACCTGCCTTCAGGGACCGTCCTTCACCCAGCAAGGTCCGGGAGGTCCTTGTGGACAAGGACAACTGTGGCTCAGGACCCACCTGCAAGGGCGCAGGGCTGAGTGCAGGATCCGTGCGGGTGCCTGGAGCTAAGCAGGCGCTCGCAGCCCTCGGGGGCTGCCTGGGGGCTGCGGCTCCCCCGGGGGGGCGGGGGGGAAGGCACAAAGCTTGTCATCAAAGGCATCTGTTGTGTCCCGTCCCCCCCCCCCCAAATTATTATGGAGGGGAAAATACAGCGAGGGTGAGCCCAGGAGCCTCGAGCTTTGCTGTTCCAGCGCGGGGCTCTGACATCCCCTCCCTCTGGAAAAGTCGGTACCCAGCAGTTTTCAGGGCACGGTTTTGTACCTTGACCTCAGGACCCCCCCCCCGACACCTGATGCACATGCCTGGCCGCGCTGGGGTGCCGTACCGAGCCTCAAGCAAAACGTAAAAACCCCCAAACCTCCCCCCTGCTTCACCACGAACATCTCCTGCAGCCTGGGGGAGCTGCCAAGCCTCAGGAGGTTGCCCCCTGTGGCTCAGAGGCCAACGCCAGAAGTCAAAGGCCTTTGTTACAAATCTCAGTTTTTGGTTATTCAGTGAAGCTGACGGGTCCCTTCCCGCTGGTTCCTGGTCTTGGTTTCTACCTTGGGGCAGGGATTTATTTTGAAATCCTGAGCAAAAACAGTGCAGCAGCTCTCAAGAAGGCAGCTGATGAAGGAGAGGTCATTTTAACAACGCTAAAATACTTCCAGCCATTTAAAACAAAATACCTCTTCCACGATTGTGGCTTGGAAGAGCAACAGGAGGCTTCATGGGCACCTCCGCACAGTATGTGCAGTGCAGACCATTCCCCCCAACCCTCGTCTTCTGTGTAAAATCAGATCTGACAAATCTAAAGCAAGAGAAAATCAAGACATGACCATGAAGGACAATATCAGGCCAAGCCTGTTAAATTACCTCCCCCCTTTCTGTCATGTCTCATTTGCTACTGAGCTGTCAGCTCCAACCCCTCATCAGCCAGCTTCCATCACCCTCCCGTTACATTTTCAGCCTCCTGGTTTCTCTCCAGCCAAACCAGAAGGATTCCCCTTAAACACCTAGAGAGTCAGCCCGTGTCTCCTCTTTAATTGACTTAAATTTTCCTTGGCCAGGACGCCTGCAAAGACACGCCAACGCGGTCCCGGTTGCTTCCCGCGCCCTCCCAAGCCGCGTGATGCTGCGCCCGCAGAGCCAGGGAGCTGCTGTGCCACCCCGGGCTGGGGAAGGGACGAGGGCTGGGGAAGGGACGACCCCCCGCTTCTGCTGCCTCTGGCTAAATGCTGCCCTGGCCCATACCTGCGCTGCTCCGTAAACGCTAATTGCGCCAGATGCTCTGGATTCGTCTCTGCCACCCCCTCCCAGGCTGAGGACACCCGCGCTGCCACCTTACGCCTCCCCAGGCATTAATCAAAGGGCACACGAAGCTTTTGATTTATGGTGTGCCCCAGCCTCCGGCAGTTAGCACCAGCACACACCGGGGAGCTGCGAGAGAGCCCAGACAGCCAGCGCCGGGGAGGGGGATGCTTGCCGTGCCAGGCACCTCTTCCTCACCTTCCTCCTCTGCTGATGCCCTGCACCCCAGAGCCTGGTCTCGACCCTGTGCAGGTTCCCTCACTCCCCTTTCCTCACCTCCCGGAGCACATGAGCAGACCTGGGTGGCAGCTATGGAGGAGCTGGGATGCGGGGAGCAAAGAAATGACACAAGCAAAACTATCCCAAACTGCCGTCGCGTCACGCGGGAGAGGGGACGGCTCTTCCTCCGGTGAAACTCCGCTGATGCGCACAGGTGCTGCTGTGGGCCTCAGCAGGGAAAATGAAACACAAGGTGCGTACAGCTCAGTTTTAATTTGACCTGAGCAGGAGCACAAGCACACAACATCTGCACGTCCTCCGCGTCCTCCTACCCCTCTTCCTGCGGTCCCAGCTGGTCCCGTTTGAGCCGCAAGGTCTGTGTCACACCGAATTTCCCACGTGCAGAGATGGGCAATTCTCAGCAAAGCAAAACCCTGGGGTGTTTTTACACCCTGCGGCTTCAAATCAACAAGAGCTGTAGCTTGTTCAAAATGTAAATGTGCTAGAAAACAAGTTTCAGATGGGTTTCAGAAGCAAAACCTCTGCATACGATAGCGATCATGTTTCTAAATGTTAATTTCTTATCTCACCTCTCCGAAGTCCTTTGCAAGGGTTTTATCCTGTTAGAGGAAATCCATCCCCCTGATTTTCCCAGGCTTAGAGAAAAGCAAAGCGAAGTATTGATCCTAATGAGATAACACTGACAAGAAAATGGCAAGAGACAGTCCTATCTATTTGAAACTTATTCTATTTTTGACTAGTGGGAAAAATACATGATTATCAATTATCCATGCAAATGGGAGATATCCAGCCTAGATATCTGGTCTGCTGTTCATGGTAGCCTCCAAATTCCAGCTACCTCTGCATTTATTTATGTTTTTCTGTGTGTTTTGTTCTTTAAAAAAAAACAAAACAAAACCCACAAACAAACCCCAAACCGAGAACAATCCCTTACACAAACCAACTCCCAGAACCACTGGCAGTTTCATATTAAAAGAACATTTGGTGGCATTTTAATCTCTGAAGGTAATGTAGATATTTGTCATTTCTGATCTCCCCTTTCTGCAACTGTCCACAGATGACAAGATCCGTGAAATTGCTACCGCCAGGGAGTGGAATGAGAATTAACCTCGTGCCCGTCAGCTGCCTCAGCACCACCCTTTCCACACCAGCCTTGACCATCGCCACTGGGAGAGGCAGCTTTTGGGGCCACGCTGCCATTCACCCCACGCCATCTGACACACCGCGGCCCCGCGTTAGCGGATGATAAACTCCCCCGTGTTAACAGATTGCTTTAAATCCAACACTTTCTTTCCCATTCTCATTTGCTTTGCCTTTCATGCTGCTTTCTCATGTATAAAAGGAGAACCGGGGGAAAAAAGAAAGAAAAGGCACATGAACACCTGAAAATCTTTTTCATATACCTCTGCTGCTACCACTCAGTGCTGAATCTGAATAGAAACGGATGGGAGGGAGATGGGGAAGGATGAATAACATTTCATGCCCTGTAGTCAAACATAATTTCAGGCAGGAGATGAGCAGGGACTGGTAAGATGGCTCATCCCAGCAGATAGCTAATGTCCGCTTCAGAGCCCGCTCTTTGAAGACTGGGTTCTAATTTCCAGCCTGCAATTACTGCACTGGAAAGAATTTCTCAGAAAACGGGGTCACTTTCTGGGGGTGGGGTAGGGTTAGATAGGAGGAGGGTCGGAGTCCCAGCGGAGGGAGGTCCTCGGGGCTTGGGGGTTGGTAGATGTGGCTGCAATGTGCTGCCACCACTCTCCTGAAAAGAGGCTGGTTTCAAGTGACTTAGGAGCTGAGACACAGCACTGCTGAGGGTGCTGGCTCTTCACGCTCTCACCTGGGGCACCTGCTTCTGCTTGGTGGCAATGACTCTTCAGGACTGTCCTCGGTGTCCCTACAGCCAAGACTTTCACGTAGGTCTATATCTCAGTCTCAAAACCTGTGGCCTGATTTTCCAAAGCACCAAAAAGTCCATGTTTCTCCTTCCATCACTGGCAGTGGCCAGGAGCTCGGCGCTTTACACAACGACTACACAGGCAGTTTCTGATTTTCAACGGCACTGTGAGGACAGGAGCATTGCTATTACTTGGAGAGCTGCTCTGCTCACGTTTCAACAGTGCAATGAATGCTCTTGCTTGGAGGCTTTGCCTTTGCTCTTCCTGACTTGGAGCTCTGGTCCCATAAAGCAATGGTCATTATGAGCCAGATTTGCCACAGCAAGTGCTTTTGACACTTCCTGAGTCACTTTTCGAGTCACTTCTTGTGGTATCTAACAGAGCTGATGCTTTCCTGGGCAGGGGGAGATAGAGGAATGCCCTGCCTTTCTGCCTTCCCCATAAGTCGTCTGCAAAAAGCAGAATAAAGCAAAATGGTCTACTGACAAATGACATACGGTGTCCCCTTAGCAGGGCTGGGGACCGCACTGGTTGACCAGGTCAGATTTAAGACCAAGCGTCCAGATGGGATTTGCTGCAATTCTGCTTTGACCCAAACTGACCACACTCTACAGCTCAGACTTGCAAAGGTTTTAGAGCACCTAAACATGCAAACAGGCACCTGGCAAAGATTTTCAAAAGCAGCTAAGAAGATTAGATGTTCAAGTCCCATTGGGCTCTGAGAATTAGGCATGTAACCTGCTTAGGCGCTTTCAGAAATTCCTTCGGGGATTTAATTGTTTGGGTTGAAACTTTCTGCAGCAAGTGTGTGCCTCTCCGAACTGTCCCACCACCGTCTTCAGCCTCCGCAGTCCAGCCATTTTTGGGGGGAGAATGGTGAGAAATAAGTTGGTAGGAAATTTTTGGACAACTTTTCCTGCTTCGGAGGAGGATCTTGAAATTCAGAGAGCGGTGGCCAAGGCCTCACATTAGACACGTGCTTTTCGCTGTCCCGATGAGAAGCGGCACAAAGCCAAGGCAGGAGGCAGGGCTGCCTTCCCTGGGCTCTAGCAACTGCCATGATGCAGAGTCGGGCTTAGAAGAAGGAGCCAGGGAGGGGAGGAGTGAGCCTGGCAGGGTGGATGGGGGAAAGGGACGTGGGTCAGGGAAGGGAGGAACCCGGCTGACGTACTCCAGGGGCAGCAACCGGGATGGGACAGGGAGATGCAGCAAATGGGACAAGCTGGGGAGGTGACAAGTTTGTACCAGACTCACGGGTTCGAGATGGAAAGGGTCAAGAAAGCAAGGAAGTGGCACTGTAGCTTATGCCTACTAAATCCTATAAGCCCTCGTTGGCCTGGAAGGGAGCCCAGGGTTTCCAACGGGAGCCAGCACTCAGCTGCCAGCAAATCTGTGCAGCAAAGCCCCCAGATAGCCCCCCAGTGCCGCTCGCTGTGAGCCTGTGCTGCCCCGAGTGCTGCCCCTTCATCCCAGCTTCTCACCACTGCCACCCATGGGAACCCTAAGAACATGAGACACGATAGCCCGGGCAACTTTAAATTATAAAGCACTGAAAAAAAAAAAAAAAGACCTTACAAATAAACAACCTGCAAAACAAATTGCTCTCCTTTCCACCTCATGTTTCCAGCAGCTGCCAGCAGGCAGGATGCGTGTGCCAGGAGCTGGGGCACCAGGTCGGGTCTGGGTTGAATCCTTGTTAATTTGCAGACTTGCTCCATGATTTGGACAAGTTGCTTGGCCCCTCTCTGTCTGTCAGAAGGATAAATACCTCTTCCCACCTGAGAGATGTGCTGAAAATTAGATACACTTGTAGGTGTGCAGACAGTACAGCAAGTACAGAAAAAGAACAACACCTCAAAGGCTTTATCAAGATCAGATAAGGTTGCCGCCAGCACAGGAGAGGGCGGTGGCAGAAGCCTGTGGGTCGCTCCCAGGGGTACGGGCTGGTGCGCAGGTCGTAGCGCGTGCCCGCTGTGCACCTGCAAACTGAAGTGCTTGAGCTTTGGCTGGCATGAACCTGCAGCAGGGGCTATGCTGGGACGTGCTGCCCAGCCTAACGATGGCTAAGATGTGTTGAGTTTTATAGTTGCCACTTTGGAGCAGCGTGGGCAGTTGGAATGCGGCTCAACTTGGGATAACACCTCGGCTTCATCTCCCTTTTCCAGTCTGCTTCAGAAGACTGCAAACAGCAAATGCGATGGGCTCAGTGGAGCCTGCACGATGGGCAGGTGACGGTGTACCTCCGCTGAGCGTGAATGATGGGCAGGTGATGCTGGACCTCCCTCTAACACGCCCGACGGGCAGGTGATGGTGTACCTCCATCAAGACAACACCTCTGCAAGCGCTGCAATGTTGCTGGGGTAGGGGATCACACGTGGGAGCAGCCCTGCACATCTCTGTTTGCCCATGGAGGAGAGGGAACCCCGCACTTCTGCCTCTTTTATTTCCCTCCTTCTCTTTGGCATCTGGCCGGGGGTTTCCCTCGGCTCTCCTTGCCCTCCAGCCCAGTCCAAATGAAACCCAACGCTTTCCTCTTGCCTTTCTGCAGAGCCCCACTTCACTGTCATACCCGCGGCGAATTTATCCTCCTCCACTCCGAGAGCTGCCTGCAGTTCATTAAATATCTTAAAAGTGTTAATGATTTTTTAAGAAAGACCCAAACTGTCTGATGTTTTTCCAGCTCATTTTCTGCTGTTATCTCCCGAAATCCGGTGGGCAGTAACGACACGTCTGAGGCAGAAAATGGGATTATGATGAACAGAGTGAACACTGGTGATATGGGGACAACATTAAACGTTTGCAGCTTCTTTTCTTTACCTTTCCTTTCTGCAGGTATCTGTATAAGCACATCCACCTTGCACTGAGCTGAGCTGCGGTGTCCCAAAGCGAAGCCAGAGGAGAGATGAGGCAAAGCTTTACACAAGCAGGAATTTTGCAAGAAAATCACTATTTATCTGACCAGGGGCAACATGTTGGATAAAGTCACAATTTTTTTCCCCCCCTCTGTAAAACGCTGCCAGGATGCTCCTGGCTTGTCCTTCCACAGACAGACACTGCAAAGGCGCATAAGAGAGAGGAACCATCCAGGACTGCATCTTCCAGACCCACAGGGTTTTGTAGTTTAATAGCCAAAAGCAGGGAGTGGTGGAAGAAAAAGAAAAAAATCCTGGCTGTATGTGGCCAGGGAGAAACCAAGAGGTTGGGCGACTTGCCTAAAGTTACCCAGCAGAAAGGGGGATTCAACCCGCATCTTCCAAGTTGTTAGAATTAAATTTTAAGCTGTGCAACTTTTGCTCCAAAGACACTTCAGAAAGAAAATCGATACTTTTTGGAGGGGGAAAATAGGCAACACCCCCCACCCCCATTTAGTGAGCCTGTATTTTTGTGCAGTTTGCAAACCCTGGAAGTAAGCATCTTCCTGCCGACTACAATTGGCGCTGAGGGAAGAGGAGGATTTTTCTGGAGTTGTGCTTCTCCCTATGAAATGTGCGTCTGGACGAGGGAAAGAGCTGTAGAAAACAGCTGGCAGCGCAGTAGAAAAATGCATTGGCTCCACTAAGCGTATGATTATGAAAGTTTCCCACCTCAGCCGAATCAAACCCAGTTTCTTTCAGAACAAGAAGCACTTCTCAACAACGGCTCTTCCCAGGCCAAATTTCATCTTTCAGAAATAACACCGTGCAAGTACTTTTCACATAGCAATAAAAAGGGGTTTCTTATACTGCCTTCAGTAAGGCCAGGCAGTTGCAGCTGGCCAAACGGATCTTGCCCAAATATTCCAAATATTCAGCTTTGTACAGACACCCAAATCTGGAAAACTTCAATTGCCCAAGACGTGAAGGTCTGTAAAAGTTATGTGGAAACTCAGACATGGGGCTAGAAGGGAGCCCCTTCCCTGCCCGGCCAGTCCCAGCTCTCTGCAGCCTCATGGACTTTGTCCAGCTGATGATTTCAACTTCGAGCTCTTTAGAGAGACAACTATAAAAAACCTGCTATAAATCTGGTCAGCACGGAACACGCTTGAATTGTGACCTGTAGGTACCAGCACAACAAATAGTCACAAATGGGGAAACTGGGTAATAAATAGAGGAACGGGGTCCCCGCAGAGCTCAGGGCTGCCTGCGCTGCCCGGCAGCACGCAGCGGGACCACGGGGACACGGCAGCTCCCCAGCTCTTGCCATCCACCTCTTCTCCAGGGTGAGAAAAAGGTCTTGGAAAATTGACAGGGACACCCCTCCCTGGGGCCAGCTCTTCCCCGTGGCCACGGTCCCACGCTGCCCATCCGGGTTATTTTCCCTGCCCACCCCACAGCCTTGACTTTTGCCAGAGTTCAAAGGCACACCAAGACAGATCGGGCTCAGCATCGAGCCAGCCTGGGACTGATTCCCAGCCTCAGGCAGGAGCTGGGTGTCTGCACCGCCCGGCAGGAGCGGTCGCAGCTTCACCTCGTTTTTAGTGGCAATTCCCAGGTCATTTCAAAGGTGGTCTTCAGGGATCACAGACAGGGACCTAAAACCACACCAAAGCTGATGAAAACACTGGCATGATTCCTAACAAGGAGAAACCACCAAGTTTCCCATCACTCCAACAGTCAAGGTCCTTTTAGATATATTGATCACACGCTGGCACTGGGAAGGGTGCGCTGTGCAACATGCCCCGAAAGCCATACCTGTGCTTCCACGACGAGGACCACGGAGGGAAATAAAGGCTCGGAGAGCTCAGCTGAACCACCCAAGGGTATGAGTACAAGACAGTGCTGCCTCCCGCTACACCCTCCATCGGCACGCGAGGCCCCGTCCCGCCGCGAGAACCAGGCGTGTCACAGCCCTCAACACGTCAGTTCAGATGAGCCGTTCTTGGGAGGAAAATCAAGCAATTGCTCCAAGGTTTGCCACATCAGGCAAATGACTCGCTGAAGCTAAACAAAAATAAAAGATGTTTCTCCCTGCTTTCTCCATCTTCCCCTCTCCCCCTCCCCACAAATCCTACCAAGATTACAGTTTTAAAAAGCACTTTCTCTTAAATGTGGGAGGAAGATTGCCTGAGCTTTCATGCGTTCACTGCTATATTGTATTGTTGCTGCTTTTAACATGTTTCGCTCAGTTAAATAGTAACTGATGACAGCTACACACTTGAATCCTTTGGTGTTTTTGTCATGGATTTTATATATATGTCTTATAAAGAACAGCACACTGCAAGGCCTCTTACCATATCAAAAACAACAAAAAAGCACCCTATTTCTGTGTAAGGTATCAAAGCAATAACATGTGCCAGTGCAGCAGAGCCAGCCTATCAGAGGTTTATCGGGTTTTATTGGCCTTGGGCAACTCTGCACACGATGGTCTTTAGAGTGACATGGAATTTATTAAACTTTTCCACAGCCTGGCAGTCTTCTCCCAGCTCGTCCCCACCCCCAAGCTCTTTTCTTTTGAAAAATGATTTCTGCCAATCTTGTGCTTTTGAAATTTTTCTCTCTCTTTTTTTTTCTTTCTCTTTTTTTTTTTTTTTAATCGCTGGTCGCTGGAGTGCAACTCCTCAAGCATCTGTTTAAAGAACCCCATTAAGGTCCCACTGCAACAACAACAACAACAAAACACAGAGAGAGAAGCAAAAAAGCAGCCACGCAGCCCATTACTGCCCGGTTCAGCCTTATTGCACTACATTACTCGATATGTCAAGCTCTGCATACATATTACACACACCAAGGTGTTTGGGTTTTTTCCCTTTCCTGGATAGCCTCATTTAGGCTTTGTGTGGTGCCCTGTAATAAATTTCATCTTTCAGACAATAGCCCGTCGCCTTCGGTTGCCTGCCCCTTCCATAATCCAGTGCTGTTGAAAGCATCGCCTTTGCTTGCCGCTTCCCATCAATGAAGTGGATCATTAGGGTGATGCCAGCCGGCGCTGTCGGGGTTTCCATCAGGCTGCAGTGCCCTCCCTTTTTTTCCCTGTTTCCCTACATTCCTGCCTTTTTAGCTCTTTACAGCTTGGCTACAAAAATCTGCTGCAGCCAAAGGCTCCGTCCGCGAGCGGTGTGTGTACAGGTGGGGGAGCACGCACAGGCTGCCGCACACATGCAGCGGGGCGTTCCTGAGTTTAGATGCGTGTATTTATTTGCAAGCTTATGTGCGCGCATCTCGGGGCGTGCACCCGGCAGAAGGAAGGGAGCACACCCAGACTTCAGCTGCCAGTTTGAAAACAGCCACAGATGGTTCGTGGGCTCTGCTCAGCTGGTGGGTTAGTGCTTCTGCTCTCCTGTGCCCAGGGGCGAGGACTTCTGCTTCTGACCTGGGGCAGCAGCCCCATTTACTCCCACAGCGACAAACCACAGACAGCTTGACACCAGTTGCTTGGACAGCATAGCGGAACATTATTTTTTGTAACTTTTATCATGTTTCCTGTGCGTGAACTTCCCCCTGCAGGGCAACAGTAGCTCAGGGACATAGTGGCTGCCACCAGGTCTTGCTAGACCCGCTGACGACCCACACTTGGCTCCAGTACATCATCCAGCAGCTTCCGGACATCTGCGCAGTGCACAGAAACACCACCTCAACGTGGTCACCGGCAGGAAGGACTCCCGTTGAAAATGTTGTGTACCTCCCTTTACATCCTACGCTCAATCTCCGGCACTGTCATAATGTCCCGGTGTTATTTTTCACCCCTTATGGCCAACAATATGGTAAGTGCTGCACAGAGAGGGCTAGGTCCTGCCCTAATCAGATGGCAATCTAATTTCTAAATATTAGCATTAAAAATAAGTACGTTCCCTAAGCAGAGTGCACCACAGGCACTGTCCTTTCACCTTACATCTCCAGCTGCTGGGAAGAGGCCACACAGGGCTGTGTTTTAATGCTGAGATCTCCCCTAAGAGAGATTCCCCCGCCCCTTCTCTCATCAGGGTGTTCCCCAGCATTGCCGTGCAACAAGCCCACTTGTTGGCAGGGGTAGAGCTGGGCGCAAGGTGGTATTTTCAGCTCCTAGTTACATTCCTCTGAAAGACATTGAAAAAATAGTTTGCGTGTGCAGGAGGCAAGAGGGGCAGCAGGAGCCATAACGCGAGCTCAGGCACCGGGACTGGGCTGCTCCCAGCCCTCCTCTTCGCAGGGATTTGCTGTCTGCCAAACCGCAGTTTGCCATCGGGCCCCAAGCGCAGGGAGTGCCGGGGACATGGGTCAGCGTGGCAGGTGCTGCACCCTGGCAGCTCAGTGTGCTGGCAATGCCCTCTCGCTGATTTTCTTTACCCAGCGTGCAGAGAGGGCTGGCCCCTGGATGGGGCTTGTTACTGACGGCGAGCCCCAGCAGGACTGGGCAGGCGGGCGTGGGAGACGGATGCTACCTCGGAGAAACAGCAGGAATTATATTAGCATCCTTTTCCGTGTGACAATGCTGCTGGTTTCCAAGGGTGGATTCTGCCTCCCCCTACTCCAGACATACAGAAGTATCTACATCTGTGCTCATCAGCGCAACCGCCTTTAGGAAAATGAGCACTTTTAAAGCACAATCCATCTGACCTATTTTCTGACATGCACCTTAGGATGAGATGAATCGTGCACTAGCAATGCCTATCAGCTATATGGGAAATCTGGATTAATAGCTCAGCTGAAGCTGTCTAAATTTGGATAGATGAGCCCAGCTCTGGGTGCCATAACCCCGGAGTCGATGTCAGCATCTACACAGAAGCAGCTGCCAAAATTTTATTTACTTCATTTATGCTCTTCCGCTAAAATCCAGGTTTCTCACCTTGCAACACTTCACCCACCTGCTTCTCACGAGATGAAGGTGGTGCTTAAAGACAAAGCACCCCTTCAGGGTGGCTGGCTGAGATGAAAAAGAGAGAGCCAAGGGGGGGAACAGGCGACGGTGTGCAAGACTGAAGCTACAGTGGTAATCAGCCCACATGATGTCACCCGTGTGCTCATAACGCCAGCTGCGACGTCACAGGCGGGGCTTGCAAATCCAGAACGCGAATCCCAAGAGCAATGAAACCCTTTAGCTGATCTAAGGCAGTTATTCCCAAATAAATGCCCCAGGTATGAGGAGCACATCCCTCTTTGATTCAAAAAGGAAATGTGTAAGTGACAGTACGTGACAAGCAAAGCTTCAGGATCTGCACAAAGCCATAAAGCAGAAGATACTCCTGAGACCTCCTCTTCCTGCAGAAGAAAACATACGGCGCTTCACTGGGTAGCTCAGCAAAAAAAGAAATAAATAAAGCAGCATCGTTAGGATATAAATAAGTCAAAGGGACCAGCACATAGCTGTCTAGCAACAGCTTCGAATGAAGATCTCACGTTTTTCACCAAGCTCCAAAACAAAATTGGTAAGAAAGAAAATAACCCCCCGTATTTGTGCCATTTCCAGGGATTCAGGAGTTTGATGGTCGCAAGCAGAGAAACGACCCTTGCGGGCAGGAAAGTGAGCGCGGCTCCCCGGCAGGCCATAACGACGCTTGCGCCCTGACCATGTCACACACGCGCGTTCCTGCCCAGGCCAGTCCCTGGCTATACAGCGGCGGGGTTTTTTCTCCCGGTGTTACAACTTTTCCAGGACTGAACCAGGCACTAATTAGAACGCCGCACATTTAGTACAGCAGGTTATTGCCTGAGATGCCTTTATGGAACGGAGAGGAATTGAGGCCGCTGGTGGGTGAGATCTGCGGGTGCTTCGGGTGCCCCAGGGCAGGGCTGTGAGCACAGCCTCCCGCAGCCCCACGGACACCCTCCGGCACCACGGAGGCACATCTGCTCACGTACAGCAGGCCCGTGCCTCGGCTCCTCGCGCCGTCCGAGCGAACCCAGCCCAGCACACGAGGCGGCTGCGTGCGCCATGGACCAGCGCTTGCTGGATGACAGAACCTCCTCAGCAAGGCACGGCTCCACCTTTCTGTCCCTGGGGGGTACAGCCAGCCACACCACTCGAGCGCAGGGGTAACCCCCGCAAGCCTGGACAGGCACCGGCTGCGGAGGGTGGAGAGCCTGCAAGTAGAGACCTTGTTCATGGTCTCTTCCTCCACTAAGGGAATTCAGATGAAGCTTGCAGGTGGCGTGTGCAGAAGCTCCAGAAGGAGCTGGTTCTGCAGGCGCCAGGGACGTGCCCTGCGGAGCTCTCTGCCCAAGGACGCTGCAGCTGCTGAGACCTTACATAGCTTTAGGGAGAGACGGGATGTTTAATGAAACCTGAACACAAGAAGAGGAGCTGGGTGGATCAAGGAGAGGGGACGTAAGGGCTACAGAGAGATCACCTAGCACAGACAAGGAGTGAGAATGGGGCTGGACTTGACTCTTCAATGGGTTCTGAGGAAACGGAGGATCCCCACAAGATCCTCAGGATAGGCTCAGCCCAAACCGCTGACAAGATCACCTGTCCTGGGTCTCCCCACCTCCTGCCTGCAGCCACGCCATGTGGAGGTGGGAGCTCCTTGCTCCTATCGACCCCCCTGCAACGTCCCCTTCCAGCCCCCTACCAGAGGCCAGAGTATCAGAGACTGAACTGCCCTGATATTTAACAGATCTCTCCCTGCTATGCATTTCCTTTATTAAATAAAGAAGTAAACCAGCATCTCTTTGCCCTGAAGAAGCTTTCAATAAGATGGATAAATATGTATAATTAGCCAAGGAGAGAGCAAACTCCAGTGAATACAATACACCCTGTAAGACAACCCTCCACTAAAGGCCTCCTTGTTTAAATGTCAATGTTTTAGCAATAGTGACAAAGAAACATAGGGAAAGGCATTTATTTTTCACTTTTTATTTAATCCTGTCAAATGGGTTCATCAGATAATTCCCATGTAATTTCTCGTGCCTTGGATATCCCATCCTGTCTCAAAAAATTCATGTTTTCCCGGTTTTCCTTTCTAAGCCAGCGTCCAAACAATCTCTAATAGAGGTTTCCCACTCGTGTGATCTGCACTGTTTCTCCTTGACCTTCTCGTTTTACCGGGCTGCCCTGGAGGATGCACAGCAGAGGACAACGCACAACAGAGGCAATGGGGCTGGGTCCCTAAGGCACAGCATCCCACCAAGAGCCGTGGTACAAGAACAATGACATTAAAAGGATGGAGCACAACCTTCGCAGAAGGGACCTGGCCTACTACCTGCAAGGGCTGACGAGGTCCGTACGATTTATGTGCCCCCTTTTGCTGCTCTGCTTTTCCAGCTTGATGAGCTGCCACCGAAAAAGCCATGTTAAGCAGAGCAGGGGAAAAAAAAAATCCCTCCTCAGGTAGTCATCAGAGTGCTACGTTCGGTACGTTGTGCCCCCACCAGCACAGGAGTGGGTCTGAGAAGGGGAGCCGGGGCCATGCTGTTCGACACGCTCTTTAAATGCTGCGTTTTCCGACCTAGAAAATGGTGAGCTATTCGCTCACTGCAAAAGAGAAATCAAAGGGTGAGACTCAGAGCGAAGTCTTGCTTTTTGCATTGTTTCCTTCAGAGGCAAGATTTGGACTGACCACAACCATCACCGCGCCGCGCTCCCGGGGGAATTAGCACTGAGCTTATTCCTCCTGCCCCGGTAAACACCGCTGAGCTGCTGATGCAGCCTCCAACCTTTGTGTGCTGCAGAGGCCCCGGCTAAGGTTGTGTCATTACCAGCAGCAGCCCAGTTTTCAGGGCTGTTGTACTGAGCAGATCCAGAATATTTCCCTAGGGAAGAGCTATTCATTCATTTCCACTGTCTCCTAATATAAAAACGCGAATATCTGTTCGATTCTGCATGCCAGAACTTAGCCTTCGACATTTAGACCGGTGTGAAATTTAAATAAAGACGATAGCAATGTTCTCAGAGCACAGCAAGGGGATCAGCTGGTGGAAATGATGCTGCAAAGCCGTAGGTAAAAGAAGGGGATGGGTGAAGTATTCACTCGGTCTAAATAAAACGTGCTGATATCTGTGGCCCAGGTCCTGGGACGCATGAGATCCAAATCAGACAGAAAGAACCTGGCTCCTTCTAGAGGAAAAGGAGGATGAAAACCAGGGCTGCAAGGGCTCTAGATTAAAAAAATATGTGGTTTTTGGGGTCTAACATGACAGTACTATCACTTTTGTAGAGGACAGGCCACAGGCAAGGCTCACGTTTGTGAAGTCTCAAGGCACCCAACCCTCATCAACCCTTTCTGGTCCAGTTCTGGATCTGCTGTACATAGAAGGAGGCAATTTCTGACATTTTAAGACCTCTATACAATCTCAAGTGGATTATAATGACCTTAATGAAACAGGAGGATGAGGCCAGATACTGAGATCTGCCCCAATCCGGCACCTCTCCTCTTTTATCTTAGGCTTTATCGAGTAAAAAGTGAACCAAACACGGCATAGAAAACTAAGCCCATTTTAGCTGGTTTTCTGGTTTAATTTAGTTTACATTCTGAAGGATTTTCACAAAGTTGCACTGAAAATACTGCTATTTCCACAATGGTTTGTCATTGTTATACTATTGCCACAATTACCTGTCATTACAATCAAATTTATACCAGGACAAGCAAATGGTTCCTCAGAAATTAAACAGCACTACCTGGTGGGGTAATTCCTTCTCCTGAACTTTCCAATAATGAAAACTGTAAGTTAATTTTCAGTAATTCAGACCACAGAAGACCCTCTACCGTTAAACCAAATTCTAACACTTCTATCCTTTTGGGTTGTGATGTTCAGCAGAAAATTCCCAAAAGCACCTAAAGATGTAAGTGGGTTCCTACACAAGATTACAACGTCCCTAGGTAAGTTAGGCTCCAAAGTCAGACAGATGAGGTACTCCTGAGAAATCCTCCAAATCTTAGACAACAAATTGCCTTGTGAAACTTTAGGCAAATAAATACCTTTGAAAACCTGACCATGCACGTCACCAGCTGTAGCTGACGTCCAAGGCGTGGGGTTTTCCTGGACGTGCCTCCAGGGCTGACTCTCAGATGCAGATGGGATACGTGGACAGCCTGGGCTGAGGCCGCTCCTCGGTCAAGGACGGTATGGGTGCCAAGCTCTCCTTGCTCAGGTTTGGTCAAATAAGACACAGCCAATGAGACTCTGAACACTTCAACAAGAAACATGAGAAACACCTTTGTAGTCTTGCTAGCAGCTTACAGTCTCTACAGTTTCCCCTACGGGAATGAATGCAATGCCCGATTCTCTAACGGCCATTTTCCTGCAGGGATTTTACAGCGAACTGCGTGCTGAAAAACCACCTACATGGTGTTACCTTCAGGGCCAGAGTCACGTCATGAGCTTTAAAAGTTAGATGCTTAATTTCAGCCTAGACTTGAAAGCTCCCTTTAAAGTCAGGAGAAATAAGAATCCCTCCAAAGTCATCAGTGTGGTTTGTCTCAGATTGGGATGAATTGCACTGTTCCTCCCGTCGACTAAAAGGCAGCCCACAATAACGAGCTCACCCTTAATGGCCGAGCTGCTAAATCAGGGCAGATGGATGCAAATTAAGGAGTCAAAAGGGGGCATTAGCCCCAGCCTGGAATGAGTCTGCAAAGAGGGTTTTTGGTGCAGACACCTTCTGGACAAGGAGCCTACATGGGAATCCTCTCAGGACCCTATAGTTTTTGGTTCTTTGGGTGACCAAAAGAGCACTACTGAGCTATTCTACCTTGAAAACCCGAGCCCCAGAGGTTTAGCAGGTTTTCACTTCTTTTACATGTTGTTTTATGAAATGTCATTTATCAGACACCTGAGTGTGCAGCTGTGGGGACACAACCTCCATGGCCAGACACCTTGCTGGTTGGCCAGATCCTTGCCTCACGCCTTCCATGGCTACACGCAGCGCTGGAGGAGCTTATCAGAGGGCATCAGGTTGTGCATAAAATGCAGAAACAGGCAGCCTTCCCATGGGATTGCACGGCTGCCACCCAAACGCCTCTGTGTTTGCATGAGCTGGGGATGAAGAACGGGTGAACTGACCTCCAGCAAGACAGAGGAAAGTGTTTTCAGTTCTGAGCATCAGGGCATTCCCAAGGACTGAAGGTCCCGCCCTGTCCAGGGCACTGGACTGCTCTAGCGTCTTTGCTGAAACTTGTTTCCAAGGAGCATCGTCCTCTGGCAGCTTCTCCTGTTGGCCCCAGGTTTGGGCATTCTCTCCCTTGGTCCAGACCCTGACGTTGTTGCAGGTACCAAGACTGCGCCACGTCTCCTTTGCTGTACAGCACCGTGATAGAGGTGTGCACACAAGCTTTAGGGCTTCAGAGAGCGTGGTCCTGCGCCTCCGCGTACCTCCATCAGTCCTGTCCTCTCTACACCTCTGCTTCCCGCACGGCCGTTGGGTACATTTATGAGATGAACCCAGTTGTGGCCCTTATTGACAGAGGCATCCTAGGAAGAAAACTCAAAGACTACCCAGGCCGCTGGGTTTGACAATTTTTTTCCTCTGGAACAGAACTCCTCGCACTGAAGACAGAGCTCATCTGCGTGGGAAACAACCTGGGGGAGGCCAAACCTGGAGCAAACCAGAAACTGAGAGTTGCTGCAAAACCCACCACTTCTGCTTCAACTGCTGGGCACGCATCCCTGACCTGGCTTTCTGTGACAGAAACACACAGCAACCAGCGTTTTCGAAATGTTGTTTTTCAAAAAAACCCTAAAACCCCACCCCTACCAATGCAAGACACTCCACTGCACACTTTTGCCCCGGGAAGGTGACGAATGGACAAAAAGCCCCCATGTGAGAGCTGCTAGACACGCTGCTCAGGGCGTTGCAGGAAGGGGCTCTGATGCCCCGTGATGAACGATGCCGCAGCTCCCACATTGAGCCAACGCGTCAGGATTTTGTACCACGTGTGTACATAGACACGTGCCTACCTGTACATCCATAGTGCAGTCTAGGCGTAGTACATCATTGCGCCCTAGTTCAGCCACTCTAGTTTCAGGAGCTGGATCTAACCCCGCAGAGGGACAGGGTACGCAGGAGCATTACGCTCACTCAGCATCCCTCTGATTCCTTTGGGCTCCGCCTGCACGCTTGGGCAGGAGCTGGCCCTTATCTGACAGTGCAGAATTAGACCGAACGTCGTAAACGCAAGCACAGAAAAGGTCACAGCCAAGCGTTTTGATTCGGAGCGGTTTACGCCCGGCCTTTGAACCTCCCGCAGCAGCGAGGTGGGGCGGGAGCGGGGGCGCGCGGCTGAGTCACACCAGCGTGTCCCCGGGGCAGCCCCAAAAGCAGCCCGACCTGGGGAGAGCCTCGCACTGACAAAGAGGAGATCAGATAATCGCAGCAACTCCACCAGCCTCGTTAACTACCTCCTGCTTTGCACCAGTCCCTGGAAGCATGCAGCCACCTGCCATCCCACCAACACGGAGCCTCCATCGCTCCTCATCCTGAGCAGAGGCTGGCCTGGGGGGTGTCACAGCCACACCATTCACCAGCCGGCGTGGCAGGCACCCCGGTGCCAAGCGGCCGCACGAGCGATGGAGGTGCAGTGCCACAAGGTGTGCGTGACCCTGTCCCACGGTGGCCCCACCGCTGCTAACAGGAGCACCTCCTCCAGCCCCACCAAGCTCTTCTGCAGCATCAGCGCACCCAAAATAACACCAGCACCGCCACGCGGGTGCCCCCTGCCCCAGCGAGGCAGGGGAGCCCTGGGGAGGGCGGATGCCTTTGTGCCCCCCCTTAATTCACCTGCAGCTCTGGGGTGCCAGAATAGTGAGGGAAATGCTGCAAAACCCCTCTGGGGGAGATGGGTCCAGACGTGTATCCCCCATCTCCTCTCCTGCAGCTGTGGATGCTCTGGATACCCAGGTCCCCTTTCAGGCCTTTCTGAGCCCCGTGAATGCCCCACTTGCCTCGGAGCTGCAGGCCAGTCCCAGCAAAGAGGGTGGAAAAAATACGTCTTGTGGACAGTGTTCAACTTGCTGCTGTCCAGTCCCATCAGGTGTTCCCTGGTTTCTGTCTCACAAGAGTGTGACTACCAGCACCTGATTTACCTTCTCTGTGCCATTTGCTACCTCCTTTTTAGCGGGGAGGGATCATATCCCCTCATGTTTATCTCATCTTCAAAATAAATGGTCCCCCTCATCCTTCAGTCTCTCCCCGTCTGGAAGTCTCTCAGTGTCTTCAATAATTTTTGTCTCCTATCTCTTGACCTCTTCTATTCCTGCTGCATCTTTGTGAGGCAGATTGACTAGAAACGAACACACTATTCCAGGCAAGACCACAGCACTGATTTATGCGCTGGCATTTTAATAGTCTCAGCAATATTTTTAATCCCATTCTTCCTCAAATTTTCTTTGCTTATCTGCCAGTGGCTCTACGCGGAGAGTAGAGATTTGCACATGGATGTCTCTCTTGACACCGCTCTCCTCTTCCTGAACGGTTACAGCTGATTTAGAGCTCATCGCGCCCCCAGTGCTCCTTCCCACGTGCAGCACGCTTTGCATTTTAGCCTCTCTGCCCACCGGCGCACTGCCCAGCCCTCCAGCTTTATCGGGGGGAACCCTTGCGAGGTCTTCCACCTCTTTTCTTGATTAACCCAAAGGTATCTCAGGCACTTCCAAATTTTGCTGCTCACGTATTCTTTTCCCCAGCTCACGAACAAATATACTACACAGTACCAGAGCCCGTACAGTTCCCTATTGCACCCTGCTTTTAAAACTTCCGCATAATTTTTTCTCCTGTTGCCTCTCAGATGGCTTCTCACCCACCGCAGCATCCTGCCCTCCGCACAGCATTCCCCTAACCTCCCCTTCAGCCCAGGTTGCAGGAAGGGCAGTAATATTTCCCTACTATTGACTGACTTGCAATGCCCTGGTGAGGGACCACCCGTCTTACAGTCCATGAAGTGGAGGCTGAAGACTTTCCCTTCCTCCCTGGGGTAGAGGATTTGAGACACAACAAAGGCAAGGGATGGGAAAGAGGTTGGGAAACGCTAACCAGGGACCCTGGACTTGGGCCTCAGCTTCCCTGGAGAAGACCACCACAGCAATAAAACACAGCGGTGCAGACAGCCGGGAAAGGATCGCGGCCAGCTGGGGCTAAATAAATCCACTCTCCAAGGAGAGCCCTTCGATGCAACCAGCTAAGGCATCTCCGAGCCCGAGCACGCGCAGCAGATACGCTCCCACACTGCTGAGCGTTACTCTGGCCAGCACGGGGGTCCCCGATTCCGCTGGGTGAGGAACTGGGTGCAGAACTGGCCCGTGGAGACGCATCTCCAAGCCAAGCCCTCCGCATTTTTCCAAGAACTGAAAATGTGTTTCTCCCCTCACCAGGCATGTTTCTATTCAAACCAGTATCAGCCGTTCTGCAAGAGATTTGCCTTCCTGCATTTATTTTCCAATAACAAAGCTGTCCTCAGCTCTTTAGAGCTGGTATTTTTATTTTATTCAGTTAATATTTTTAAGCATTACTACCGCTATAATAAATGTTAACTATTTGTGCAGAGCTCTCAGTGTGTTGGCAGGGGCCTTTATATGTGCAAAATAACAGCAAATCATAATAAATAATAATAATAAATTATTACGGTTGATTACAAGGGAATGTGCTACATTTTTATAAGCTCTAGACCACCTACAGCTCACAAAATATAATGGGAAACATTAAGCCTTTAACTGGTTTTATACATTCCCTTCCCCCGCTTCCACTCCCCACGTTCTGTAATAGATTTACAAACAGTATAAGGGGAGGGGGGGGAATCTTCCCCTGTAAGAATAGCATCAAAATTCTCCTCAGCCTTCCAGCTGCTGAGTGTTTCTGAAGCCTTCAGTGAAATGCAATTAGTATCTTTTACCGCCTGCCTTCTGGGGATACTGACATTATTGTCTTACTGCAGTTTCACCTTGACATGCAGATCACAAGGCAGCGAGCTGGGTTCTGTCTCCAGACGCCCTGAATTGTGGCACTGCCCCAGCTGGCTCAGTGAGTCGAGAAAAGGCGAAGGAGGAGAAAAGGAGAGAAGAGCCATTTTCTCATCCTGTGGATCTCAGCTTTAAAAAAATGTACAAATAAATACGGGGGAACGCGGGGCGGGGGAAGCGTGCTCCTCCCTAGCTCCTAGCGGGACTGGCATGGCAGAGGGGGCTTTGCCAGCCGGGGAGCAGGCTTTGCTCCGCGCCAGCACGGAGCTGCCAGCGCAGGTCTGGGCTCTGAGCAGCACCCGCTCCCCTCCCCGCCCCATCCCCAGCACATTTCAATTCCATACGGATGCATTCCCAGGACTCTGCATTTCGCTGCAAAAGGGAAAAGGAAAAAATAAAGGGTGGGGGGGGGAAGAGAGGAGGAAAGGAGGAAACCCCCACTGTCAGAATCACTTTACGTCCTCTCAGAAACCACCACCGGGACACGTCATGCCTCTCCGTAGCTGTGCTGACAAGTTTGGCCCCGTGCAACGCTGGGCCACCCGATGAGGAACGTTTGCAGCCACGCAGGTCTCTCCTCTGACACTTTTTGTGATTGGCAAAACACGACATCGAGCTTCAGGGTGTACAGCCTGAAAGAACAAGCTCTCCCGTCTCCACCGGGCAGCGTTTCTCCAGCCCCAGAGCAGAGCCGGGGAAGCCCTGAGCCCGTGTCCCCCAATCCCCGCAGCGCTCGGGGCGGGGAGCACCAGCCTGAAACCTGCCTTGGGGACAGTGAAACGGGTGAGGGCGTTTTGAAGCCCATCCCCACGTGCACAATCTCCTCTCAAGCAACCCGAAACCTGAATCCAAAGCATCCCAGTGACTTCCAGTATCCTTGAATCTGAACTGGATTAGCCATGGTGTATGAAAGAAAGTGTTGGTTAATCTCGTTTTACACCGACGCATCTGTCATTGTACTTGGGAAGCAATATTTAACCGGGACCCACAAAATGGATGGAGGGAACCCGCTGGCTTCACCTTCCACAGGCCTGACCCGGGGCAGATACGATGACCCTGACGTCTGCCGGCTAAGCCGCAGCTGGAGATGCAGTTCAGGTGCAAGACCTACTTTGGAGCTGTAGAAATTGTGTTGTTACATATGGAGTCAGCAGGAAATCCAACCTGTTCCCCGCCTTTCTTCAGCCCATTCTTCTCTCTTATTACTCTTAATTAATACTAATTCTCTGCATTCAACTCTAATGGTCTCATACCCCTGAGAAACCAACATATGATAACTTTCATGTATTCAAATCTCTCTACCCCTAGGAGGGATGAGATAGGAAGTCTCGAAGGATTCACACCCAGGGAGATCCCTCCAGAACCGCCTCTCTCATCCGAGTTCTGGTATTTTTCATTCCAGTGGGAAACGGGAAGGGAAGATAGGCTTTCCTGGTACTTGGTTACTTCCAGTTCTCTTCCCATCAAAAATCACCATACCCAGAGAGGTGCAAAGATGGGACTGACACAAATATTCAGAACATTTCCAGCCTTCCACTACCTCTCATGCACCACCCCCCCCGTTCCTGGCCATCTTTGGGTCGGTACTGGAAAACCCAACTTGCAGGTATGTCTGCTCAATGCAGCAGCATGCACATTTATTTCAAAATTACACCTCGTCCTCAGGATATATGATTAAAAATGCAAAACCCAAGTCATATAAATCTCCACCAAACCAAAATGAAACGCCCTACCACTGCCAGAGTCCACAGTGCCTCTGCGGAGAGGACCAGACGGGGCCCAGGTACCAGGCAGATTATGTGGTGTCCTAATTCACTGTTTCAGAAACGCTATCAAGAGCAGGTCTGTAAGACCCCAAGTGTCAGCCCAGCTCCCTTGTCCTCTACCATGACGGTTGCTGACAAATAATCACGATAGCCCAATCCATAACACTCTCATTTTTCTATGCAGGTGGGTTTGGGGGTGTAAAAGAGGTACCATGCCAGGAATCCTGCTGCCTCTTGAAATTTTCATTAAAATTCTTCATTTAAAAATATTTGGAAAGAAAAGACAGTTAAACAAAGAAACAAATACTAAATAAACCTCCTTGTTTTTCTGATGCTAGACTGACATGGGCAGCTTGTAAGAATTAGTGATTCCAGAGAGCAACTGGCTAATTTCCAAGGGAATACGGAGAGGGGGAAGTAAGGAACAGCAGTATTTTACAGCTTAACCCATTTGTATTTTCTCTTTACAGCTCTCATCTGGATTACCAGATGCAAATTATGTATCATATTTTATTGGCAAACCCTTTTAGTGCACTGGTATGTGAAATTCCTGATACCCTCCAAAAGCCTAGTTTTGCAGCTAAGAGGCTGCATCCCTCATAAATCTGACTTTGAAATGTGAATGTCCCTTCAAATCCAGAGTGGGCATCTGCACCATTACACCACCATGGCACACAGCCACCAGCATCCTAGCCCAGACTCTGTCTCTCAGCGTCAGGCAGATCTCCCCAAACCCTTGTATTCTGCTGTTGTTGTGGTCATCACGTGGATGAAACACAAGTGTAAAAGGACCCAGCTGGTATCTGAGACTGTTACTTTCAAGATTCTGGGAGAGGATCAAATGAAGGAGAAAATTAAATTAAACAAGCAGCACTTAATTATGTAGGCTGCTTTTGTACTCTCCCCTTCCTCTATGTAGTAGCTTCCACCTGAAAATCTTGAAGTGCTTTAGAGCTGGTAATTAAATCTCAGAACTACTGCAGAGAAGGATGCAAGGGAACGCGTATGCAGTTCACTTGATCTTGTCGGTTTGATTATACGTTAACTTCGCATCTCTCCAGACCTCTGCTCTGCCAGGACACTCCTTGCAAGTTAACCTAAGGTCTGTGCCAATGCTTGTAATAATGTTTCTGAATGAGGGAGTCTATTAAAAGGGAAGTCGCAGACTGGATCGGGAGGGAGAAGGGGCGTACGGACGGTCCTCCTGGGCACCCAGCCCCATGGGGAAGGTGTCCTGGGGCAACCGCAGTGCCAGGGATCCCCTTGCTCTGGGCATCCCAGCCGCACCAGCAGAAAAGTGCTGCTCCCCAGCATTTACTGTGGTCCGTGGGGGGGACCCAACCATTGTGACTGCAAAACCTGACATAATAATGTCCCTCCCTTACTCCATTTGGGATGTTTGAAACTAGCAGCTAAGTAAGAGTGCCAGCGTGGGGGCCTCCAAGAGCCAAGTTCATCCCCAGCAAAGCAGTCCATGTAGGATGATACCTGGAAATACCTGTGACTGCACAGATGCAGGACTTGGCAACACCCCTGTTCCAGTGCAGAAGCCCACGGCTGCTTCTGCCCGAGCCTCTCACCCTTGCAGGTGCTCAGGCACCTCATGGGGCCAAACACTTCACATCAGGGAGGACTCCTCTATCAGGGTGGATCTCACCCCGCCGTCAGCAGCCCAGGAGCTGGGATCCGCCCTGCCAGGACAGCCCTTTGGGCATGACGCACGCACAGCAGCGGCGCCCGGGCCCCATGTCATCATCAAATTGCTTCAGAGAAGACCGGCTCAGTGGCATTCGAGAAGCCATTGAAGAGCAGCTTCAGCATAATGTGGTTTAAGATGTCATTTTCAGAGAGCCATGAAAGCACAGGGCGATGCTCATCTGGCAATCAAAAACATTAGCAGAAGTTCTGGCAGTGGATCCCAGAGATGATAAAAATGCAGATGTCCCTGGAAGCATAAGCAGAAATCTCGTTGGCACAGACACTATTGCAACACCGAGACACGTGTACCGAGGGGGATCTGCCGGGAAAGTGCAGTTTCATGGCATGAGAAAGCCCAGCTCATGTTTTACAGCCTCCTGGTATGAAATCACGCCTGTACTCCTGGATTGCTGCTCATGGGCTGCAGGAGCCTCTAGGGAGGCTGAGGCAGAGACAACGCCAAAGTACCTGCCTTTCCGCTTCTTTTGAACCAGGTGCTCCTCTGCAGCTCCCTCCAAGCTGGGAAAGCAGCCGGGCTCATCTCTGAGCTTGCAGAGGACGTGGCACAAAGTGAATGGGGGCAAGACGCCAGCAACCGACCCACTGCACAGTGTGGATGCGACGTCAGCCCCAGCTGCAGGATTCCTGCCCGTGGGATTCAACAGCTTAAAGGATCCCGTTTCAGTAGCCCCAGTATCCTCTAACAGTGAGGAAACACTCTAGGAGTCAACAGATACTTGACTTTTTTAATAGCCCAGCAAGGCTCTGTGGTTTTCCATTTTGTTTTGGATACCAAAGACCTGATTTTTGTCTTACTTATTCCAAGTAAAGCAGGAGTAACCCAGCAGCGCCAGCTGAGGTCCTCGAGCGTGGCTCAGTGGAGAAGGAGAGCCAGCCTGCCGTCAGCCCAAACCAGACTGCAGAGCTGGTCAGGAAGGTGTTTTATTGTGCCACAAAAAATGCTCAAATTGAGACAAAAGCCGAAGTTACAATTTTGTGTGTAAAACAAAATATAAAACTGGAGGGGAAAGCAAAGAGCAGTAAGTATCTCCAGTGAAAGCCTTTCTAGTTGTAAGCTTTTTAAACGTGACTATAATATATTTCAAATTTTACTATAAAGAAAAATACCTGGAGCGGGCTAGGAATTTTGGAACAGATGTTGTTCCTCCTCCCTTCAGAGAAAAGTTTTGCCAACTGTTTTAAAACAAGATTTCACTGAGCTCAGTGCAATTCTACAAAAAACTTCAGGTGACTTGAAACAACCTTTTCCCCTGGAAGCCGTTGCAGCAGCTGAGGTCTCTGCAGGACCGGCCGCCCACGGAGTCCCGGCTGCTGGTGCCGAGCCTGGCCGGAGCCCAGGGCCGTGGGGCTGCAGGGCAGCCGGCTGGGACAGGAGCACGTCGTACTCTGCTCCCACTTGGCGCGGCCGCCAGGCAGTCCTGCTGGGACTGCAGAAACACCTTCCCAGACCCACCTTGAAAACCCTGGGGTTTTATTTTATTTTTTAATTTCTTTTCCTGGCTTCCTGCCCTCAGACGTAGTTTTTGCTTTCAGGATCACACTCCCTCTATGCCCTCAGCCGAAGGGACAGATCAATCTCCCGGCTGCATTACAGGCGAAGGAACCCGGCCCGTGCCTGGGGAGCAAGATCGGGAGACAAAGCCTGGTCTCTGGCAGCCCTGCAGGGCATCACGCCTGCTGCATTGCACCCTCCTCCTCCACAGAGCCCCATGGCCGCGACTCGGCTCCTTCCCACACCGTGCTGCGACTGGACTCCCACGGAGGGAAGTGGGAGAAGAGGCAAGTCGGCCCCACCAGTGTCGGCAAGGAGGATCTCAAAAGGCGAGAGCCCATCAGCAACAGCGAGGAGGAGGACTAAGGATGTATCTAACACAAAGCATTCAACCCCAAAGTGGACACTCAGTTCAATTCCCTTTTTACCCTGCGAATGAGGTACAAAACCCCTCCTGCAGACTTGTCTGACCGATCTACTGTGCCGATGGATGGAGCAGGAGGAGACCGGCAGACTTGCTGGGTGCACGTGAGGAGCAATAATCCTGGGTTGCCGGTCACTGCTCTCGGGGTCATCTGGGTGTTTTCCATTAACATGGCCACTCAGCAAAATACACAGCATTTCCACGAGGTGGGCGTCAGCTTCTCAGGCAAGCTGAAAATCAAACCTCAGGTTCTCCTCGCAAGCAAGCAAGCTCCCCACAAACTTATTACAGAGAGGGTGGATGGCCCTGGCCGTACCCTTTCAAAGGCAGTTTATCTGTCCTTCCCAGGGAAGGTTTCTGGCTGGAGGGTCTGGAGCTGGTGCAGGCGTTGTCCTCCAGCAGAGCAAGATGTGGGTCAGAGGAAGCAGATTTCAGTCCTGCCACACGGGTGACTCCCCGAACTGGGCGGCCCAGATTCATCTCTGGTGCACACCGCGCAGGCAGGTCTCCTGTGTCTTGGTGATAATACTTGCATGGTTTGGCTTTTGGCTGATAAGGAAATCTATGTTTTTAAGCACGCATGACTGCCAGCAAATATAGGAAATAGGTAGGGCTTAGTTGACAGAGCATTCAGCATTTGCTACAGAGGTTTCACTCTTTCCCCACCCAAGATACCCAGGAACAAAAACATAAATAGCAAAGATTTAATCGTTCCCATGCAAAAGACAATATTCTTTTTAATGCCCAGCAGCACCACCTGGGGAGGCATTTTAATGCCAATTACAGCTTTCATTACGCAGCACTGCCTGGTACAGATGCCCCAAAGTCCCCTTTTCCCCATCACAACCCCGACGTAAAGAGCCAAGGAACCCATCCGAGCAGGGGCAGCCCGGGGAGACCAGACCCTATTGTTCTCCCACACTCTCTTGTCATGTTAAGGGCGTAGATAAAAATAACTCGAACTCAAATATTCTGCTATTTATACACTGAAAAGTCAACAGCATAAAGGCTACCGGCCCTTCGGCTGTGCTGGAGCTGATGACCCATTTTCCGCCCGCTTGTCCTTGTAGGTACCACGGGGAGAGCAACGATGGGGAAGAGGAAATCAGGCTGTTTGAAGATAAAGAGGCTTTTCAGGAGCCCAGAGGGCAGTTCAGCATGTAGCCTGCAGGGTAAAGAGGCCGATTTGGGCCGTTGTGTTCCCAGTGCCCAGCAAGTCCATAACAAAGCCTGGAGTCGGGCCGTGACTGGGGCGTTTATGGAGAAGGGCTCAAGCCATCGGCTCCGGAGCACAGGTCTTCAGCTGGACAATGAATACAAAACCCCTGTCTTCTGGTGCTTGCCAAAGAAACAGATGGGTCTGAATACAGATGCAAAGCAACCCATCAAAGGAACCGGTCTTTCCAGACCTAAAGCCTATCAGATAATGGGGCTCTTCAGGGAGATAAAAACGGAATTTCGCCCATGTCGTGCATTAGCCGCAGGAAACGAGACCGATCTGCCCAATCTGGCTTTGCAAAATGCTCCTGATTTACTGCGCAACAATTTTATAGTATCATTTCGGTAGGGCAAGCCACCTCACTCGGTGGATTAGAGCAGCAAAAGGCACATGAAGCTGGTCAAGCATCGGCATCTGGGCAAAATGAGCGTCCCCTCCCAGTCTGGTTGGGAGGTAGCAAGTGCTTTATTCTGCAAAAGAACCCTGCACAGGAGCACCCAGAAAGACAAAGTGACCAGTCAGGTGTCATCTGCGGGGTTCACGGGGGAGAATGTGCCACCAAAGTGAGAATCAGGGAGGAAAATTCATTTGCAAAAAGGGAAAATATATTCACCTGATGCAAATACCATTCAGAATGAAGGTACGGGCTCTGCTCATTTACTTTGAAATTACCCACACTAATTATCTACCTTTCTGGTTTGTTTTGGTTTGTTGTTTGGTTTTTGGTTTTGGTTTTGGTTTTGGTTTTTTTCCAAGGGAAAAATTGGTTCATCTTAAAGCCAAATAAATGCCAAGAAAATCATGCCACCTACTACATTTATGATCAAAATAACCATTTCTTTTGATAAGTTCCAGCAGTTACAATGGCCCAGAGAAAATTTATTCACTGAAGATCACTCACTGCTGAATACTTTCCTCACTTCTTCTCTCAGAAAACTGGTTATGGGTTTTTTTCTTCCTTTTATAAGCAGGGTACTTTTTAATAGGGTAATTTGTACTACAAACTCCTGAAAACATGTTTTGATTTTTTTTGTGTGTGTGTGATTCCTAAAGCCCTAGTTTTGAAACACATACAGATAAAAGTGCTTTGACGTTTTTATTTCTTTACTTCCAGATTGCACACTAAAGAGCCAAAAGTCACTCCTTGTCTCTCAATCAAGGTCTGAGTATAAATGTAGACATTTGCATAGATAATCAGGCTTGGCATGTTATTCCATAAAAGGCAGGAAGACCTAGGCTAACAGTTTCCAAAATGCTGACATTATATGCTCTAGATTATGCAGACCTTTTTGAAGGATTTAAGCACAAATTTATCCCCCTCCACGGCAGATAGCACTTATTTTAGTATAGTGTGCACCTGCAGAAGGAGACAGTAAGTTTTACTCTATTTCTAAGCAAAGCAGAGTGGGAGCAATTTGTTGGTCTAAGAAAGTCCCAACCAAAATGGGGTGAAACTGAGCTATTTGGGCTAGGACAGAGCTACCTCTGCTCTCTTCTAGGATGACTGGGCCAGTGGCTCCTGCAAAACATTTTGTCACCCTGTTGTCACTTCACACCTCTCATCCTACTGGTCTTCATTTGTCTGCTTCACCCATCTGCTGCTTCTCCACATGAACCAGGAAAGATGTCACGGAAGAGGGACTCCCTCTGTAGTTATTTGCTCATGCCATTTATTTAAGACAACTAATTTAGGAGGCGTGATTTCCCCCAGGGACGCACACCTTCCTCTGAGGAATGCAGGTGGAACTTGGGGTCCCAGCACGGGTCCTCTGAATCCAAATTTAGTACCAAAAGTACAAGGGCGACGGTCCTTCAGTGGTGCCCCAGTCTCCCTCTTGCCCAGTGCAAAGAGCCACACAAAGCCACCATGAGCTTCCGCATGAGCAGGGCTAGGGGAAAACATCTGACGCGCTGGGTGGCTGAAACGTCGGGATCCTAAGCATGTGCCTGGGAGGTGCTATTGGTCCACATTTCCATAGCTAAACCTTGAATTTTTACCAACTCCATTTGGAGTCTTCCCAGAAGAAAAGGAGTTTGGTTTTCGAACCCTTCTTACTTAGTCTGCAAATGTGCCCGCTTCCCATTCCCACAGGGATCCCCTTTCTTCAACTCTGTTACGTCCCAACCGTAACCCCTTGCTTGAGGCCTTTGGGAAGGTGATTCCCAAAACATCAGCAGGCCTCTGGAAACACTAAATGCAACATCTGAACCCGACCTCAGCTTGACATTCATCCTACCTAATATCATCTAACTAATATGTACCATCAAAGAAGGTGATGGAATTGGACCCAGGGCTCCTGACTGGAGGGTAGGGGAGAAGTAGCTGGACAAATAGTTAAGTGTAAGTTGGTAAAAGCCATACCAACTGGTCCCAGCTCTTTCTGAAGACCAAACTCGTGTTTTCCCCTTATTAAGCACCCATCTGTGTCACCCAGCTCTAATTAAGCATCTGCTCTCCAAGAGGCTAACAAGTTCTTTTGCTGATAATCCCGACCAGCTTGGCAGCATTATTTACGATACAGCCACGGTAAGTCTCTGCTCTGTTCTGAGTCACTTCATTGTTAGAATAGGATGCAACTATATCATTATTTTAGGAGACATATAAAATATAATCCAATTATATGGTGGATATGTGGAATTCCTGATTATTTGAGAGCATGCCACTTTATTCAGGGGAGCAAAACATTTAAAGAGACAGGTTGTCACTGGGCATCAAAGGATTTGGGATGATATTTAGGATAACAGTTTACAGACATGGAGCAAATCCCATTATAATGCCACATGGCCGTCAGGCTGTCATAGGGGCAGGTACACTGCACTTCTGAGCAAAGATGCCAGCCAGAAGCGTGGTCATCTGAGAGATGCTGCACGTTATAGTCAGTGTGTCCTGTGTTCGACGGGGAATTGGAAGGCTTTCATGTGTATCAGCAGCTGAAGGATCTAGACAGCCGCTGTGTTATCCTCTGCTCCGTGGCGTCCTCCCTGCTGCCTGCATTCTGGGCTATGGGAGAACCCTGATGCTAAAGGGTGGGAGCTTGGGTTTACCCTGCAACCCCCCAAGGACAGGGCAGGGAAAGAAACACGAACACAACCAGAGGGGTGAAAATGGGCATTTACCAAGTGCCGCTGCCTGACCCTGAGCAAGACCTCAGCAATTGCCAGTCAGGCAACCGTGATGCCTCAGCACGGCCCAGAGCTTCCTCTGCTGAAAGGGGCTGGCCTGATTCAAACCCTCTGGACAAGGAGCCTCTCCATGGACTTCACCCAGGTTTTGCTTAGGCCCAGCAGCCATGGGAGAAACAGAGAAGAAAGCTGGGAGGGCAGCGGGTGGCAGTGCCCGAGGAGCTGGCTGCTCTCAGAAAGCCACTCACAGCACAAGCATGTTGTGGGCTTTTTTTGCAAATGACTCATAATCAACAAAATTCCAAGGATAGTGAAAGTTTAAAAGCTGTTCCCTCGGCCAGATACCATAGAAACTCTGCAGTGCCACAGGGATGAGCTCAGAAAATAGCCCAGATGGACGGACATGCCACGCCGGTGCATCAGCCCCGGCCAGGAGCCGCTGGGGGAAAGGCAAAATTCAGTCCAGCGTTTGCCAGAGCTGCCGTGGCTGAACAGGGGGACTCACAGCCCCCACCCCACTGCACCTGAGGTGCTGCAGGGGAACCCAAACCATCCCCACCACCTCCCTCAGCCGCCAGTCGACCAACACATGCGGCGAAGAAAAGCCATCCCTGCCTCCCTTTGCTTTTTCTTCTCTTTGTTTGCTCTTTTATCTCGGCAGCACTCACAAGTCTATTAGCTTGACTGCCGACAGCTGTCCCCCCTGCCAGCCCACAGCAGCACCCATCTCTGCTCACCATCCACCTCCCTACTCCTCACACTTGTATTTTGGGTACTCAGTCCCCGGCGGCGCACGGGACCGTGCCATGGTGGCACCCACGTCCCCAGTGAGGTGACACACACTGAGATGCCACCCCTCCGTGGTGAAGGATTGAAAGAATAAATTGCTGAACAGGACATACTTTCCTTGCGTGAAGTCCCTGGGGAGTTGAGAGGACTAGCAGCAGTGATACATAAAAGCTCTGGATAGTTTACAAAACAGATGAGATTTATATGGCCCTCAAAAATCCAGCAAAGTAGCCTCCAAATTAAACCTCAGCCGTGCTGCTGCCAAAGGCTCTGCCAGCTTGTAAGGAGAACAAAGACGTCTGCAAGTTACTAGCTGCCACTATTTTTTTTTGGTTTTGTTTTTGTTTTTTTCCTTTTTAAAATGCAGTTATTAATCCAGCCAGTGCAAAGTTCAGTAACACCCAGCGTCCTTCCCTGGGTAAGTTCTGGGAGTAATTTCCACCTTCAGACTCTGCCTGCCATGAGGAGCTCCACAAAGGGAGACAGAGACACATGCCCAGGTCGTGCAGAACCCACGCTTCGGAGGTTTTTGTGTCTATGGCCCTGCAGAGCCGTGCTGGGGTAAACGAGGTGCAGCGACGTGCTGCTGAGGTAAGGGACGAGCCTCAGCCAGCAGCAACAGGGACGTGCTCCAGCCCTGCTCGCCAGATGGGTGCAATAAAAGGCTCATTAATGGGGATCGTTGGACCTCAATCTCAGATTGCTGGATGAAATCTCCTCAGTAAGTATCATTATTATGGCACTCTCAATCAAGTCAAGCAGCTTTATGACAAAATCAAAAGTTGTGATCCAGGCAGGGGAAGGATGGGGTAAGCAGCCTATTTATTTTGCTTTGGGTTCACGGCGAGGACCCAGCAAGCTGCCAGGACACAAAGAATGATGGCCATATCCTCTGAGCAGCTGGGGGCAGTTTTAAAAATCATCACAGCCCTCTGCCATCTCAGCCCCAAACCTCTCTGGCTCCACAGCGGGATTCTGTAGATACCAGTATGCCAGTTTGCAGCTCAGAAACAAGAGGGAAAAAATCTCCTGGAGACGGGCTCCCGCTGCCCGCATCCAAAGCACTGTTCATAGGCCAGGGAGAGCAGGGTTTGCACGCCAGGCTCATCTGCACTTCTGATGAGCTCATCGTGAGAACGTCATTTGAACTGTGTTACCTGTTTAGTAGGACTGCCTGTGCCATTTCCCCCTCGCTCCTGCAAAGGTGCAAGATGTTAAAACGAGGCCCTTCACGGTCAGGGCTTGACATCTGCAAGACAGGAGATGAAAAAACACGGGAAGTGCTGCGGAGAGCCGCTGACCAGAGCCAGCCAGCACACGTCCAGGGAGATGAACAGCAGTGTCCCGGCCACGCGCTCTGGTCTTCCTAGAGAGCACGTCCTGCTGCGTCTACTCATTGCGACTTCTTCTAGATACCTTTTTCCATCAAAATCCTTTTCATTGATTTGTACTCCTCTGTCCCCACAATATCTCCTACTTTCCTATTCCATAGGTACCAATTTTGCCCCTTTGAGCTCTGCAGGGTTCAGATGCCGCCAGGCAGAGCCGGCGCACACGGGACGAATGACACTTCCCAGCTCTCGCCTGCAATCCCAGCAGCTCATTTCTTGGCTGAAGGCCTGATCTTTCTGCTTGTCCCTAATACGCAAGGCACCTCCAAAAAAAGGAGGAGCGGGACGTGTTAATCACCAGGCTGGTGGAGGGAGGCAACTCAGCTGGCATCCCGCTGGGATGGCAAAGTCACACTATCCTCCACGTCCGACTCACAGCCGTGGGTCAGCAACACCACGTGGCACCTGAGGACCT
Organism: Sula dactylatra; assembly: GCA_013389905.1. Taxonomy (NCBI): domain Eukaryota; kingdom Metazoa; phylum Chordata; class Aves; order Suliformes; family Sulidae; genus Sula; species Sula dactylatra. The sequence goes on from WEKW01016893.1 coordinate 797,155, forward strand.
CCAGATTTTGGGGTGACTTCTTGTTCGTCACCTGCATCTCAAACCGTGGCTTTCTCAGCTCCCCTGCCAGCGCATCTCAGCTGTCATCTCCAGTTGGAGGCAGAAAGCTGAGATGTGAGGCTGCAGAGCTGCTGCTGACTGGCAGGGAGGGAAGGAGATCAGAAGATCATTCTCTGAAGAATTAAGATCCTAATCTGCCTTAAGCTGCTCAGCCAGCGCCGTGATGGGCCCTCCTGAGGCAGCATCTCATTGGCAAGGACAAGCAGATGAGGCAGAGCGAGGCGTAGCCTGGCATGGGGTTCACAGCCACAAAACACTCTTGCAAAGTAAAGATCAAGCTTCAGATCGAATTTGCCCTTCATTACGTAAGTCTACTGTCACCTTCGCTCATTAAAAGCCAGGGGGGAGAAGCTGCAGGTAGGAGGAATCATCAGCGGGATTATACAAACCGCAGCTGTGCCAGACGGAGATCTGGTCTCTCTCAGCACCATCAGGCACAAGAACCAGAATCTCTTTCTCCTCCTTGCAAAAACCACCCATCCCGTGGAGCGCTGTGAGGACGCGACGCAGCCTGCTGCGTTTGCAGCATCGCGCGAGAGCAGGAGCAGCCGGAGCCTTTAGCCAAGCATGCTGCTCTTCTCCTTTGATGGTATTTATTGCACCAAGGAGATACCACAGCCCGAAGGAAGGGTCAGCCCTGGGGCTTTTGAAAATCCCAAGGCACGGGCAGACAAGGAGAAAATGAGTCTGCCCGGGAGCCTCTAGTTAATCACCCTGATGCTGGCAAAGACATTTTGGTGAGGAATGAGGATGATATTTCCATGCTGACCCCGGAGGACAAGGAAGCCTTGTAGGAACCGCTGGTGCCTCAGGAGGCCACACTGAACAGCCTTGTCTGATGGACGCTGATGCCTTGTGGGTTTTGTGCTTCCTTCAGGGCAGTTTCATCCCAAGCAGATTCCAGCAAACACCACGTACCCAATCCCTCAGCTGTCACTGCAAAAATATGCCCCTGGCATTGGGCAGGAAGGGAGTATATATAACCTAGGCAAGAGAAGATGATGATGATGATGATGGGCAGCTCTGCCGCATGCCTGCCATGCGCACAGGTGAAAAGGTCAGGTTATAGCAGCAATGCTATAACTTACCCCATGCCCTGGGACCAGATCCAGACTGTGAGCAACAGGAACGCTCCTCTTGCAGCAAGTGGGCAATTTGGAGGCTCAAATCTTTAAAACTCCACGATATTTTCCTTCATTACTTTTCCACCTGGGAGCAATATCCTGCCCTGCAGCCTGGCTGCTCCAGGGGATCTTTCCAGCCCACTGCGGTGACTCCCCCTCCAGCACTTCACATTTAGCTCCATGCAAGAGAGCAGCTCGGCTGTTCACGACCTCTCAGCTTCGGGATGCTGCTGCAGGGTGCCAGTGGGAGAGGCACATTCCCAAAATACACTGAAATTGAAACCACACAATCCCTGCTGCACAGCGAAGAGGAGGAAAGGAGTCAGCGAACAAATATTTGTCTGGCTACACTGCTTTCTCGCACAGAAAGTCTGAAGAAGAAAAAATTCCAGCTTTCCACTAAAACTCAACCCACTGACGCTGCCAACACTCTGGGATCACGGCAGCTTGGTACTTTCCCAGTGTTTGGTCTAGTTTTCTTTTGAAGAAACCAACAGAGCAAGGGGGAAGGAGGTGATCTCAAAGCATACAGAGCCAAACTGCTGAGCAGTAAATCAGCTGACACCTTCCTTGCCGCTCCACGACACTAAAAGCTGTGCCAGCTTCTTTTGTGCTCAGCACGGTTGGCTTTACAGCTCCTCCAGAAGTCCCAGGACTGCCTCACCATGTGTATCAGGTCACATCTGGATTGCAGGGCAGAGGGCTATGCTTGAACAAGACTGGCCAAGATGGGCACCACGGTGGTGGTCCCCTGCTGAGCATATATTATCCCACTGGCGTAGGAAAGTAATTCTGCCAACAGGAGGACTAACAAAGCCTGATCTGCTATGCATCGTGTCTCGGTGTCTGGCGTTTTATCCAAGGCAGATTGTGGGTTCAATCCCTTAGCAGACACTAAAGAATCCAAAGGGAAACAGTGGTGAATGTCCTGACCACAGGAAAATCTTCCGAGAGCAACACATTACAGGGATCAGACACTGCACCTAGAGAAACCTTAGCGAGGAATAGATTCTCTGGTGCCTAATATTTCATAATGTGACTCTTTTCTGCCAGCATTTAAGATCTCTTCTCCCAGGTGGGTCCTCTGATGTTTCATACTGCCAGAACCCATGCTGCAGCCCTTCTCAGTGAGGTCTTTTACGGTTAAAATCTCTTTCCTTTGCCTGCCCCCCAACTTCTATGAAATGTGTCATTAAAATCACTGAGATTTTACTCCTTCCATCACATGCCACTGAAGCAAAGCACTGAGCTGAGAAGTTAGTAAGTTAAGCTTGACAACCGGTCTCAGCCGAGTACAAAGAGTGCAGTCACTAACCACACTTCTTTAGGAGCCGAAAGGAAAATAACACAGAAAAGTCTATATAAATAGGATCTCGAGTATTTTCTAGGATAAAACAAGTGTAAAGGTCTGACGTGAATCTTTGCTCATGCTCTCAAGACGTGCTGACATTCCCCACCAGCTCTCACCTCTCCCATGGTGGCAGCCACGACCAGCCTGCTTTGCCAGGCTCTGGCACCAACCAAGGAAATTTCAATGCCTGTGGCAAACTGGAGCTCAAGGAGCAGCTTGCCCAGGGCCTGCAGATTTAAATATGGCCCTGAGTTTGAAAACAGGGCCCTTGTTTTTCATGGAAAGCCCCATTTATCTTCACAAACATCCACTCCATCCAGGCTGCATCACAGCATGGTACTTCCTACAACCTGCCCTGCACTGCCCAGGTCCAAAATAAAATGAGAAAAGGAGTACTGCAAGAGGGAGGTGGCATCGCTGGGCTTCTCCTTTGCTTGTTCCCATGTCCTAGGCAGGGGGATGGAAACATTCCCAAAGTTTTGACTTGCCCCAGCCCTGAGAAACATGAAGTTGGTTACAAAAGCATCTGCTCAGTCTGCCAAGGCAGCAATGGATGATGCAGATGAATCCTCCAGAGCTAGGGAGAAGAGCAGAATCCGAGCAACCTGCCCAGAGCAGCACTGCCGCGCACCTTTGGGAGAGTCTGCTCGCGGCCACCAGCCTCACCTGGGGCGGGGGAGAGGGGAGGAGACCCGCACAGCGTAGGGCTAAAAGTATTCCTTGCATCATGCCATACTAAACAAGGGGAAAGTGATAAATGCAGAAGGACTTGCAGAGTTCTCCCTTGTACAAAAGCTCTTGCAAAAGCAGTCGCCTCTGCTGTCCTGTGCACAGCACAGCTTGCTGGGAGAGGAGGTTTAGTATGCGGGCATTCATGGGAATGCACACACCCCCCCCAGAGCAAGCACTGAGCTCCGTGCATTCCCACTGGCACTCCAGGGGCTGACAGAAGGGCACTGCAATGCTGGCCACCGCTGCAGGAGCAGCCCTGCACTTACCCTGGCAGCAAAAGGAACCATCGCTGCATCAGCAAAGCAGCAGATACGCTAATTGGGTCTACGCGAAGATGGGGAGGGAGAGAAAGGAAGAAGGAAGGTGTGGGGGGGAAGACTAAATCCCTGACTCAATGGGAAGACACTGCAATCCATCGCAGGCAGGGCGAAACCAACCCAGTACAACATTGTCCGGTTAAACTCGTGGCCCCGTATTATTCCCAGCTCACATTAAGTAGCTCTGTAGCGTTAGTGCTGTTCTTGAAAGATAACTTCACCTTTCACCCCTTAAGCTCTAAGACACTCCTAAAAGTACCAGCATGTTATTATGAACATAAGAGCAGTGTTAATGCTGAAACGCTCTATCCCCTTCTCCTCCCTCCTTGTCACCACTGGATTTTAAAGCACAGCATTATTAAAAGAAATATATGCTGGGCATGCAGCATCCCCATTCTGCATCAAGCCCTGCATGCGGAGGAGACCCCCCTCTGGTTTTGCACAGCGAGTGCCGAGGGGTTGCTGCTTCCAGCCTCCTCTGTCCTTACTTCTCAACATTTCCTGCCCTCTGCTCCTCAAAGCCGTCAGGTTTCTGCTGTCCTCGCCACCCTTGTCCCCTCTGTGAGGCAGGAATGGGTGCAAGCGTGTCCCTCGGAGGGAGCGAGGACCAAGGAGAATCGAGTCAACTTCACGCACTTGAAAATATCCAAACAAACAAAACCTACTGAAAACCGAAGTGCTTTAAAGCTGCCGAGGCACGTGCTGCCTCCCTACAGCCAGGGCGAACTAACGGTGCTGAGGGAGCCAGGATGGTCCACCCTGCAAAGGCTGGGCTGGCAGAGCTACGCATTACCCCTCCCAGCGTTTCCCAAATGTCAGGAGGAACCTCTCCTCTCCCTTCCCATCCTCCCTCCTTCAGGCACATCTCCAGCAACTGCCTCAGATTTTTCCCAGGGTCTGTTGGTTTATCTTTGCGTCGCCTTCCTGAGACCGTAAAGTCTTTGGGGGCAGGAACACGCTGTAATCTGTTTGCCAAGCGCCATGTAAATGGCTAGCTAAACGTGTTTGTTTGTTTGTTTGTTTGTTTGTTTGTCAAAGGGGTGGTTACAGGAAAGTACAGGGCAGCAGAAGTAACGGAGCGAGGAGCAGGGCTGAAGTCAGACAGGCAGAGGATGGGGGCGGCTGCTGGGTCGCACGAGGGCTGCAGTGGCCCTATGGACAAAGGCAGACGCCAACACTGAGATTTCCCTCTCCCTTTCTCCCCAGCTTCGCGGTCAGGAAGGGCTAGGGATGACCCCAACGACATACCCACAGCCCTGCCTTCGCAAGTGCTGCAGACGCCCGGGCAGGTCGCTTAGGTGCGCACCTCGCCGGCTGCCCCGCTCCCGCCCTGCTTTTGTTCCTGCGGGCTCACCCGTTTGCATCGTTCTGTCACAAGTTTAGGGCATCTGCTCTTCTGTCTCCTCCTGGGCAGACGCCCTGCGTCCTTCTTCCCCACGCTGGACCAAACCCCTCCTGTACCGCGTTTCCTCCTGCCTGGCTCGCACAGCTAATGAAATTGTAATCACTTCCACAGCAGCATCTGTGGTGCTCTGAACGCTGAACGGAGAGGTAGACCATCAGAAAATAGCCTCATTAAAAAGGAGTTTGGGGAGGGGGCAGTTTGCCTGGGGGTGACAACGTCTCTAACACTTGAAATGAAATGCATCTGTGTCGAAGAGTGGGGAAGAAAAGAGAAAAACTTTGGCCCTCTGGAGGTTCAGAAACCCTTGGGCTGTCGGCCATCAGATTCGTGTACAATGCGCTTTAGCACTTTAAAAAGTGCCTAAAAAAGCAAGAAACCACTAACCAGTGGGCTGTAAAATATCCTATCACCAGCCAGCCATACGCGGCGAGGATGCCATGCCGTGGGGTTAGCAGCAGTATCCTACGCAAGGTAAAGATGCTTCATTGCATATATTAAAGGCAGCCTGAGCCCTAAATGCACCCTAAAGAAGATGGATCTCCTTGGGAGGCTGGGATCTATTCATCACAATCTGATTTCTAAGTGTCAATTAATCTTAGTGCTTGTGTGTTGTTCCCCAGCCCTGACACATCTCTCACTGTCCCTGACTTGGAAGAGTAATGGGAGATAGTGTTTGAGTATATAAAAGATAATTAATAGAAAACATCCTCCCTTTAAAAAACAACAACCCAACCAGTCTTTCAGTGTAATACGTCTTTCCACCAACACCCACTTCCACAGACACAACTCCCAGCTACTGTCATTTGGGGAATGTTAATTGCCCAGCAAGAAACTTAGGCAGTGTTTTAAACGGGTAAGAATGATCATTTCTGACTATGCACCTAATACAAAGGAAATGGTGGGTTTTTTTGGTTAAATGCTTATTGTTCCCCTCTCAGCACCGAGCCCTTCCTCAGCTCCTGACATTACAAAAAGCCACAGAGCCCCTGGCATGGAGAGATGTAATGCAGTGAGATGTTATTTTACTTATAATTTATATATTGGAGGGAAATAAAACATGTGGTTGGGGCTCGGCAGAGCCTGCTGCTCGCAGGGAGCCGTCCCAGGACACTGGCACAGCAGCAGGGCGAGGAGGAGGAGGAGGAGATGGAGCTGGGTTTGCTGGCTGTGGGTGGGAGGGCACCCATCGATGGTGGCAATGCAGGCTGCTGAGAGGAAGGCGCCCAGGGCAAGACTGGGGCATAGCAGGAAAAAGTCCTGGGAGTAAGAAAAAAAATCCTCTCCTGTATTTGAAAGAGGAGAGGCTCCTTTTGGTGAATTAGGTTTAGTAAAAGGGATTTGTTAGGGAATAAGTAGAGTTTAGGATGGAGCTGGAATGACTGGCTTTCCTGCATTCATTCTTTTTAAAAGGACCTGATAATGAAGTTGGACAGGATCTTCCTGACTCCAGGATAAACCTCGGGGAGGGGGGAGCAGCGGGGGAGCAATGGGGCATCTAGATGGGCGGGATCCTGCCTGAATGTGGATGTGGCTTTGCAGGAACTGATTTCCTGGGAAGAAGGGTGGAGGACCTGCATTGCTGCTCAAAGCACTAACCATGAACCTAAATGTCTCTGCTCTGCCCCTCACTGGAGCTGCAAAATATCCAAATTTGGCAGCATCAGCCCAGGAGCTTTTCCCAATGTCAGTCCCTTTATCCCCAAACAGATCTGACTGGGTTGGGACACCGTGGACCTTTCACAGCTAGGCCAGGAGCACGGTCCTTGCACCAGGGGCCGCAGGGATAAGGCTCCAGCTCTCAGATGTGTCTTGACATCTGGAAGACTTCAAGTACCAAACCGAGTCAAAATCCAGGCAGAGAGCCCTCGCAGCTGCAGCGTGACGGGAGACACAGAGGATGGGGATAGCAGGAATGAGCACATTTGCTTTTAGGCTCAGCAGAGGTTTGATTTGCATTTCTTGCAAAGGTTCTTGCATCTGAAGCAATGGCTTGTGTATTGTATTTGTCTAAGATTATAGGTACTGTATGGCATTTACTATATCCTGTAAATAGTCTGTAAAGCGCTATCGACAGAACCGTTATGGTGGAGGAAACGGAATAACAGTTTTGAATCAACTCCTGTTGGAAGAAAAAATGGATTTTGCCCTTTGCTGCTGCAAATGATCTGCAACTTGGTGCTGCTTAACGGCACGCGTTAGAATACTGTCAAATTACACACACCCCCACCCCACCCCCCGGATAGTTTTCCCAAAACCTTCCCTCCCAGTTACACTCCTGGGAAACGGGACAGGATACTCCGAGTCACAGCAGCACGTTGGAGAAATTGGGTGTCCTGCAGATGAAAGCAGCAAACCTCGCCTCACTTGTTCACCACCAAACCTGCATGCTGACGCTACAGCCGAGACCTCTGGCTACACCAGTGCAAATTAACTCCCTCTTCACCTTAGCTTTCAGCCTTTCCTTTGCTTTTCCAACACGAGCAGCCGGAGCAGAGTTTTGGGGCAGCAAAGGGCACAAGGCTTGGTGTGAGTCGCTCTGCTGTGTGGCCCCATTCACTCGAACGCCCGGCTCTCCTCTGACTCCTGATGAGAAGCTCTTGTTTTCTCCTGGAAGGAGAACCATCCCCCTCTCCAGCCTGTCCGGAGTTGTCAACAGCCTGGGAGCCGGAGGGAAGCGGCAGCTGAGGGCGAGCAGCGCGCGTGTCCCCGCGCTGTGCCGCTCATTGGATGGCGGCGGAGGGATGATGTTCGCATCCTATTTTTAGTGCAGCCTGCAGCAGGCTTGTGAGTGCACAACCAGGGCTGCGGGAACAATGCCACGGCGGACGCTCGCGCTCGGCAATGTGAGAAACCTGTGCTCAACACCCGGGCCGCCCAAACAAAACAGCAACTCCCCGGAAAAAAAGACGTTCCCGCCTTTGGGGACCCTCCCCGGGTCTCTGCAGGCAAGCACAAAGGGCGCGAGAGCTGCACAGAGGCTCAGCTGCCTGCCTGTCCCCAGCTTCTCCTCTTGCAAAGCAAGGAAGCAGCACACAAATCCCGCAGCCTCCATCCCAGCTCACCCTGTGAGCTAACACACCTCTCCCTTAAGACCAGCCTCAGCACGGCACCAAAGCAGTGCAAAGAATAGAGAGCAAGTCACAGAGACACTGCTGGGGACTGTCAACGGCCAGACGTGAAACCAGCCGGTCCGTGTCCCTGCCCGGGACGAGGACTCGCAGCGCACTGGTGTGCCAGAAGCACCGCAGCCGGCCTGGGCATCCCCGCGAGCAGCTCCCGCTGCAGCGGCTGCCGCGTCCGCGCAGGCAGAAAACCAGCACCCTGGTTTGCAGTTGCCATGTGGGTGCAGTCCTACCAACGGTCTGCTCCTACGGAGCTCGGCCACCAGCTCGACCCCAAATCTGCGCTGTGCAGAGGCTGAGGCGGCTCCGGCCCCCCACGTGCCAGCCCTGCCGGCCCTGCAGGCAGCAGGAACCTTTGCCATGCACCACCTCTCGGCAGAGTCGGAGGGGCTGGACGGTGCTTGGAGGACAGGAACACGACCTCCCCTTTCCATGACCTCCTCACTGTGTGAAATAGCTGAACTGCAGTGCTTTCCCGCTCCGTAAAATGAAGGTCAGACCTCCAATGTGCCTGCAGAGGAGGTGGGAGGCAACTAGAGAAGCCCTTCAAGGGGACAGAGCAAAGTCACAGTCTCACGTCCAGTCCATGGAGAATGGAGGTAGCTCGGGGCTCTTGGGGTTACGTTGCCCCTCCCTGCAGCACTGGGCCCTGCTTTGCAGGCAGGAAGCAGTTTAGCTGTAGTCTGGATGAAGCCGATGGCTGCCATGTACACGCCGCTTACAGGAGAGACCTCACGCGGGATCCAGTTTGTGAGACACCGGGAGCCCAGGCTGGCGGCCGGGGGTGCTCCAGGTAAATGGCTGGCCAGCACGTGTGCATGCCAGGAGGGAGCGCTTTCTCAATGTGCTGATGCTACCAGCTCCAGAGGCTGCCCCAAAAATACACTTGATAGCAAAGCGTCAACCTGCTAATGGGAAACTGCCCTCCTGAGGGATCTGGTGGACCGCGACCCTTCTCCTAGAGCAAACCCCAGGAAGACCCAGGAGATGGTGGCATTGGAGAAGACCAGGGAGGGCCCCAGGGACCTGGACAGTGAGCAGGGTCAGGCTTGGAGCTGGCCAGGGGGCTGCACAAGACCTGGGGGTGATCAGCAACTGCAGCTACCTCTGGCCTCAGCCCAGTGGCACGGGGTCTCGCCCCTTCCTCACCTTGGACACCGTGGAGGTCTCAGCAGACCCTTGGCAGAGCCCAGGCACTAGGGCTGTGCAAAGCGTCTACCCTACGTGGTGGCTGATGACCTGGGGGACCAACCCATTGCCAAAGGGCTCTCTGCCCCAGCCCTGGCTCACGCCCCAACTTGTCTGAGGCGTAAAACCCACCCAATGTTTCCTTCCTGGGGGAAGCAGCCGAGACGCACGTGAACGAAGCAAAACACAAGCACAGAAAACAGGAGAAAAAGCTCTCTCCAGGCAACTGCCAACACATGCAAATCATCTGGACACGGTCACATACGCGGCGGCATTGCTGGCCCTGCTGCAACGTGCCTGAGACGGGAGCAAACCGCAGAGGGTGGCACCCCTACGGGTGGCTTTCAGGGAACTGCTGGGCCAGAAGTGCACCCTCCAAAGACTTTTCCCACCACCAGAGCCACATGCACGGGAACCCCCAACAGCTGTGGTGCTACAGCCCCAGTGGGGACAGCTGGACCCAGGAGAGGACATCTGCCCATGGCCTGAAGCTGGAGAGGGGCTGGTTCACCATTGCTCTCAGCCAAACCAAATCCCAAATGAACCTTTCTAACAATCTGAAGTTGGGAAATGTTGTTCCTTTGTTTTACTGGATCACGTTTTGTTTTGTGTTTCTCCATCTTCCCAATCTGTCTCCAGGCTCCCTGGTTTCAGGCCAGGTCTGTCCATAGCTTTCCAAGGCACACACAGATTGAGCAGTGAGCTTGAGCCAAGTGAAAACTAATTAATAATTTTCTGCCCGGTTCGTGCAATGCGAAGGGCCAAGCGGTGACGTGGCTGGGGCCACCACGTAGAGCTGGCCCAGCCTGCTGTCCCCCACCCACATCCCCACGGGAGCCTGCCCTTGGTGAGACGGCTCCGGTGACATCCCACGGCACACGTGCTGTGCTGTCCAGAGGCACCATGGCCAGCTGGAGCAGCTGTGGGATATCGTGCAGAGCTCTGCTCAGCTGCGTCCTTCACAAGTACCAAAGGAAACGCTTTTTCTTCAATATTAGCAACAGGGATGCTGAGCTCACAGCAGACGGATAGCGAGTGCGGCGATATCGCGGGTCAGCCACACAGAGCTGCGCAAAGGCCTCGGGGAAGCAGGACGTGCTCCCCAGCCCATGTCCTCCCAGCGAAGGAGCGGCAAGGAAGTAGAGAGCGGGCCCTGTGGCTGATTTCCACTGGATGGTGGCGTCACCTGCCAGATTGTCACGTCACCCACTCTGCCGCGAGCTCCAAACAGCTCAGCTGCTTGTTAAAGTCTGGGCTGATGCAAAGAACGAGGTGCTACTCCTTCCCTTGCTCTCTTTCAGATAGCAGCCAGGACATTAGGAGCAGCCTAGAGCTTAGGTAATAAACACTACTGTGAAAACACTCTCAAAATATCCCAAAGATTGTGTGATTATGCAGTTTCACTGCAGGAGCTTACTGACTGGAGGTGTCCCCGCTAACACAGAGCCTCCCCAAGATTTGAGGATGCACCTGGAGAAGCATTTCTGAGACATCAGAGAAGCTTTCTGCGGAGACCTGGAGATGAGGAGAGCTGTGTTCAACCCCGTGCTACAGTGAACCCTGAAGTTATCTTCCTCTGAGATCCACCCACGGAAAGCAGGCTCGAATTTTGCACTGGGAAGGTCAGTCCTCCCAGAATATCGTAGCCACGTGAGCCGTATTTGCAGAAGCAGGGCAAGCCAAAACCATTCTGACACCTAATCCCATTTAGCTCTTAGTTCACCTTTTGTTCAGCCCTTCTCACACAGTAGGAAATTCTACGTATTCTTTGAGTAGTTCAGGCGATCGGTCATTGCTTGCAATGCTGTTTTACTGGGAGCACAGGGATATGAGCACTTGGCAAGTTTTACGACGTTTAAAACGGTATAAATATCAAGCACCTCTACTCAAGTCAGGGATTAACTCCAGATTCCTCTGCTTCAATAATATATATTTTGACTTAATGGGAGCAAACTAATGAGCTTTTTTTGAGTTAGCACTCCTGCGCTAGGGACACAACGCCTGCATTTGGCAGTGACCAGAGAAGAAAGTTTAGAAGCATGAATCTATCTGCCTGTTCCTCTTAATAGTTCAATATAAACGTATAAAAAAAAGAAAGTCCAATAGCTTAGACCACAAGAAATACGCATATTAATGTAAAAACCCAAACGCTTTAGTAAAATCCACTTACGAGATGCAGTAGATTCTCCAGTGTTTGCAGTCTGGGTATTTTTCATGACGATATCCTGTAACTTCAGCAGAAGCTGTGAGTTTTGCGGAGGAGTTTATTGGCAGCGTACCTGGGGCTAAGGATTGGGACAGGGCAGGCGAGTCCAGACCGTGCAACGACCTACGTGGGTAGGCAGCAGCCTGCACGCTCATTGACTGCGCCCAGAACTCAGGCAGCAATAGCTGAAGGTGAGCTCGTGGCCCCCATGTTCCACTGAGCCCTGGCACATCGCTCCCTTCGGTGCTTTAGAGCTCCTCAGTGAAAAGATGCTGCGCTACAGCGGGGGCAGAGGGATGCTTTGTATTAAACCAGAAGTTTAGCAGTGTAAGGTTAAAAAAATGAAAACACAGGAGAAGTGAAAATCCCGTGGGTTAGGCTGCCCGATGCTGGTGGTATTTCAGAGCAAGGGTAAAACCAGGAGACAACACCCGTGGGAGGAGAACCCAGCCGGCCCCCGGGCAGCCCTGGGAAACTGCAGCGCTGGGGTGGAAACGGAGCCGAGACACGAATGTCCCGGTTTGCCAGGCTTCCAGCATCTCCCCCATAAAACATACTAGAAAAGACAACAGCTTCAAACCAAACCAAACCAAACCCCCCAAACAATTTAAAATCTATTGGACCTTTCTCCCCTCTCTGGCATGGTCAGATTCGTCATTGCCTTTGGGACATCGGCACCACCAGAATTTCCACAGGAGCCCCCATGTCAAAATCGCCCCAGACCGATATGTGCTAGGATATTTATGCAAACCGGGAGGCATGGCAGGATTTCACAGCAGGAGGACAAATTCATTTTGTAAAAGGTATTTATATAGTTCAATAGGTGTGTGCAGTGCTTTAGAGGTATAAAACATGAGATCCCTGCCCTAAGGGGCTTATAATCTAATAACATATACTAGGTAAATTAAAACATACATCACAGCTGCGATGAATGCCCACCCCAGCCTAGACGGGAGGGCATTTGAGCCGTATGACAAGGCAGAACTCAATTTTCATTTTAGATTTGCAGTTTGCCTTTAAACAGTCGGTGTTCCCTAACCCCCGAGCGAGGGAGAAATTTATCAGCATTACATCTGGGGGGAGGGAGTTCTCCAACACGGGATCATTTATTAATTGTTATTTATTATCTGTTAAACAAGGACAGTGTGTGCAGCAATAGCATTCCTTTTTCTGGATTAATTGTTGCTGTGTGATTCCTAGGTTTTATGTTTTTAGCAGCCCTGTTCTAGCCTAACCCACTGAAAGGGGGGAAAATGGAACAGGCACTCACACAATTAATGTAATGAGAGTAATTAATCTGAAAATAATACCCGGGGGTGGGGAGGGTTAAGGCTTTCTTTTTAAAGAAATAAAAGTCGAACCAAAGCTCCCACGTCCCTCAGGACTCGGTGCCACACTGACTGCGCTCCTTATGTTCGCATTTGAATACTCATTCGAGCACATTTCTCATACTGTTATTTCACCACTTCCTCAGCCTTGCATAATAGATGCAGTCATTGCCACTAAAGAGCCAACATTTACCCACAGAGGTAAGGAAGAATACCATAAAGCAGGCAGGAGACGGAAATAAAGCTCTATACATCAAGTCTCTGCTTGGGGCTTGCTCGCTTTCCGCAAAGAAAAAATAAATAAATAAAATCAGAAGATCAAACAGCCAAAACACCAGTCAACGAGTCCCCAGGGTCCCCCTCCCCTTCCACCAGCCAGGTAGCCCCAGCTCGGCACGCTCCGTCCCTCCTCTTCCTCCCGCACATCGCTCTGCCAGCCCCGCAGCCTCCCAGGACCTGCCTCACTTACTCAGGGATATTTTTTCATTTCACATGGCCATTTCTTCCTCTAAAGTCAGGGGAACGCTCCCCAGAGGTAAGGCAGTGGCAGCGCACCAGTAGTGATGGGGGCTCCGTGGTCCCAAGACCAGCACGGCGCTGGACGGGAGGGCGCATCATCCCTGCTAACAGAGCTGGGGGAAGGGGGTGTCTCGTGGTGGCAGGACCTGGAGAACCCCTCCCTGACACACCTTCCTGCCCCTCCAGTGCCACGTAGCCTCACTGGCCTCCTGTGCCTGTCCTAAGGAGCCGAGCAAGCCTTTTGCTTCTCATGCATCTGCGACAAGTAGCACCCAGACGCGTGGGAGAGGCTGGAAGCCTGGTTTGGGTAAGAGAGACGAGAAATGGCACGATGCTCGTGGCACCGTTGCAGGCTGGAAGGACCCAGAGGGCACGGCACTCGCCACCCCCCTTAGCGCTGCGTCACCCGCTGCGCTCAGCCAGCAGCCTGCCAAACCCATCCTCAGCTGGCTGCTAGGAGTGGGCAAGGCTACGGCACGAGAAACTCTGAAAAGCTCTGGCTTGTAGTTCTGTCTTGCCACAGATTTGTGAAGGGAAATGCAGGGCTGAAACCCTTTACCTGGCATTGCTGACAGGTCTTCAGAGGGGAAGGATGGGTCTGGTGCCTTCTGCTCTCCGAGGCTGCATTTCTCTGCCCACCCCTGACGAAGGGCCACAAGGAGGAAAGGACAAAACCGGGCACAAAACGCTAACTTTCCAGAGACCAGAAATTCAGACTTCTTAGAGGTCATCTGTACCTCCAAGTTGTTCAAGATTTTCTTAAAGCTCGAGATTTGGCAAAGATACAGTTCTTGGTCCCAGGTGTAGTGCGGCGCAGCCTCGCCAAAACCAGACCCGATTGTGGCAAATATTTGAAAACGGTATTTTGCGAGTAGGCACTGAGACGTGTCAAATAATAAAACAAAAGTCCGTGAAGGTTTTGCTGCGTGTGAGCACTTCCACTAGCAAAAGAAATAAATTTTCATTGAATCTACAGTAATTACGTTGGTCACGCAGACTTGATGGAAAAGAGAAGGATTTCTGTCTTCATTTGGAGCAGGTTGTAGAGGAAAACCTGGGGTGCGTGTGGAGCTGGCAGCGTACCTGAGGAGCCTGGGTCTCCTTTGGTGTGATATCTGGATGAAGGAGTGAAGAATTACAGTAGCGTGGAAAATGTTCCAAAATGGGATGCAGGAAATTTTAGCTTTCTCCCCAGCTCGACAACAGACTGCATGCGGGTTCCAACAAGCCACCGGATTGCATTGTATCCGATTTTCCAATTAGTAGGATAGTGGCATTTGTCTAAATAAGAGGAGAAGGGAATGAAGAAACCATGACAGGGAATAAAAGTTTCTGAACAGAAGCGGAAGGAACACCACAGGAATTTCTGAAGACGGCAGCACAGTCTTGACTTCCACACAGCACAGCAACGAGCGCAAAGCACGATGCGGAACCACAGCGGTTTGGACAATTCGCTTTTCGTAAACCTAATTCAACAAGAGTTTTAAGGGCTGCCGCAGACCATCTCCCAGCGTTGGGTTGGGGGGTGGTGAAGGGCCACTGTCTACTTCTTAACAGCAAAGCGCTTCAGGAGAATTTCAGATGGCACCAGGGCAGCAGGAGCGAGGCACCCAGCAGCTGTTTGTGTACCTGCAGCCCCGGCCCGGGGGCTTATGCGCTGCAGGAGGGCATCTGGGGCTCCGGCACCTGCGTTTGGGGTCCAGAGAGCCTCAGGGGCGCCCCCCTGCCTCCCGCCAGGGCTGGGGGCAGCCCCTCGCCCCCAGGCTCTGCAGGGGCTGCGCGGGCACAGGGGGAGCNCCTGAGCTGGGTGCTGGTTTCGTTTGGGCTTTAACTTTTTTTTTTCCTTCCCTACGGAGCTGGGTAGCAGAAGTGACATCTCCGCGGCCGGGCAGGCGATGACGGCAGCTCCCGGCTCCCGGCCCGGTTTCCTTAGCAACGGCGGGAAGGGAAGACAGAACCTGTCAGATGGAAAATGTCAATTATAGCGGCTGCGGGGGGAGCCCCGCGGGGGGCTGCGCCTGGGGGCGCCTGGCAGAGCCACCCCGGCAACCAGCGCCGGGACGGGAATGTCACCGGGACGGGAATGCCACCGGGACGGGAATGTCACCGGGACGGGAATGCCACCGGGACGGCAATGTCACCGGGACAGGAATGTCACCGGGACGGCAATGTCACCGGGACGGGAATGCCACCGGGACGGGAATGCCACCGGGACAGCAATGTCACCAGGACAGGAATGTCACCGGGACGGCAATGCCACCGGGTCGGGAATGCCACCAGGACGGGAATGCCACCGGGACGGGAATGTCACCGGGACGGCAATGTCACCAGGACGGGAATGCCACCGGGACGGCGGTGCCACCGGGACGGCAGTGCACACCGGCACGGCAATGCCACCGGCACGGCGGTGCCCACCGGCACAGGGGGCTGCTGGGGGAGGAGTGCACTGCTTCAGGGGCTGCTTTGCCAGTTACAGCCCATCCTCACGGCCAACGGACTGACTGACACACCACCCCCAGGACAGACCGGGCTGCCCTGAGGTAGATGAAAGCAGTTAATATAAATCGGATTAACTAAAAAGAGGGAGGAATAAAAGGCAGCAGGTGAGCTGTGCCCGCGTTTCGTCCATTGATCCTCACCCCTTGGTGGGTGCAGGGCAGATCAATGCTGACGGAGAAGTCCTCTGCTAAAACGATGGAGGAGGAGCCGCTGATGCAGTGTTAATAATATTAATTAAAGCGAGTTGTCCCCGCACGCTGCCAGCGAGACAAAAGCAGGCGGTGCTGCCCGGTGGTGGGTGCCCTGGGTGGGGAAGGGGCTGCAAAGAGGTTGTAGGTGCCCGGGGCCATACATCCAGCCCTGCTGCCGGGGGTTCGCCTTGGCCAGAGCTGCCAGCGTGGCTGGCACTGCGCACGGGGATGCAGCACAGTGCTGCATCGCCAGCCAAAATGGCAACGGGTGGCTGGAAGGAGGGTGAGGCTGAAATCGGGGGTCCCCTCTGCAGGGAACCCTGGGGTGGCACAAACCTATTCCAGCCCCATCACCAGCAGCACTTGGGCCATGAGCCACAGCACGTCCCTCTGCCTCGGGCAGAGTCTTGCTCGGTTTGGTGCTTTTTCTTAATGCAACTTCCCATCTCCACCTTGCTCGTAACTCCAAAACACATTCGTTTTTAAAAATAAAAGGGAAAAAAGCAAAGGTAGCAGCAACACCAGCCGCTCCGTTGGATGCCTGACACTTCAGCAGGCGATCTGCACACAAACAGCTCTTGCTGTAGCGGCAAGTGCACCCTGAGGATGCCCGGGGTTGTTCAGTCACCTTGTGCTGACACCTACTTGCCCGTTCAAAGTCTTTTTAACATGGAGAGTGCTAAATCAGCCTTTACTCTCTTCACTTAACCACCATCCAGGCCTCCTTGTCACACTGGACTTTCCTTGTCTTGACTGACATTTGTATCCTGCTGGGAGGGAGCGAGCTGGCTGCTTGTGCACCATGAATGTAAAGCAAGTGGAATAAAGAGGAGAACAACTACCTTGGGAAAGCGGTCACCTGCAGTTAGCTGAAAGAATGAGTTTTATTCAGTTTTCTGCTATATTTTTTTGTTGTTTAGTTGCATGGATCAGGAAGCCTGGGGCTCAGGAGCTCTGCTTTCTCTTTCCCAAGCACACAAATGGCTCACCTTGCTGGTCACTTAACCCACTGCATTCTCAAGCTCTCCCTTTATCAGATACTCCTCGCCCATCTCTGCAAAGCCCTGTGACATCCCTAGGGGAAAGGAAATACCAGGCCTTTCTTCATTTTCCTCATCCTTTCTTCTAAGTCGTCTCTACAAAAGCAAAAAACAGCAGATGAGAGGCACAGACCAGAAGTGCCCTGAGCCGGCACTCCTGCAAGTCGTCTCCTAACACCAAAACCCAAAAACCCTGTTTGGCAGAGCTGTCCTTCTTGTCTTCCAAAGTCCCAGCTCCAAGCAAAGTCTACCACCTCCCTTCTCTGTCTTCTCTTCTGCGCCCAAAACCATTTCAGAGCAGATCATTTCTTAATGCTTGCCATGTCAAGGCTCTCACCTCTCTGTTCGCTCTGTTCCCTTCTGTTTTCTGCTTTTTCTGAGTGTTTAATTGCGACAACAGGCTTCTGTAGGCTGAAATAATCACCCCATAAGAGTGATCCAACCGGGGAGCTGGAGCATCTCTGCTGGAGCTGAGACAGCTCCTGTGCTTTCCCCTCTCACACTCGTGGGTTATTTTTACATTTTCTCTTACGTAACCGGGTCAGGCTCGGCTCTGCTTTCCATTTCTGTCTGAAGCCAAAGGAAAAAAACCCCATGAATTCAAGTAGTGGACTTCCAACTAACCGCCTTCCCAAGCGTCACCCCAGGTCTTTGCCATGGTACGTGGATGTGTAAAGCTCCAGCTTCTGGGGAGCCCTGGGGATTCCACCCCTGGGGACTCGTCTGCACGGCTGGAGCAGCACAGCACGACAACCCCAAACCGCCGGCTTTAACCAGCCTTTAGACGCGCCATTTCTGTGTACACAGAGTTTCTGACCTTTTTCTGTGCCTTACCCAAAAGCATTCATCAGCCAGAACTCACCGGCTGTGTTACAAGCACAACGCCATGGGTTGTGTTCGCCAAGCGGTGATCCCTGCTGTGCATTTGCCCAGCACATGCCACCCACGGACCCCAGTGCACAAGTAGATGCCGTTATTGTGCGTTTCGGACGGAACCAGAGCAGAACACAGAGACCAGGTAAAGGGTGCGTTTGCACCCCAGGGAGAACCTCTGAGCAGAGCCCCGCTTTTCTAGCCTGACAAACCATGCGCTGAGCTTCCCACAACAGCATTTCCAAAGGACTTTGTCTAACAAGTTGGTGCTGTCAATAAATCTTAAAGCAGCAACACTCATCCCGTCCAGCCAGCAACCTTCTCCCCCTAATTTCACCTCCCTTCAGGAACCGGGATAAACGCCTGCCTCAGCCAGAAGCTCAGCCCAGCATCAGACCCCTTGTGCTGCCGGCCCTTGCGCTGGCTGCAAAAGCCTGGCTGGTCTCGGCAGGGCTGTAAATATCAATTGTTCTAACCCCGTTAGAGCGTAATAGGCTCAGCAATATCTACTGAGGAAAGGGCCTGACCCCGCTCGTCAGCAGTCATGACATGGAACAGCTATAGCATGTTCAGGGTATGCAAAAGGCTTAAATGCACATTTAATGGTTGTCAGGCAGCAGTTCCTATTAATATAAAGACAGTCACATCCCAGGGCTATGGAAAAGAGCTGAAAAGCACGGAAGAAAAATGAATTTATTTCAATGGATGTTTGCATGATCAAGAAATGATTCAAATAGCTCAAGCTGCTCTGTTCCTGAAAGAGACACTGCAAGATCGAAACTTAGATAATTAGTACAAAAGTTTCCCTACCCATGTGACTCGGATCTTCAGTTATTGACATTTTAGTTCATTATCATCTCTTTATTTGTGTTTTGCCCAGGAAAAAGCAGTGCAACTCAGGCAGATAATTTGTTGTTGCTTTGCCTATCTGTTTTCCATTATTAAATTTTTATATCTTCTCCATCAAAAGCAACCAAACTCCCAGCCCGCTCTGCACCCTAATACCGTAATATAAATAACAACCACCTTCCCCCACAAAAGATTAACCCCCACTGTGTCCATAACCCCCCTTCCCCTGAGTTTATAACAAAGAACCTGAAAATATTTGCCACCGTTTCAAAACTCTGACAGAAGTCTTCCTCATTTCACTGCGTAAAATATAAATTCTAGGCAAAGCCGAAACGGACATTATCATTTTCTAGCACTAAACTGCTTTGTCCAGAGGCGGCGGTTCATTCTCTCTCCTATCACAGTTAGGACAGATCTTTTGTAAAGCTTCGTAATGCACCAATTTGCCACTCCTTGCAGACTGTACAATTTTACTAATCTCTAAATTGATAAATTATGTAAGTGACGGCAGAGTAAAACCCTTCACATGGACACAAGAAATTATTTCCATGTCACATGAAGTTTCCTGTTCCCTTTTATTCTTTTCCCTTTTTTTTTTTTTTTCCTTTTGGGTTGTCATCCTCATTTGAGCAACCTTTCCAAGTCTTGAAAAGGTCAGTGCCCTCACATTTGGGCCTTAGGATTAGAGGTGACAAGCTGCGTTGAAAGACATAATTGAGCCTGGGCAAGTTGAGAGATTTCAGCGTGCCTGGGGGAGCCAGCAGCCCCGGCCCTTTGAAGGATCTAAAAGGTGTTCATGGTGGGGATGATGCTGGAATTTCAGAAAGCTGCAGGCTAGCTCGAAAGGTAATTAATATAGTCTGACTGGTCTCCAGGCCCTCGACAGTGGCTCTGTTTGCAGCCCTCAGCGCCTTCCGAGGACCCCCGCAGACGGCAGCTGCCCCGCGTGGCCCGCGTTTGGGTCGGGCGCCGGCAGAGGAACAAGCCGTTGCCCATCGTTGAGGCCAGTGCCGGGGACAAAAGGCTGCAGATCTGCACGGCTGCCTGGTGGGGAGCCGACCGTACGCAGAAACGCAACGCTGACGCAGAAAGTCTCAGCTGAGCAGGAGCATCCCTCCACCACCCTCGGGATGCCCGGCAGCGGGTGGTGGTGGCCCCAGCCGGGGCTTCCCCAGTGCCTGCCTCAGCCGGCAGAGGATACGGTCTCTGCTCATCGCCGAGTGCAGGAACAGTTTTTAAGTCAGGTAAGAATAAACTTTTCTTTGTTAGTTGCACACGTCTGTCCCTAACGCTGCGAAGCAAACGTGTTACTTTCCCCACACCAGTGTTACCCTTTTTCCTGGATTTCCACTGCATTAAAAGCCCTTTCCCATAAGGCACAAGCAGGCGGCGTCCCTGCCTGAAGCAGCCTCTCCCAGCTGGGGTCTGCAAGACCTCAGAAAGCAACCCAAGAAATAACTGCAAAGAATGAACAGCCTTTTAAAACCCAGGTGTGTGCTTTCTCATACTTGAGGCTCAGAAGCAAATAAAATGAGGGGAAACCACAACAATCAACAAGGACTGCAGTTTAGCCTGATGTTCATTTCAGCAGAGGAAAATCCTCACGGCAGCGCATCTACTCAAACTGACTGGCTCCAGAGGTTTTGCTGGGTGGTCGTTGGGTGAAGGAGAATGGGGAGCACCAACCCCAAAACCTCAGTTTTTAAAGTCTCTGGGAGCAAAGCACCAGCTGGCTTCAAAGGAAGACCCCCATGAAAAAAGGTCCGTTGTTTCCTTTTAGATCACCGCTGCGGTCAGTGGGTCCTGCTCACCAGCCGAACGTGGGAAGAGAGAGCGGGAGAAAAGGAGCCTCTCATCTCTTTGGCTGAAGCTGCCCCGTCCTTCCCTCGCCCAACCCAGCAGCAGGACACACTGCCAAGAAGACCCTGAGATCTCGAACATAGCCTGAGGAATACAACCCCTGGCAACAGTCCATGCAATTGGGTAG
The DNA here is from genome assembly GCA_013389905.1 of Sula dactylatra. Taxonomy (NCBI): domain Eukaryota; kingdom Metazoa; phylum Chordata; class Aves; order Suliformes; family Sulidae; genus Sula; species Sula dactylatra. The sequence continues at coordinate 817,946 of WEKW01016893.1, forward strand.
ATTTCCTTTCATTTTTTTAATTATCCCTTTCTCCACATCACCCAGCCCTCCCTCCTCTCTCATCGCACTCTTCACTACACACTGTCTACTTAGCAAAATAAATGGCTACACTCTCAGCACAGAGGGACATAACGGCTGCTCAGCTTGCTAATGGTCTCATTGCAATGCAGTAGCCACAGGGTTAAATACATCTTGCCAGCTCCAGAAGCTGTGCCCAAGCACAGATAAATAGGGTACAGGCAGAGCAGCAAGGATGTCTCCAACCTGGAAAGCTTTCGTGGCAGTGATCTTTTTGTAGTCTGGGCCACCCACAAAGTACTGGAAGAGTCAAAGCACACCAAAGTGGTGTTTGCCCTCTTGCTTCTCACCCTTGGAATAAAAGCAGGACCGTAAATGCTTCTTGCAAATCTCAAATTTCTTACCACTGATTCAAATACTGAGTTGAGCAGCTCTTGACACCATGGCCCTGCTCCCACCAGCTGTAGCAACCAGAAGCTGCAGCAAAAGCTGCCGCAGCTGCCATACCTCCCCAGCTCCCTGCGATGGGAGAAGGACCCCACTGGGGGCTATGAAAGTCGGAGAACAATGCAATGAGTTTCCCCCACATGCGGCAGCAGTCGGCGGACACAGCCACGAGCCACGGGGGTGCAGAGCAAACCCCCATGTCTGCCCTGGGGCTTCGGTGCCCAGCAAGCTCTGCTCCCGGTGCCTGCTCCTGCTCTGCACCCCGACCGCAGGAGAAGCAAACCCTCAGCAGTGTCTGGTGCACACACACCTATTCAGCCTCCCTGGGGGAGGCTGTAAAACCGGGCAGATGGGCAAAATTAAAACAAAAAATTTGTGGAGAGCTTTTCTGGGTTATGACTATAATGATGGCAAGGGGCCCTCCTCAATTAAACGCGAAGTCCCTGTCCTTTCTAAGGATTAGGCTTTCCTACCTATCGCTGTATCACCACATGTCCTTGTAAAGAGCAGCTGCTCATTGTAACGCTTCCATTCTCTTTTTATTTTGCTATGACTGCAGCACGCCTTACATAGGTCTTCTGGAAGCCAGGCTATAGTCAAGCAGGGTAGAGTTTGCTACTTGTCCGTTCGAACGACGGCTTCGGGAAGCGGTGTCTGATCGCGAGGATGCCGTCGGAAGGGCCGGGGGGGGTGAGCGTCCTGGACCTCTTCCCCACTCCGTCACTGCCCAGCTGGGTGACCCTGCGCAGAGCCCTGTGACCTCCCGTACCAGCCTCCTAGGTGAGAGTGACCATCACTTCCCAGAGCACAAGTGTAGTGGGGCTTAATTAAAGTTGAAAAGCACTTCAAGCTCCCCAGCACAAGCCATTTTACGTAAGAAACACACAATAACAAACTGGTTGCACCATGAGGGAGCCTTGAGGAGGGAGAGCGATGCACAGCAGTGGCAGGATGGCCAAGAGAAGTCACCAGGACCGCCCACACCTCAGCCTGGCTTCACCACACATCCAGCCTCAGGTGAGACCCGACCTCCTCGTGCTGCTGCGGAAAACCATCCCCAAGTGCAGAGCCACCCTCTCATTTCGTGACAGGGACCGCCCGAGCCCACAGCGCGTCCCAGCAAAAGGCTTCCCAAGCAGCAGCGTGGAGAAAAAGACCTGGACGCAGCTGAAACCATTTCCTTGCTCCTCCTGCAGCCTGCAAGTTCTCTCGTCCTTCGTTTCGATGATAAAAACCTCTCTCTGGAGCACTGGGGTGACACTGCTCCACACACAGCAGCTGCCCCAGATGAGCTGGTGCACTGGCACCTTTCGCTTCTGGTGCGATCTCCAGTGACGGCAACCACGTAGGGTGAGCGATGCCTTGGCGCGCCCAAGGACCGAGCTCTCAGGGCTCCTTTGTCCCTGTGACCTGGCTCATGCCTGAGTCTCCCAGCAGCGCTGTTATCCCAAGGTCCCCGATTACAGATGCTATGTATCTGCATTCTTCCCCTGTATCCTTAAGATAAACATGTCCTTCACTGTAGTCACCTACTCCATCATACACTCCTATCAAATGAGCCTTGCTAGCTCGTAAATTACTGTGCAAACCATTCCAAACAATAAAGGCAATTTTACTTACTGAACCATTAAATTTACATACTTAAATTAGACTCAACCAGACGTTGAAAGGGGACGTCTCGCGGCCAGACAAACAATGAATTTAGGGAAAGAGCTGCCGTGTACTTCCCCACCTCTCACATGAAATTAATGAGGTGCTTCAATTTAATCATCATTAAAATTACATCTTTATTTAGTTACTTAGCAGAATTTGCCTAATCGCGTGGCGTGGAACATGGAGTAATGCCTCCGACATCAACACTTCCACGGAGGGGAGGTAGGGAGGAGGTCCATCCCCCCAGAATGCCCTTTGCACCCTATGCAGCCAGGCTGGGTATGTGAGTCAAGATCCCAAATCGTTCTCCAGGGCTTATTATTAGGGTAAAACAACAAGGGAAGAGAAACAGCGAGTCGGAGTAAACTGAGAAAATAAGGTCTGGGATTAGTCTAAGATGGGTTTTAGACAGGCAGAGAGAACGGCACATCACTTCTTTAGGTGGTACCAACAAATGGGAAGCTTTTGCAGTATTATTGGTCTCAGAGTTCAGTGCACGTGGCATGGAGAAACTCATCAGAAAAGCAAGAGTTTGAAACAACAACATACAGGGATATAGAGACAAAGAGACATGCCTGATCCCATGTGCAATTTGTTTTGCATTTGCTCCCACACACACATAATTTATTCAGCTCAAGATGCTCCCGTGCAGCTGCAGGGGGAGGCCGGCGAGGACGACTCCGGCGCAGGGAGGGCAGCGCCGTGGGGCTCCAGAGGACAGGGCTGCCTCAGGACATCGCAGACCAAGCCTGGCTGTCACCTTTCCCAATTCACCCCTGGGGGTGCAGCACTCAGCCGTGCCCAAAACCATGCCATGCATGTCCTGAGACACAGGTGAGAGCCCACAGCCCATAAATTGAGTTGAGCAAGGGCTACTATGGCCACAAGCACTCGGTACCAGAAAGTTATCAATAAGCAATAGGGATTTCTGGGGAGAGCAGCAAAGCCTGTGAGGGTCTGTGGGTCAGAAGGAGGCATCAAGCTGGTGGGGACAGACTGCTCATTGGGGAAGGTCCAGCACCCTGCACCTGGGGACCTGCTGCCTCTCTGCAGTATCGGCAAGTCGTGTAAGAAAGCAGAATAAAGGCGTTACGGAGCCCTGTGGAAGTGGTGTAAAGGAAACCAGTCCCTACTGTACTGGGCATAACATAGGCATGTAGTAAGAGACGGAAAGTTTCCCAAGCAAAGAGCTCTGCACAGAAGTAGGAGGAAGGGAGAGATACTCCAGCCCAGAGACAAAGGCACCTGCAGTTCACCCAGGGTTGCTCAGGATGTCAAAGGCCTAGTGAGGTCTTCCTCAAAATCAGCAATGGGCTGGAAAAACACAAACCTTTTCTGTTATCCTAAAGTAATTTTCATCCCAACAGACGAATTCTCTGCTCTCCCACTCCAGCTGAAGAACTCGGTGATCTCAGTGGCCTCACTCCCGTTTGATGCTGATGAGAATGAGCAAGATTAGGCCTTAATGAGTTACATCCGGAGACATGAAAGACTGGGAATCTCTCTTCCCCCCTGGATACATACAGCTCTGCATGGATGGGGCACATCCACGTTATCTGCATCAGAAACTCAACTCTTCTCTTCTCTTCTCTTCTCTTCTCTTCTCTTCTCTTCTCTTCTCTTCTCTTCTCTTCTCTTCTCTTCTCTTCTCTTCTCTCTTCTCCTCATTTAACTCACTCCCGCTCCAGCAGCAAAGGGAGATCAGCTCCCAACAAGCCCATGGTGACACCTTGGATAACGTTAACTCCTTTCCAACTGAGAGACAAGGCATACCTCCAAAGCCGTGTTTACGTGGCCCGTGATGCCATCTTCCAGCCGCCAGCAGAACCACTGGGCTCGTGCAGCAGCTCTGGAGCTGCCGGCAATGCCCCGCGCCGTGCGCGCGTGCAGAGCGGGCATGGGCATGCACACCAACTCCATTGCACACGTGCACGCTGAGGCTGGGCGCGGGGCTGGGAACGTGATGCCCACAGCTGTGGCTTCGCTAAAACCAGACCAGCTCCTGAGTGGGTGCTTTAATGCCAACAATAAAGGGGGAAAAGGCAGACATAGTCAGGGCTTATTTGTTAGGGCTACAGATAATGACTACAAATTTAGTTGCTACCTGTAAGCTCTGTTTCCCCTCCGATCTCTGCCCAAATCCTGTACTGGCAGGTGTCGCGTGCCACCATGCACTGCAGTGAGCAGTTAGACCTCAACTCACACGGTGGCCCCAAAACCATAGCTCAAGCAGGACGCAAGGGCTTCTGTTTGACATCCCTTTTGGGTGGCACCTTTCTTCAGGAAGGGAAGGTAAAAATTAGTCGTGCATAGTGGGAAACGGTGCTCACACCTGAAAGCTCACTGCATTAAAAAAAAAGGAAAAAAAAAGCCCACGAAAGAGTAAACACCAAACTGCCAGCTGCTTTTCACCTTCTGTAAATCAAAATACACTTTGCTAGTAAAAACTCCCAAATTATACCAGGCGAGATGAAACATTAACCCGTGAAGAGTGGAGGTGGCGGTAGCGGGGATACACAGACTAGAGCCAAAGCTACAGTTTGTCTACATTAAAAATGCAACATCAGCAGAGGCGTCTGAAAGAGTCATTTATCAACTCCTGGATTAGAGAGACATCTTAAAGTAAGTGCACCATTTATACGCACATATGCACAAGTTGTCTGCTGAGGAAGGAGAGGAGAGCCGCAGTCTTTCTGCCTTGGAAGTTTCTCTCTAGTCCTCTGGGTAAACGCAGGGCCAGACTGACGTTAGGCACGGAAGACAGGAACCTTGCTCATGGTAACGGGGTACAATTCATGTGAGCAGCCAGGATGGAAAGTAATCTAATGCTGCAATTTCAGAGGAACAATATAGAGTCACTCACATACATCATGATTAATGGCTGGATACCATAGTGTGAAAACCATTTAAAAAATGGCATTTTTGTCACTGACAATGTTACACATATAGTAAAGGTCATACATGATAAGAGCATTATCCATATTTCTTCTGCAAACATGCTTAACCTTGTAGAGCACAATTCCCTGGAAGATTGGTGATCCATCTCCAGCCGCAAACTGCGCTCTTCGGAGCCCGAGAAGGCCAATTTTACATTTCTATCATTCCCGTCCACGCGCACGCAGGCTCTGGGAAGCCTGCTTGCCCTTCGAAGCAGAAAGGGATGGAAACGTTTCACAGCAGCGCCCGCTCAGGGCTCTCCTCTCGTCTGTCACCCCGCGCTGGAGCTGATGCTGGGCTCCTCGCTGCAGCCGTGCCGGCCACCCAGGCACCTGCAAGCCCCCTCTCCAAAGGCTCCCTGAGGAGCCCCTTTGGCACCCTCTGGCCACAGGCAGGTCCCGCAGTGGGTCTGTACGCGCCAGCGGAGCTCAGCTCGGCTACTTGCCCGTGCTCAGCGGTAGGAAGTTGGTAGCTGGTTGAGCAGCTGCCACCCGCGGAGGAATCTCCCCCCACTGAAGGACGACCACCTCGGAGACAGCCTGCAGAAACACGTAGATGCGTCCATAGGCTAGACATTTCCTTTTTTGAGAGCTGTATTTAAAGCACAAAAATCATTCCCAAAGACCACGAGAGAGCGAGCTCTGGGCACCGTGTGAGGCATTTCAGATCAGAAGCCAGCCCAGCCTTTGCCACCAGCTCAGACCCCACACACCTTCTGAAGCCCACATGGCTTGCCATAACCTTTTGCAGTTGCATCCGCAACTTGCACAGTCCTCCAGACTTGCTGAAACCCACGAGCACCGACGGTATGAGCCAGATTGCAACCCTGCCTCGCAGCTGCTGGAAGCTTGGGTGCCTTGGCTGAAATCCGGAGCAGCAGCAAGGTTCACAATACATTTTGCAGCAGATTATGCGACCCTCTGAAAAGCCCCCAGAAAGGGGCACTAAACTGTGTATGTGCCATCGGCCGCCGGCAGACCCAGCACGGCAGGGCAAGTTTTGTCAGTATGCGCAGTCCCACACCCGCTCGTGTTTGCACGAGTGTTCAGTTTGGCCACACCGTGCTCTGTCCATCTGCCTCGCAGGGCCCGTTCCCGCCAGTACTGAGCTCTCCTGATTAACCTCCGGTCTTGCTGCAATTCAGGGTTACCCTCTGCACCAACAAGCCAAGCACAAGACCTTAAAGGCGCTGCACCAAAACTTAATTATTTCTAAAACAAATAAAACCCCTACATGAAGCAAACATTTGTGCCGTGAGATCCAGGGTAAGGCTCATTGCATCAGGGTAGAAGCCCAAGCGTCTCTGCGATGCCTCGCTTTGAGCAGGGGTTGGGTACAAGGACAGGAGCTGTGCTTACTGAAGGATGCTGCTATTCTCCAGTGCGGCACAAACGTGAAAAAACCGCCAAAGCATCTAGCGATGCTTGTCTGCTGCAACCAGCCGCTAAGACAGGGTAAGCCACTTCTGCATGCTGAATCTTCGCTAATAAATATCACTATAAAAAGGGCAGGGATGCTACTGCACCTTTCGGGAGTTGCGCGAGTGGGAGTTCAGAGGCTGCGGGCAGGATCTCTCCCCCATTGCTGGCTCCTGGGCTCCCCAGCAGATCTGGCCTCCCTTGGAGAGGAGGGCATGATCTCACTCCGGAGGAAATTCCTCTGTGGGAGACACTGGAAAATGCTCTGGGAAGAGACGGGAGCTCTGTGCCTTGCAACCACCTCCTGGAGCAGGGAGATGGGGGCTGGAGCACCCCAGGGTTGGGCAGCGCAGCCCTGGGTTCAGGGGGTAACCGCCTCGGTGGGAACAACCGCCACCCGGTGATTCTCGCATTGACTGGAAAAGCGTGACCCCAGAACTCCGTAAGAGCCCCCCAGCAGCTGGCGGAGGGTCAGCCCCTCTCGCTGCCCCGTGTGAGCCGCCTGGGGACGTGAGGTGCTGCTGGGCAGGGAGGAGCTGTCTGCGCAGAGGGGATGGAGGGGACATTCCCGTGCTGGCATTTGCAGCTTGTCAGATCGGCTTGTGCTTTCTTATGTGAGCAGCGCAGTTAAAGCTTCCCACTGCACTCAGGGTGGGAAAGCTTTTCCCCAGAGTGGCTTGCAAAGACTGGCCGGACCAAATTATTCTTCTCAGCATGAATGCCTCTCTCTGAGCCACCTTACCCATGCAAATACTCAAATGTTATTAATATGAATGAATGCATCTTGTCTCGGGGTGTCTCATGGTAGGAGCCATTTCAGAAACGCTGGAAGGTGGAGGGAAGGAGGAAATACGAGTGAGCAGCCCTGGTTGCATCTGTCCTATTCCTCAGATGACAATTTCTCTCTCCCAGGAGCGCCACAGACAGAGGCACTCACAGATTATACATCATTCAGTCTTTTGCTTTGCAAAATTAGCTTTCTTAGCAAGGAAACAAAGGATTTGCTGTATTGGATCAGGCTACCGACAAAGCTGCTGCTGCATCCAAGCTCTGGTGCTTAAGGAACACGGCGGCTCTCCTCCCTGCTGTGCTGGTCCAGCCCCTGCCTGGGGAGCTGCGCGCACAGTCAGGGATCGCTTCCAGATTGACACAGAAATTCATCCAATGCTCAATAGCAGGTAGTTCAACTTCTCTCCTAATTTTGTCACCTTACATACCCACAAATGGCCAACATTATTTAGGCCTTTTAAAAACTCAGCCGGAACATTTATCCTAATAAGTACCTTCAGCACTGCCCTCCATGAAGCCAGCTACATACCACATAAAAGGAGGGTTGCTTTTCACTAGTTCAAAATTCACTGCCCTGGATGGTTTACTCTACAGTTGTTAATACAATGAAAGCTTTTGTAAGGAGAGGGTGGTGCTGGGGAATCGGGCAGGAGCTACCAGGAGACGAAGGTAACAGTGTGTGGCTAACGCAAGGGCTTCGTGTGCCCAGCCCATCGGCAAGACCCTAACTCATAGCACACTTAATGGCACAGGCAAGTAGAGGGATGGCCGAGAGCCTTTCCCAGAGGTTCACGGCATGGCCCGTCCCCACCAGCTCTCCCCCAGCGGGTGATGGAGTGCTGAAGGCACCACTGGGGCTGTGAAGGCAGCAGTGGCCTTTAATCCTTCCCCTCTTATGCAAAATGGGGATGAAGGGGGCTTCTTGGCCAGGCAGAGCCTGCAGTTCCCCACGAACCCAGGAAGGAGGGTTCATAGCAGGGGACAAATATTAAAGGTGATACGGAGCCTGGTCAGTGCCAGTGTCTGCCACGCCAGCAACAGCCTCTTTTCTTTTGACCTTTAACTGCCCCTGGCCCAAAACAGAGTGTGCAAGTCACGTCACTGTTTTACAAAGCCTCAGGTCAAACATCCAGCCAAAGGCACAGAAAAAAGGTTTCTTTTGGGAAGAGTGCTGCACGCTGCTGCCAGGAGAAGCAAACGCGGGCCGTACAACAGCAGCTTTGCCTTCTCACCATGCAAGGGCTGGCACCGAGAGGGCACAGCAGCGTGGAAACTTCCCCCCTCCACAGCAGACCTGCTTCAGGGGGTCCCCGTCTCCAGCATTTGCGATAAGAGAAGGAAACCTTCCCAGCTGCATGCAGAAGGGAAAACTTAACATCTCAAAGACACACACAACCAATCTCTAAGCCAAAAGCCATGCCCTGGCTCTGCAGGATTGCTGCCCACCCCTATCCAAAAGGTACAGCTGCCATTTAGGACGTGGAGGGAGCGTGCACGCCCACAACACCTAACCATACAGCTCTGCGTGGACCAACACACACGAACGTACGCAGGGAAGCTTCCCCGAGCCCTTGGACTGCATCGGTGCTCGGGTGCACGGTGACGCACGCACTGTGTGAGCGTGCCTGGGTCTCAGGGCAAGGGGACGAACGTGTATTTTCCATCAGCTCCGTCCTCCCCACAAGACGGGAGTTAACTGCTGAGAGTGCTCTCTGTCATCTCTTGTGAGCTGAGGACCAGGAACACTGCATAAATCATTATTCTTACTAATTACCAGGAAACATCAAACAAGACAAGCATTTTACTCCTCATCACTGAATTTTGTTATGCTAATTAGAGTTGTATAAGCTGTTGCTATTAAACCTGGAGAGTCAGAAAAACATTTGCATTAATACCCACAAAGCTGCATCAAAACCTAGTTATTAGTATTTCAATGAGGTTCAGGTTATGGGGAAGCCGCTGCCATTTCAGGGGCTGGTTTGTTGCTTTTAAATCCCGCTGTGAGCGAAAATATAAATAAATGCAGGGTGAGGCCTCATGCAGACAATACTTCTTTTAAATGGGGAATTAAAAAAATAAGGAAACTCTGATCAGGAGGAGATATAAATGGGAGGGGGAGAGGGGGAGCACAGCAGTGCAGAGATTTTCTTGCTCTGTGTACAGGGCTCCTCAGCCAAGTCTGAGAGTCTGTAAGCATCGACTGCGGACGCCAGGCTGGACTTTGCGTTTCGGATTTCTGAGTCCCTGCTGCTCCCAGGTACTTTGCTTGGTCTGGTTGTTTTGGTTTTGACTCTCCAAAATGTAGCTGGGAACAGGAGCTGGCTCCTACGCTGGCTCCTGCCTTCCTGTGAGAATTGCTGTCTCCGTGGAAATCGCCCGTTAAGAGTCTGCCTTCACTTACTTAATCTTGTGCACCATCCTAAGAAGCAGGAGGCCTCACTGGAGGGACGGGGGCAGGATTCCTGGTCACCAAGACACACGTCTAAACCTTTGTGGGGAACCGACTCTGTAACAAGAATTGGCAACTCCTTCTTTTTAGTGCCAATCACTGCAGCCAAGCGTTTTATCTGGAGATCTCACAGCACTTCAGAAAGGCAAATTATTCCCCCCCTTTGATATCACAATTATCACCATTTGATGCTTCAAATACATCCAAAAATTTAGAGGAGTCCAAACAGGCGGCTTGTGAGCAAAGTAAGGGGTACTTTAACCCCTTAGCTCCTAGTACTGGAGCATCATTTAGGTGAGGTATTTGCAAAGGCAAACACACACGTATTATTTCCATCATATGGAGGGGCTGGTATTGAGTCCACTGGTATCCACTGAGTGAACTGGTATCACAGCAAACGTTGTACCACACAGGGAGGTTGTGGCAGGTCCGTACACAGCAGAGAGAACCCACCAGAGAAGGAGCTGGGGTGTAACTGGAGTTAGGAGCAAGCATCCTTACCCCAGGATAACGCCGTGGGTGTTAGAGCACTGCATCTGACCTGTGGAACGGGCGAGTGAGCTGTCCTTCTTGCCAGATGCTCAGAGCAGACTTCATCAGTTAGCGGGCTCCCTGGCCCCTTGGCTCAAGCCACAAAACTCCCTTTGCCTGGCATTTATTTCTCAGTAGAGAGCAGACCCAATTGACAGCTGGCTGTGGCTTAAATAATACATCTTGAGCTCTCTATGTAACCCATGGTGTTATTCTATTGATGGGGCTACAAGTTATCTGCTTTTAACAGACCATTTGTCACCGATTCCTAGAGAGGAAGAACCATTCCCTCTCTCACTGTACGTTTCTATCAAAGAAGGAAAAAAAAAAAAAAAAAAAGAAGAAAAGGATTTCTTCCATTTTCTCTTTCTGGCGGAAACATGCAGGTGAATTGAGTAGCGGTGTGAAGAAATGGTATTTCAGGAATGATGAATTGCGGCGGCAGCGCTGCGCGCTCCATCATTTTGCTGACGCGGCGGAACCCCGCCGCCCAGCACACCCCGTCCCACGCCCATCGGACGCCTCCCGTGCGCCGAGCGGGCGCTCGTACCAACCGCAGCGCCCCGCGGGACGTGCGGGGTGAAGTACCCAGCCCAGGGCTGCGACCCCGTCGCGGGCTCGCTGCGCATCCTCAGCCCTCCCAGCTTCCGGGAGCACCGGCTGCTCTGCCTTCTCGCCAGCCTCATTTCCCTCTGCAGGCGTCCCAGAAAAGAAACCATCCTGTGCCTCCAGCAGACGACGTCAAGGTCTCGCTCCCTCTACCTCGGTACAAACCAGCGTAAGGAGAGGCGAACACAAGCCGGGTGCCACCATCCCACAGGACCTGTTCTAACGCTGCGTCCTCCCTAATCACAGATGGATTAAAAAAAAAAATCCACATCAGCTGTGCTACGGTAAGGAGAACTCTGAGAAGGATGAGGAAAATGAAGACACTGTGAAATGCAATAGATGTCAACTTCTACTTATTTTTTAATTTCATCTCTTACAAGCTTTTTGGAAGCTAACATGATTAAGTTCTTCACACAATTTATTAGCATCGTGTTGGAAATCCAGCAGTATATTACACTGTCTGAGTAATCCAATTAGTAAAATGTATTTATTTAACCAGAATATTAGCTGCACACAATCCCAAATGAAGTCAAGTCCCTGATCCTGGGGTTCCTCTCACTTCTTGGAATTCATTTACTAGCTACAGAAAGGTTTACCCTAATGAAATAAATATCAGCCCTATGCTTTTGGAATAATATGAGAAAACCAATCTCGCTGCTCAGCTAACAGCTTCCCCCCCCCCCAGCGGACACTGATGGCACACAGATTTCACAGCGGCATAAAGGGTTTTCTGGCTTTTCCACCTTCCTCTCACCCCAACCCCAGGTACATCCCCAAATCCTCCCATGCCCAGCTGGAGTCCCACTCTGTACAACTACCAAATCCTTCCCAAAATTAAGCATTTTTTTTTCAGTCAGCAGCCCACATACGAAAGTGAACCTCGTACCCTCTTTACCCTGATTTGCAAGAGCTTTGAAATAAAATCACTGTGGGAAGCACAGGCTCCCGAGCACTTCTTCCCTCCTAAAGAAGGAGCTGAGTGACAGCCCCCAAGGCTGGAGGTCTGACACCACCTGGGCAGCATCCCCCGGCCTGACTCAGTGCTGAGCAGAAGGGGCTGGGAGCGCTGGCTGATGTGTGACAGTTTTTTGGGGTATTTTAGGGATCCCTTTTCTCCCCCCCCCCTTAATTATGTTATTACCTTAAACACGCCCAGCTCCTAACACAAGAGCACCCTACCCAGGGCTCCTGGCCACAACTGCAGGAGAAGGCGGACGCCTGGGGTGACTTGCCCAGCCCGTGGCCAGGAAAGGCGAGCGGTGCCGCGCAGCCACCGCTGGCAGGCGGAGGATGCTCAGTCCCGTCATGGCACTGCCTCTGCAGCCCGCCCTGGGGAACGGCTTGCTGTTGACCGATGGTATTTTTCCAAAGCTGCTACTCCAATTTATCTTCATTAAGTGGCTTAATTAATTATTTTCCCCTGTGAGCAGCAGCAGGAGATTCGGTCACAAACAGCAGCAAGGAGGCGCGATGCAGCCAGCTGAGCCCTCCGCTCTGCCCTTGCGGCTGCCAGGCGACCCCGGGGTTGCAGGCGGCTTTTGGCATTTCCCCTGGCTTCTCGGATCCGGGCCCAAGGGCAGCTGCAGCCACCTTTACGCTTGTCGCCTCCCATCCAGACAGAGTGTGGGAAGAAAAGGCTCGGGATAATGCAGCATCCCTGGACGGGCGTCCCAGGAACCCAAAATCTGGGATTTTGGGGAGTCTGTGCATGCCACTTCAGCACGTGAAGGCACAGAGGGGATGGATTTGCCTTACTCGCTCGTAAACTTGCTTGTTTTTCTCACGTCTCCTGGGGCAGGACCACGTTCCCCATCTCCCCATGCTGCTGCAGCGGCACGTGTGAGACGACTCTGAAAGCCGCAAAGGCAAAGCCAGATGGCCAGAGTTAATAATAGATGTCATTTGCAATGTGCCTCCAAAAAAAAGAACATCCTAAGGCCAAAGATCTAACTTTGTGTTTCCTTTCAGATCCTCTGCTGAATGCGGCCGGCACCGGAGGAGGGGAGGTGTCTGCACCAACAACTCACTTGGGCTCCACGCGTGAGCCCGTGATGCTCGTTCACACGCAGAGAATTTGAGAGAGATGCTCCCATTAATGCAGATTAATGTAATCGTGGGATTAACGGAGCCCAAGGAATTATTTACATTTCCTAAATGAGGGAAACTCTATCAAGTGGGTAAGTCGGAAGCAGGGAGCTGAGGTGCAGGAGGGTGACTCGCTACCTGCGTCCACAGGAACCACCATCACCGGCCTTCTTGAAAACGGGTTTGTCTGAGGTTGCATGAAATATTTGGTGTCTTTGGACAAAAGCTGCTGCTGACATGCAAAGCAGACAGACAGATGCCATCCTCGGGCTCATTTCCAGGGAGGGAGTCATGCAAACTTCGGACCCCAAATCTGTGCCTGCAGATCTTCCCTGCATCACGGGGTGCAACTCCCCATTCTCCACCAGTGATTACAGCAGCAGTAGGAATAGTTAAGACCAGTTTCTTACATTTTATTTAATTTCTCTTGCAAATTCTCTCCCACAACAACCCATGTCCCCTCGGCAGCACCCTGTGCGACTGCTGGGTGGGGACGTGGACCTGCTCCCTCCCTGGTCACACGGAGCATCCCTGTCATTGACTCCGCACCATCCCACTTTGCAATGAGGCTCAAATCACCCAGAGCATTCACCACACCGTGCTTTTTAGTCTTTACTCATCAAAAGCTGCAGTGACAGGCAGCAGAGCCCTCGGAGCCCCATCTTCTCCCAAATGCTATAATACTCATAATAATCACAGCAACAATAACAACAGTTACAATAACCCTCCATCCTTCACACACCAGATGACGATGAGTCAGACTCCATTTCCAAACTAAGACATCTCGTGTGTTCTTCTCCCTCCCCTCCAGACTAATAGCTGACAATGTATGCCTTCCACATTAATGATAAGGGTTCAAGGGGAAAGAGACTGCTCTCCCGTTTCGCTGACATTACACTCTTGTATGTACCCACCAACATACCCTAAGGCAACAGAACTAGTAATAGGTTCCTCTAACTGCCTCCTGCATCAAATTTGACACCGGGTGCTTTCTTCTCCTTTCCCATCGCTCACCTTATAACTCTGTCATCATCATTGATTTTGACTTAAGGAGAGGGAAAAAACCCAACCCTCTCCCCCGCTCCTGTAGCACCAGGGTGGTGATGCTCAGCTGCTGAGGGGACCTGGAGCAGGGAAGAGGCAGGCCAAGGGGGCTGCTTCTGTTCTGTCTGTCTCTCAGTTGTGGAGGGACCGAGGCAGCAAGCCGGGAGTAGCTGCAGCCCCAGGACACCGTTGCTGGCTGTGGGGATGCTTCCCGGACAGCCGGCGGCACCGTCCGTGTGTTCCGTGGCTTTTTGCACTGGGCTCATCTTTCCACTGAGGTCGGGATTTGTTAATTTTTCGGCAGCACTCCTTTCTTCTCCTTCTTTCTGTCTTCCGCAGGAAAGACGGCTGGAGTGATCTCTACCTACCTCTGGACTATGTCACTCTACGCAGTGAAAACTCCTCTGTAACCTCCCCAAATTCTCCGCACCGCCATCCGCGGCAGGGGCGATGCCTGGCCCCTGCCGAGCTGCTGGCAGTAGGAATGGGTGAGTGGGGAAGGACCCTTCCTCGCAGCAACCCCAGGGGCAGTGACGGGCACTTCTCCTGGGCCACAGACGACAACTTCCCCTCATCCAGTCATCAGACACTCGAGGCTCTCATTCACGCCCAGAGAACGGGCTGGGCTCCCGTGCCAGCACCGGCTGCTTCCTGGCGTGACTTTGCCAGGAGGTGCTTCGGGCCAATTCCCAGCACTCCTGTTTTGCAGCCACAGCCTAAGATCTGCCTCGCGGGGGGCTCTAACCGTGCTGGAAGGGGCCTGTTAAAATCCCCCAGTGTGGGACAATGCCACCTACTGCAGCCCAGAGAAACCCTGCCTGGGCAACCTGGGAAAGCAGCAGGCTCCTCCTGCCTGGTTTCTTAGCAGATACCCAGGAGTGAATCCCCGGAGCGCAGCTGACCCACAGCTGCTGTTTTCTTTGATTTATGTCAGAGCCGATTTACATCCTCTGCTTAAAACTCTCCAGTTCACGTCAGCAGTAAATGGAACTGTGTACCATCCAGCAGCTGTTTGGCTGCTACCTGAAATGAGTTCCACTCCAGTTCTTATCAAGCAGAAATCCTTTTAATCATCAAAACTGCCACCGCCTTGTTGGAGACGCGATAGTGTGGCGATTATAACGGGGGAAGGCATTTTGCAAGCCGGGGACATGGCAAGAGCCCTAGAATTGCTGGCGATTTTCTTCCGGGGCCGCTTTGGGCACAGCGACACGTGCTAATGAGGGCTGGTCTTCGGCTGCGGAGACCAGTCCGCTGTAGCCCTGGACACCAGCAAGGTTTAACTGGGGCTGTAAGGCAAAGCTGCTGAACGGGGTGCCAGACAGCCTCTGGCATCTCACCACCGTCTCGCTGGTGGCCCAAGCAGACTCGTGACCGTGAAGCACCAGCGGCCACTGAGACTTGCTTATTTTGAAGCTCCTGCTACTGATAAAGCCAACAGAGCAAATGGGGGCTGGTTCAGGAAAACACCAGAAGAGATGGAGTCTGAATCCGTGCTGCAGCCCTTACCCTGACGAGTCTCCTAGTGAAGGACTTAACGAATGAGGCTGCTGGCAGCGAGCGGGGATGCTGCAGGAAAAGCTGTTTACCCAAAGCTATTCTGAATTCATTAAAGAGGATGGTAAGAGCTGGGCTGCTCCACTCGGGGACCCAGCACAAGGCCACACAGCCTGCTCGTCCCAGCAAAAACTAATGATCACAGCTTGACTAGCGAATATCAGACGCTCTCAACATGCTGCTTGCAAACAAGCTGCAAACCAAAAGCAATTCGAAGGAATTATTTGGGAAATAATTCTAAATAATGAATGAATGGAGAAAACTGCAAGCTGTTTACAGATAACTCACCCGCAGAAAAGAGCTGAATTTGCCGAGTAGATGATTCACTATTGATTATTTCCCCAGCTCGAGCTGTAACCTTATTTAAAGCATTAATTAAGACAAGTCTTCATAGTTCAGCATATCCTAATCTGTCAGAGGAGGAAGAGCTCTGGAGAGCTCAGCGCTGCCCTCCTGGAAGGAAATCTAGAGGTTCACACCCTGCCCCTGGCTCCTGCCTGGTCGGGGAGGAGGTGGGGGGACACCGCGCAGAGCCGAGCACCAGCCTGTCCGAACCCCAGTGACGTCCCCAATGGCTCGTGCAAACACTTCAGCAGGCTGTGGGACAGGGCTGGTGAGAGCCCGGGTACAGCGGGGGAATACGGGGTCCTACCTGGCTGTTGGCTAGATTTCCAACGGGACAGCTGCCGCTTGGGATAAACCCTTTAAAGACAGCCAAGGCAATCTGGCTATCCCCGCGGATGGCTGCCCTCAAACGACCTGTTGCCAAGTCTCCCACAATAAAATACCTAAATGTGTGCTCTAAAACACGCCCCAAAATGACACCGTCTGTGCAACTGCCCCTTGCGCCACCCAGCCCTTCGGAAAGGTCTGCTCTGCTCCCCCGGGCTTCAGCTCTGGCCCGTGTTTGGCAGCCCCAACATCGGCTCCTGTAACCAACAGGGTGGCAGTAGCACAAAGCCCGTGCGGTTACGTTAAGAAAGAGGAACGTGCGTTTCCTTTCAGTTACATCAAGTGACAACCGCACCTACCACTAAATCTGCAAGGCAATGGCACGCACACGTAAACGCAAACACATCGGCAACCTGTCTGCTCTTCAGCCAGCGACCGGCGCCCAGAGGTACCTCTCGCCGAGAAGAGCAGAACGTCAGCCCGTGCCGACAGCACGTTGCTGAACAAGCCTCCAGCTAACGAAACACGAGATTGTCTCTTCAGTAGCGCGTGGACGTGAGAATCCAACGCAGCAAGCCCAGCCAGCACAGCAAGATTTCTGACTGAAAACCCGGAGGAACACGGCTCACGATGCTGAGGGGAAGGGGGGAGTTGCTGGTCTCCAGCTGCGCTCCCCAGGGCGGATCTGCAGCTTCGTCTGCTCTGCAGAGCCACCGGTCGCCTGCCCACCGCCCCAGCGCCGCTCGACAGCGCTCTGCAAGCACAGGCGTGCTTGCTTTCCCCGCACCCTGAAGAAACGAGGATATAATAACCTGGCACCTACCTGAAGGTAAAATACTCTGTCCTGCCACCAGCTGACGAGCTCAGCATTGCCCAGAGCGTGTTTGCATCATTTCTGGGTGACTTGGAGTACGGGTAGAGCAA
This sequence comes from Sula dactylatra, assembly GCA_013389905.1. Lineage (NCBI taxonomy): Eukaryota > Metazoa > Chordata > Aves > Suliformes > Sulidae > Sula > Sula dactylatra. Next base: position 835,079 of record WEKW01016893.1, read on the forward strand.
GTTAGCACCTGCATTAAGCAAGCCCAGTATACGACTGATTTCTGTTCTCAGAACTTTGTTCCCAAAAGAAAAGCTCAGGCAGTGAAGTTTTAACTAGCTCTGAAATCCAGGTGACTGATGACTCTGGTCTTTTTAGCCCATCTCCATGCCCACTGTGAGCTTCCCCAGCTTCTCCCAAGAGCTGTCCTCAGTTCGCACGCGTACGGTTTGCCAGCAGAGCCGTCAGGCCCTTTCTCCCCGCTCAGCACTATTTGGTGCGGGGCTAAGTCGGCATCACAGCATGGTCAAGCCATGACATGGCCTACACAGCCCCAATTTATGCGCAAAGATTAAAAGCACGATTCCAGTACAAGCCCCTTTCTCCCCCATCGGATGCAATCAGCCACAAGCTGTGTCTCACGGGGCTGAGCTTTGAGGTAAAGTTAGACTTGACCACTAACCAAGGAAAGAGAGCAGGAAAGGAATTAAAAATTCAAACAAAATGTATCGTAATCAGTTGAACTTTAGCAGCATGTCCAGATTTTTAACAATTTCAATGCTTCTACAGACTGTTTCGGGCACACAATGAAAATTATTTCATATCGTCTTTGCAAGAGAGCCTTGTCAAGATTGCAAACACTTGAAATAGCCATTTGAGTGACACATGGCGCAACATCTGATTTCTCCTAATCCAGGTGTGCAAGCTTAACCCTTCGAGGTGACCGCACGGAGGCAGATAATACTACATCGCTCACAGCTCCATTATTTTTCAGACACACAAACGTGGGACGGTGCATATTTCCCTGTCCAGTATGTTCATTAAAAGGATGCAGAATGGGGGAGAACAGGAAAACTCAGTAGCTCACTTCGACTGTATTTATATCTCCACCCCTCCCGTCAGTCTCGGGACCAGCACTGGAAGCCACACACCGCCCCGGTCTCGCCACCACCTTGCGTGCCAGGCGGGCCGCGTGGTGCTGAGCTGGTCGCAGGCGGTCACTCGGGTATGACCCGCACACGTGTGCCTGCAAGCTGCTCTGCCGGCCCCCAGCCAGCCCCGTGCACGAGCCCTTCGCCAGCACTGGGCAGGCTAAGAGGTCTGCTTCAAGCGTGGTTTTGGCTGAGCAACGACCGTGCCAGACCAGCCCGTCTCCTCCTGATCGAGTCCTGCGCAGCTGCACAGCTCAACATCAAACATACAAGCAAATATTTTTCATGGATATCGTCTGAAGTAAAATCCCTACCTGCTCTTGACTCCTTCAGAGACTGTTTTCTGGTAAGGGATTATCTGATGGTTTATCCTTTGCTGAAAGACAGAAAAAAACAAAGAACAAACGCTTGTCAAACAGCAGCTCAGTTAGAAAGGGTGGGAAGCTCCCGCGTGGGGAGGAAAGATGCATTTTGTGTTTACTTTCATACTCTCCATTACATGTGAGACACACTTAAAAACCTGCATAATTCTCTCCACCCAGTTAATTTTATTTTTCCATTCATCAAACTCTTCTCTCCATGAGCAAGTGTATTGCTAATTAGGACGGAGAAACAGATGAAGTTAAAATGGATAGGTCTCCTTGCTGGCACTGTTGCTTTCCCTGCCTCTCTCCAACCCAAAGTCAATCCAAATCTTTTGGGGAATTGGAGCAAATTTGCATTAACATAGATATAATGTGCTCCTTGAAAAAGATGTATTAGAACTAGAAACTGCGCGAGGAAGGATGGCCCAGACTGTGAAAGGCACAGGACAGCTTCTGCGAAAGGGGAGATGCAAAAAGCACACGCGTGCGCCACTGCACTCTGCACAGGCGAGCCCTGCAGTTGTGTGCTGTAGACGCTGCTTCGCTTGACTGATTTTCCTTTAGTTTGCGAAACAAATGCTTTTGCTTTAGGAGCTGAGTCACCTGCATCCACGTCGTTCCTATGCCTGAATTTGTTGCAGTGTAAAAACTGTGAGTTTCATTACTAAGCCTCTGCCTTCCCGGCCAAACCTGGTTTCGCTGGGGAAGGGCACAGACGACGGGAGCCTGCTCGTACATCCTCCCAGCTACAGAGACTTCTAGTGAACGTCTGTGCCATGCAGACATGCTTAGTGAGGTTTACGGCGATATAAAACGATGCTGCATCTAATTGTCTTTTTATACAGAGGAGTTTCTAGGGAACCCAGACAATAAAACTTGCAAAAGCTTCATTGGGCTTCCACTATGCTTTATCTGCCCCACTTCTGAAACCTAGCACTACCGTCAGATTTGATCCCGTTATTTGGGAGCAATCCCGTGGGAAGAAGCCATCGTGTGTTCCGTGCATGGGAGCAAGCCAGGAAAAGCCACTCGGGCTTCTGGCTGAGGACCCTTCTCACCGTTCCCTCAACAGGTTAAGAAATATGCCAGTGCTTAGTACAACTGATATCTCTGCCAACTGGAATTTTCTAGGCCTAAAACCTTCCATGAAACAAATATCTTGGCATGGGAGTGAGCTTTTTGCACCAGATGGACCCCCTGGTCTCTTGGTAAATCCAGTTCTTAGGCTTTGTCACAAAGAGGCTTAAAATTAGCAGGTTTTTTTGTTTTGGTTTGGTTTTTTTAAGAGTTCTGTGTACAAGGAGTGTGTGAGAAAGGACATTCATTAGGAGCTTTTCAGTACTTATAGGCCAAGATGAGGATTTATAGTTTGCAAGAGAGTTGTTTTTATAGCGAGCATTTTCAAACTGTTAGAGGTTACAACAAGATGCCCTGAAGATGAAAACTTTCTCCATTTTCCCAGCAAGCCAGTCGAGAAGTGGGAGGTCCCTGGTTTTCTAAGGGTGACCACTTTCTCCAAAAGGCATCTCTCCCCTTTGGTCCCTGCTTCCCGAGAGCTGTCACCCGGCAGCACTGGGAAGACAGATAGAGGGGACGAGCTGGTGTAGAGCGTGCCATGGAAGAGGACCTTTCAACAAGCCAACGACCACAGCCTTCAGCTGCGGAGAGCTGACTCCTTTGCTGCTGACCATAGACAACTACTGAGTTTGTTCTACGACAGCACTCGCTGTAACTGCTCTAAAAACACGGGTAGATGGTAAGAAAACTGTCTAGTTAAGCAAATAACTCAAAAATATTCTTCAAACATTTATTCCTGTATTGATTGACCTTGGGAGTGTTATTTTCAAACAGAGTAAATATTGGTGAGGCTTTGGAGGGAGCGGCGTTTTGAACAGGGACGTGCGGTTGCCTCCCCTGACAGTGGTTTCCAGGAACTGCACTTTTTCCACCCAGAAATAACCCCATGTGAGGTGTCCGAAACGCCTTGAAAGCCTGCCAGCACAGCTCACCTCTTGGGGTGTTCACCCTCGCCCTAACCTCGTCAGGAGCCAACCAGGGCCACAAACAATTCACAAGATCATTAATTTGGCAACAACTTTGAAAAATGCAGATGAAGCACCGGGAGGACACATTCACAAGTTGAAGTTTTTCATCCGCCTTGGAGGACAAGAGGAAATCCCTCAGCTGTTGGAAGCGAAGCGCTATGATCCCATTCAATGCTATTCACCATCTGCAGCGCTGTGCTACCTCCCCAGGAGCTTACAGAGCCCACCAGCACATGGAAGAGGAGGAGATGCATTAAAAAATGTGAACGAGCAATACTGTGTGGTGCACGTTGACGCTTCTTGGTCTTTTTTTGTAAGAGTTGACATGAGAAGGCTTGTGCTGTCAGGCGGCTCCACTGCAACGACAACACGGCTTTTCCAGAAAGAAAAGTACAAGCGTCTGCTGCGTTAGCAATACTATCCCTGGCTTCCTTGGTCTTCAGTAACTCCTACAAGTATTAACCGATTTACACACAAGCCTCTGGTGACCAAACGTGAATCAAATTCAAGAAGTTTTGCTTTGTCATAAACCCACCCTGCACGTACGTGCTGCCGGCTACCGACAGTGACCTAAATGCCTGATTTTGCTAGAAAACTCTCTAAACTCAGTCTTGCCTATCTTATGTGGTTTTTTCCCCTTAGCTTTTCCACTCTTGGTATTTCTGGGGAGATTTCCTTTGGAAAGGGGCTGTTGTCAGTGTTTTGCTGACGGTGTTTGGGATCAGCTCTGAGCACTCTCGAGCAGCACCGCGTTCAAAGCTCTGTCAGTCTGCCCGCTCAGTCACGCTCTCTCCCATCTAGCTGCTCAAACTACCAAAAATGGGAAATTTAGGGAGCGATAGACTAGTTTAGAATTAGAAACGTTATTTCAAGGACTCAAAGAGCCAGAAACACAGGATATCCTAAGCAAAACACACTTTGTAAAAGGAGGAGTCGTCTGAGGCAGATGAACTGGACTGCAAACGTCCTGCTGCTATCCCAGGTTTGGTCCGAGATGGCAGTGAAATTTAAATCTTATCCTTTAAATCAACAGAAAGGGAAACCATGTCTTTACAGGACTTGAGATTGTGCAGACATTTGGAAAGGGAAATTCTCATGAAAAAGCTGGGTTCCCAGGACAGAAACCGTTGCCCGCTCCCACTGCCGAGCCCCTAGGAAAAATTTTGGGGTATGCCTGTAAGGAACGTTCATCATCACTATTACTCCACTGACCCAGTTCTTAGTCTCAATTTTCTATTCTATCCTAATAAAGGTGGATTTCATGTACAGTAATCTGAGGATAACAGAGGTGAGGGTATTTGCTATAAGGAAAGCATAAAGAAGATAATATTACCAGGCTGGACTACATACAACTATAACCGTTCGAGGATTAAATCAATTTTTCACCATCAAGAGCATTATCCAACAGCAGGAGAAATACAGGCAGGAGAAAATACTCCTAAGTGAAAAAATTGATGGTCAAAACCTGAAAGTTTGGTAAAATGCTTTTCCACTTCACGTCCTACAAGCTGTCAGCACTAGGATGGAAAACCGCAGATCAGTAATTGCAAAGGACACTTCTTCTTTCTTAGACTGTCTCCGTCTGTAAGGCAGGAGGATGGCAAGGTAATTAATTATCTCCAGCATCAGTTTACTTGAAGATCTTTTCTTCCAGCAGCGCGTCAAAGGAAGCTGATAGAAGCCTTGATTAGAGGGACAATGAGGGAAATCTCTAATAGATATATATCGTTTCTTGCCCATCTGCAGCCATTCTCAAACTGGCTGCTTTTGCAGGGCTGGAACTCATGTCTGGAAAATACCGCAAGCATGTAAATCCAACTCAAATGCGAAATTTATGGAAAAATTCAAGTAATTGCATGTTTACCATATTTCTGTCAAAGGTCTGGAAAAAAGATATCAGACCATCGGACTTGCTGCAGAGCAGAGATTTTCCATGTGTCCTGTTAGGGTCTCTGACTCCGTGGAGATAATCCATATTTTGAAGTCACATCAGACATGGATAGAGAAAATTTATTAGATAATACAGAGCAGGACGAGAGCAGAGGCAGGAGTAGCAGAGTGGGGGTAAGACAGGCAGTTTGAGGTCTACCTTGTTATCTGTCCTAGCGAGCCTGTTACTAACAACCACCATTAGCAGGGGCCACAGATGAGGTGCTTTATCTGATTGGTTTTTTCTCTCTAATCTTGCCTGCTTTCACCTGCACCACAGCATCTCACCCGGTCCTCGCTTCGGACCAACATGACCCCTCGGACGGCAGTCGCTTCCCGCTGCAGGGGAGGAAACTGGTACTGCAGAGTCCCAGCTCCCTGTCCCCATCACACCCGTGCCCCATGGTTTGCCTCCTCATTTGAAGTCCCTTGGGGATTTTAATGACATTTGCCTCTTACTTAGACTGTGCACATGCTGCCAAATCTACTAGCGAGGAGAGATAAAGTGTCAGGTTCTGATACGCCAATGCATTGTGCTGATTTCTCTCTCGCGCAGATAAACCCCAAGCCATTCCCAAGAAGTCTCAGTGGCACATTTAAGCAATCTATTTCTAAGATGAGACTAAGGATTCTCCCCGGTGGTGTTTGGTCCTTAATAAACTATTGGTGGCACTAGTGGCACCAACCCCGAGATGCTCAGGCACCCCCAGCACCATCTGGAGTGAGAGTCTGAAAAAACCACTGTGCTAACAGAGGAATTATTAGTCTCATGAAAGAACTGCAGAGGGAGACCACCATCAGCACATTGTTCATCGGAGCCATCCTGCTCTTTCACATGCATCATCACCACCCAGCTCCCGGCTTGGCCCACAGGTGGCACGGAGAGGTGCTCCAGCCCGAGCCCCGGGTCTCTCCTGTCCCCCGCGAACACCCAGGTCAGAAGGGAACGGTGCCATGCAAGGGAGCAGAAGTAAAGGCAGAGGGGGAGCAGAAAGTGTTTTATGGGGTTAAACATCCCAGTCTGAAGTAAAGCAATTTCCTTCGGTCTCCTGCCATTTCCTTGTGGAGGCTTATCATCTCCAGCTGGGACAATATAAAGGCCCATTTAATCGAGATCCATTTAACACTGAATCACACTAACAAGATTACTTAGCCAGGGCTAATTCTGCGTTTGCTGAAGTGCAGTATCCAGGGTGAGTAATCTCTGTGTGCTGGTGGCAGGTTCAGAGACAGGTTAGCCGCTGGCTTAGCATCACGGACAAAACATGGGAAGTACATGGCAGACCAGGACAATGAAATCGCAGCCAGTTCAGCCTATCGGGCTATTTCCCTTCCCCTAGTCAGTGCTATTTGAGATCAACGCGGAGAGGGTTTCCTCGTTACCCCACAGGATCCTACAAGGGAATTATTTTCTTTGTCCTCACAAGCAGCTGAGCAGGCAATACAGCAAAATCCTCTTCAGTCATTATCTGTTAAGTGCATGGCATCCTTTTGTGAGTTAAAAGACACAGTATTTCTTGCATGGGACTGAATTCAAAAGGTTTTGCCTTCCATCAGGAGATAACTCAAGATTTGAGTGCTAATTGAATACATTTATATGCACACAAGTGATAGGCATTCATACAATTTCTTAAAGTAGATTCTCACCATTCAGTCATTTAAAAATATAACACTAAGGGCTCTATTATTTATGATTATTAAATCACAAATCTGAGTAGCAAAATACTTCACTCGGGGAAAGTGTGAAGAGGCTGTTTCAGAGGAAAATCTCCGTTTTCAGAACTCACAGAACACCACATCATCGCAGGAGGATGCTGATAACTAATATTTTTTTACAGCTCAGGCTCTCAAAGTGACTTACTCAGGTAAACGGATTAACCCTAATCACCCCTTCAAATGTTCCCAAATCCTCCAAGTAGTCAGAGCTAAGACTGAGGTGTTCTGGTGAAATATTCACTCCTTTGTACAGGTTGACTCATCTCGCTGTCCGTGTAGGATCTGGGACGTCCCCAGTCATTCCCTTCCTTGCCAGGAGGGGACAGGATTTGTTGTCACTTCAGGAGGGATTCATCTGACCCGGTGTCAGAGGTCCACAAGGCAAGTGTCTATACTTGAGTTAGTCTCTTAAATGCATAAGTGGAGAGAAATTGGAGTGATTTGTCTGACCTATTTTAGGCAACCGCCTCAAGATGAGAGCAATTGCCTGCTGGAGGTGCCCATTTCTCTCCATTGACGGTAAATGAGGTCTGATTGCTCAGTGTGGATGCCAAGACCCAGGCGCTGTTTCACAAGTCAGGTGAGATGGATCCTATCCAGCGTAATTGCAGCCTTTCAAACGGAGATTAACTCCCACTCTCCCCCCCACGCCGTGTTTATTTTAACCATTCGAGGAATTTCCCAAGTTTTTGTTTCTGTCCAGGGTCTTATGGCCTTTCTCCCCGCTTTGGGAGGCAGTCCTTCAGGTGTGGCAACCAGGCTGTTAAAGGAAACGCATGGTGGTGAGAAAGCCCTGTGCCTTTCCTTCCACAGAACAGAGCAGGGCTCTTGGTTTTATTCTGCAACCCAGCCCAGAGCCTCTTCTGATGCCCTGAGGGCTCACCTAGGCCGAGATCCAACTCAAGGCGAGTCAAACCCATCTCCATAGGCTGGCTGCAGGCTCTTCTGGGGTGGGCAAACGCTCCCTCCCTCCAGACGAAGAACACAGGCTATGCCAGGTCAAAAGGACAAGACCAGAGACGACAAGATGACCCCTAGAGGTCCCTTCCAACCTCAGTCATGTCATGATTCTTTGAAAAAGTACTATCTTCACACCTGCTATGGAGATCCCCATGCTTCGGGTGCTAGTGGGGGCACGCTTTGCTCCTGGTAACACTTAGCCCTTCAGCACTGCTGGGCAGGGAGCTCTGGGAAGCTTTAAGACAAAAAAAAAAGAAAAAAAAAAAAAGCACCTATGGAGTTGGGTGCCTTTAGGGTATGGCAGGAGCTGGGCAAAAGCCTTCAGTATCATAATCTATATTCAGATTTCTAAGCCCACGCGAATCTAGCCCACATCCCATTCTCAAAAAGAGTGACTTAGACACTCAGGAAACTAAACACCGCTTAGACACGGGCTAAGGCGCCAATATGCAAAAGCACGCAAGTGTGTAATGCTACTGTGCCTAATAATACACCAATTCCGGGACGAGATTAAATACTTACATCAGAGCTGGAACCAAGCCCCCTGTGATTCTGGCTAAGTGCTGAGGACACTTGTGAAAGCGGGATGTCTGTTGAGATTTTAAACTATTTTTTATTGCAGTCCAGAGCTCAGACCAGACATATGCACCTCTTCCTCTCTGTCATTAAACTCAGGCACTTAAACCATGCACAAGGTATCTGCACACCAGGAAGGCAGTGTCCTGGTCATCTCTACAGAGGGATTCATATATTTGACGTCCACCCCCTCAGTGCCAAATCGCCTAGAAAATGACCAGCAGATTTTGAAGTTCGTAAAAGAAACAGGCAGGCACGCACGAGAAACATGACTGTATAAGGTTTGTTTCCCTGAGAAACAAGGTGCTCAGTCAAAACGTGCAGAAAACCTTCCGGCTGCCCTCATGACTTCATTGTCAACCTTCGAAAGCAGGAAAATCTGTAAGTGTAAAAGAGGAATTAAAATCAGGCTCAAAAACATGATTGGGTCACACTGGAAGATCAAGGGACTCCCTTTAGCAAGTGCTCAGGATGCCTCCAGCTGTACAAACCCAAAACCCGTCCCACTCGATTCCTTCGATCAGCAGCCAACTAGCCATGGAGTTTGATTGCACACACACAGTCCTGTGCCTTGGACACTGTGGAAGGAGCTGAGAGTCTTGAATTTAATTTCTGACTCGGGCAATGCAGCATACGGTCTCAGGCAGTCACCTCCTATCACTTTCTCACCATCATCCCTTTTGGACTATGAAGCCCAAAGTCTCAGAGGCAGGGGCTGGTTAACTCCCTGCTGCTGCAGCTGAGGCAGCTCAACTTGTTCCGGTCTGATGGGCCACACAGTGGAACTGCTGCAGGGATGCAGGGTACGGTGTGCCACGCATACGGACTCCTCCAGGTACTGGAGTGCACACGGACCCATCGCATGCGGGACCGTACAGAGTCTCAGAGACGGAGCAGCACGAGAGACGACGCACCACGCTTATCGGCACATGCGACACCTGCACCGCGGGGACCGCAGCCCCTTGGACCTCGCCGTGGTGGCAGACGCCAGTGGCACACAATCTCTGTCCACACCAACAGGGCAGCACATTGCAATGAAAGAATTTCCAATCATTTGCCAATTTTAACGTCCCTCCCCCCCCCCCCCCAAATATCTCTGGTAAAGGCAGAGACTCACACGTGGCAAGTTTAAGCCCAAAGATTTCTTTCCTCGGTTACCTTTTCTGAACCTCTCAAAAATAATCGGCTGGCTGCAGGTTGCTCTATTACTTGTCATCTTGTTTTGATGTAATGCCATCATCTCTGATTGGTGGGGCGTAAGGGCTTGAAAGACATTAAGTGCTGCCTGCATGTGTGCTGGAGCAGTTACCGCAGTGTGATAACCATCCCTCCAGCATCTCCCTGCCTGTACGCCCGCCGGCTGGGCAGCAATGCCTGACCACGCTCACAGCAATGACAAAGGCAAAGGGTCTCGCTACAAGCAATAGGACCAAATAGACTCCATGGGAATCATCATTAACTTGGCTTTAATTACAAACTAATTTCCTTCTGCATAGCCAGCAATTTCAAGCGCTGTGGAAACTATACGGAAACAATAGCATGCCATCTCCCAGCAAAAGGAGCATAAACAAATAGACAAAATTCAGAGCTTCAAAAGAGAGTGGTATATTTAAACATCCCAAATGCAACAATCTGAGAAATCTTCCTCAAGCTAAGCGGAAAGCATTCTCTTTTGCTTTCCAACTAAATATTTCATTTTTAAGGCCATCCAGTTTTACCAAGTTATAGAGAAGACCTAGCAGGTCTCGATAACAGAAACTGCCTGCACCTGAAATACGCAGAGGCTACCACCTCTCCCTAATAAGCTGGTGCTGTAGGCTGCTCACCGGCTTGAGGACTGCTGAAATCGTACTTAGCAGCTGACAGATTGCGACGAGAACCGGGGGAACATGAAGGCTTGTTAGCGGCAAGGCTTCCCCAGCTGAGGCTCAGACATGCACTGATCGGCCGTTCAGAGCACGCAGTTTGTCCCGGTGGAGCCTCCATATGTTTCTTCCCCTAGAGGAGCGATGAATGTCAATTCACCCCTTGGGGTGCGTCAGGCGAAAATCCTCCCAAGGGTGAAACGAGAGCTGACAGCAACCAGCCACAGGTGCCTGGACCAACTTTCACACATCAGCCAGTTTTGCTGAGAGTCAGGAGAAAGCGAAGCTGTGTGTGTTGCATTTCCATGCACAGCACCGGTGTATACGTTCCTCTCCCCAAATTAGCTATATGGAAACATAAGTAAGGGTAACACAGGCGTACATACCGTAAAACAGGAAAATGCATGTTTGTGCTGGTCAGTCATCAGCATGCCTGGGGTTTCCCAAGAGTTCATGGCAGTACCCTGAAAACACAGTCTGTGACAGTCCCAGTGAATCAATAGCTCCGTCCTGTTCTGTGCTATATGTCCAAACCCATCGCTACGTATTTTCCTTCCCCATGTCCATCTCTCGTATCAACCACTTCTTCAGAGCGTTCTGCCAGCGGCTCTTGATGGGCTTTCCAGACCTTAATTAAGCTTCAAGAGACCTCTGTGAAGTTGGCTAATATAATTAAGTGAATCTTCCAGATGAATAAGCTGAGGAGAGGTGAGATCAAACAGCAGAACGATGGAGGAACAGTTAGCCGGTGGCAAAGTAGGTTGCAGGGCCCAGAGACCCTGTCCCTGATGTCTTACAAAAATCACTGCCTTTCCCTTCCCACATCTGTAGTTGATTATGCCATGATTTCCTCCTGGAAAGGGTAATCTGGACCATTGTCTTAACAAGAAAAAGCAGCTCCTTTTGTCGAGAAGGCATCAAGGTAGAGCTGCTGTCTCTAGCATTGCCACACAGGGTTGTTTCTCGCAAGTGTCAAGAATAGTTGTGTATGTACCAATGTATTTTACTGTTATCAAGGTGAGGGGAAGCTGTAGTCCAGTGGCTTCTTTCAAATAAACTTTCTGAAATGATAGTAATTGCACAGATTATATTAAAATCGTTCTCAGATTGTCTGGGTATCTCCTCAAAGCAATCTCTCATAAGATTTCTTTAATTTCAAAGTAAACTGGAAGAACGATTCAAAAGAAAATCCTGAGTCTTGCTACGACCTGAAGCATGACTTGACTCATAAGTTTAAAAGGGTTATTATGGACTTGAAGATGAAGGTGCACCTAAATCCCTCCATGACTGGGGCCTGACTTAGCTAGACCTTTTGCCTGGGTCTTTTTCCTGGAAGTTGATGTTTAGAATGAAATATTAGGGTGTACTTCATTAGAATGAAGTATTAGGGTGCAACAGGAATAAAACACCTTCCTACAGGTGCTCTCCTTCAAAAGAGCCTTTCCCAGGACGTTCAGCACGTTCTCAGTGCTTAAAGAGCTCTTGCAACGGGCTTTTTTCTTCTGTACCTGTATCCAAATGAGGTTATGCTGTTATGTCCTAATCATTGTGGCCTCCCATTGCTTCAGCGCTCAGCCTTAGAGGCACAAGTTCCACCATCACCTTCCGTTCCAAAATTCAACGGCAGAAGCGCTTGAGAAGAACTCACACAACGCTTGTCGATCAGCTTTCAGTGTCTGCAGGGCTGCTGCACGGCTTTGCGCTTGCCCTCCTAACACAAGTGTTAGGGCCGTCAGGGAGCAGCCAAGAGGCCACTTGTTCTGGCCGTTCGCACCACTGACTTCTCCTCTTCCCACCTGGGATCTGGTGACAGCATCATCTAACGCTCTTCCGGAGTCTGCCAGAGGGGGCAAAACCACACGACCGTGGGAAACTTCATGTGACACCACTTCTCTTTACAGCTGTTGTTTCCCGGTGATGGGACTCTATGGAAAACTATAAAGTGATGGCAGCTCTTGGGACCTAAGCCACGCTGATTTTTTTTGTTTTGTTTTGCCTCATCTGTTTCTTTATACTTCTCCGTGTCCCAAGTGACGCTGACATAGGAATTCCCGCTTTTCATTTTTCTGCTGCACAAGATGTCAGCAGATGAGAATCCATGCTTCGCTGGTGCCGTTCCATAATTGAAAGAGCCAGCAATATATCAGGCTTGGAGTCTGCAAACCCCATCAATAAGTACTCTATTACTTGAGCATAATTTTCCACTACCCCCCGGATGAGACTTTATAGGCGGTAGGGTTATATTGCTGAACCCACACTTCACTGCAAACTGTTTAAGATAATGTCTACTAAACTACAGTCTGTTGTCACAAATTAGTTTCTCAGACAACCAGCATCTAGCAAAAATGTACTTAAACTGCAAAGCTGTCTGTTTAGATCTATCTGTCTTCCAGTAAATCTACCTCAGGGAAAAGAGAACTATAGTCCAAAACAATGGCACAGGTTTCTTTCCAAGTCAACATACACAGATCTACACTTTTCTCTAGGAACAAATTTTTCCTGTGTCTCCAAGAGGGTTTTCTTGCTTGACTTATCCTGCATTTTCAGCATGTAACAGAGACCGTAACAGCTTCTGCAGTGTTACGGATTGTGTGAGGGCAGTGTGAAACCTGCCTGGCCTCTCTTTTTTACGTTTAATTTTCTGAGCTTTTCTGTAGCGCATTAAGAATCAGCTTCCTGGTCCATTGCAACAAAATCCTATCAAGTCCCAAGAGTTTCCCTTTTAAATAAATACCAGGGGCTTGAGTTTTAATTACTTTCTGAAGAATCCCCTTATCGGCAGTAGCTTTGACAGGCACAGGCTATACTTATCTGGAAACACAACTGAGATCTCTAACTTCTTCCCTGTCTTTAGCCCTTGAAGCTAGTCTCATACCTATTACGCATCATGCCCAGAAGCACTACCAGAGTAGGGGCTCTGATACCTGGATAGGCAGCTCTTTCCCTCCATAGCTTATCATCCCAGAGGATCCTCACACCCTCCCCTTGCCACTGGCACAAACAAATCGCTGAGATTCAGTCATGCCGGCTATCTCTCTGCAAATCAGGCACCTCCCAGATGTGTTACCCGTTGCCAGAGCCCTATTTTCATTTGAGTTTTGGTCCGTCAGCTTTGGGGCTCTGCAAACTTCCCTGAAGTCCACTGCTTTTGTTACCTAGAGCAAGCAGGCAGCACTCCTTGCACCGTCAAGGGGCTGTTGTAGGCATCCAGTGACACTGCGCAGGTGCACACAACAAGTAGAGCAGCGAGGGGTAGCGGTGCCTTTCTGAGGCTCGGTGCACTAACACCTCTTCCGTGTTCCTAAGGGTAATTGCAAGAACCGGTTTAAATTATTAAAAAAGAAGAGCTAGTCATTGTTTAAACTTTGCGTAAGGGTCACTTTGAGTTTTGGATGGAAGTTCAGATACTTCAGTACGTTATCTCAGTTGGATCAATCACCTACCAGCCTAGGAACTGCCTCATGTTTGGGGAACATATTGCACCCCAAATCCTTTGAAATCGCAGTCTGCTGCACTGCAAGCATGGTGCCTGTCTAACTTGTCGAAGAACCACATTACAGATTTATTTGAATGCCTCCAAATTTTTATCCTTGTAAACCCCAGTGAGTTGCACTGCCCAGTTAGAACTACTTTTGGGTCTTCCACCTCCCGCACCCTTCCCTAGTCCCCCTCCATCCCTCACCCGCACAGCTGGGGTCCGGTCTGACTTTTCAGCCTCCAGAAACCCCTGGAGATAAGAGCTGTAACCTAAAGCACCTATGTTTCCGATTAGCTGTTTTCAAATAGAGCTGTATTCCCGACCACACCAACGCCCGAACTATGACTGTGATCAACACTCGCTGCTTTTATACGTGGCAGAGCCGCGCCTGCCCCGGAGGGCACGCACCTACCGCCTCTTTGCCATATTAATAGCCCTGGCCTGTTTCAGTTCACCTTCATGCCAGAAACGAGCTAGCCAAAATTCACGCCACTGAGAACAGAAGCAGGCAGGAGACCAGCCTCACAGCAAAAGTAGACATAAAAACCCATTAAACCTCATGGTTCAACACATAAACAGAGCGAAGGGGGGACCTCCTAGAGTCCTGCTCTTGAATCCAATAACCATCCATAACTACCCCTAAGGATAGTTTCTAAAGAGGGGAGAGCAATAAACGGCACTTCCCCTCTTCATTACACAACTCCAGCAATAACTATGATGAATGGCAACGAACCACTGGGTTTCATTGCTAGATTTCCAGGCTGTGGTGTCCAACAATAGGAGCATAATAAAGACAGATGGCAGCGGATTAACTCTTCTTGCAACGTGGCCAGTGCTGGTTGTTCGACCGCATTCATTCCAACTCAAATGCAGGCAGCCTCGCAACAGCCCCATCCCCGGCAGCCAGCAGGCAAACGCTCTTTGCTTCTGTACAGAGCGGCGTTAGGTACGAAGGGTATCAGACACAATGAAACCAGAGGTTTTGTTCAGACCAGAGAGCGGAGCTGAGCAATATATGCTAATTCTGGCGCGTTTTGCTTTTAAGCACAGCTGTTCAATGCACAGAAAGCTCAGAAGAAATCTAAGTGGAATTTCCACAGGATATTTCTGCTCCTTTTCAACCGACAGTATCAATTGTTTGACTTCTTTTTAATTCGGAAACCTCAAAAGGAAAAAAACCTGACGTTGTTGCTGCTTTAACGCAAAAGAGACCGCTTTTTAAAAGTTGCTGCATTTTCCCCTCCAGTTTTGCTCGTTTAACACAAATGATAAAGATTATTTTGCATTCTTTTTTTGGCAGGCTTAACGTGGTGCCACAGATGCGTAGTGGGTGTCATTTTAACATTACCGGGAAGCGTTAGGTCCGTTCAAGCAACAGAGAAGAAACAGGGTTTAGGAGGGCTGGGGAGGGAGGAGGGCTGGGTTGTTCCCGCAGCTCTGGCAGCGCTTCGCTGTGTGCAAATGTATGAAATTCACTTTAAGCTTCAGCATTAAATGGGCGCAGGCACTGCCAAAATTAGCAGGGGAGGAGTCTTATCACAACTAATTAATTGAGTCTGTAAAGCGTTTGGAGACCTTCAGATGGGAGGTGCTAAACACAGTGAAAATTTTCATTATTTCTGCTTAAGCGAAACTGCCAAGCAACGCTACTTCAGCCGTTCATTGCGAATTCAGGTCTTTCTGCTGTTTGTAAGTCCACTGTAACAAAGCTTAATTTCTGCAGATGTATTTGTTATTCAGGAGCATTTGCTGGTTTGAATAATTTTCAGATGGCATTTTTGGGAAACATGTTTGATTCGCCTATTCATTATCTGTTACTCCGGATGTGTGATGGGCTACACAAGGCAGCATGTTGCTGATTCTGCTCGCTGCCTGAACGGCAGAGAGTTTATTAGATGGGATAATAATGAATAACCAATAATGAACACTCTTGTTTTCATGTGAAAACAGATGAGCATATGAAAAGCAGCATCTCTCCCCGCTTTCTTCCCAACAGATCCCCATTCACAATACCGTTCTTCAATAAAGAAAAGCAAGCAGACTCCTGATTCAGCCAAATATTTGGCCATTCACAAACTCCAATTTTACTGTCTTACCAGAACTACCTACGTGCCTGCCTGAAATACAGTGGGCACTCTGGGGCTGACCTGTTGTCTTCACAAAGACGAGACAATAAAAAAAATGAAAGTCCTTGTTTTTACAATACGCGTTAACCAGCCAAATAGTGCTTTGGGTTTTTTTGGTCTCTCCTGGGCATCAGCAATTTCTCCGTCACGGGGGGTTCTCTATAATACCTCATCTTGTCGAATCAGTCTGGTCTGCGGGACTTCTGCAAGCCCACGTGCCGCGTGTCTGCCCTGGTGCAAAATTCAAACGCCCGACAGCGAGTTACGCCAAAGTCCGGTTGCACCAGCCGCATCCCCCGAAAGCCTCCTCCCTGATGAAAGAGGGAAAACTCACATTTCCACAGAACCGTTTCCTCTTTTCTGTTTTTCTGACCACGTGCCTCCCAGTTGCATGTAATTATTGTGGTATGCTGGTGTTAATGATGTGTCCAGTTCACTTAGCCTGTTCATCAGTATTGCTGGTCATTTGCTGTTTCTTTGTTTCTTGCCTCCCAAAAGGTCACTACATCATCAGCAAAACCAAGCACGATTCATCCATTATTTATCAAGCCGGGTTTACTGCTCACCTGTCCCTGATTTCAAGGCCATGCTCCGTCCTACATCTCAAACTTACACACACCTTCAGGCCCACACTTGTGGCATGAAGCACCCACTGGCATAAAGAATTTATTAAACAGAAATAATAAATTGTAAAAACGAAGCTTGTTGTGTTGCAGACGGGGATTTGGTATCATTTTAAACCCGCTGTGTTTCTCAGCCTCAGGTTCCCGGTCCCGCAGGAGCTTTGCCTTCTGTTGACTGAAAAACTACTTGTAAGTAAATCTATGCAATGAAATACCTGCCTTTTGCTGTTTGGCCTGAGATGTGGCCTGCTTTACCCCTCCACCAGCAAAGGCTGCCTACCTCTGTTAATTCCTCGGCCCAGCTGTTTGCCGAGGGCTCACCAGCGCGTCCTGCATGCAGCCCGACTGCATCATGGACATCTTTCTCTGGAGCAATATCATGGAATAGCATCCCCGGGGGAAACACGCAGGTATTGTGAAATGCCTTGTGCACAGTCAGGGATGCCCATCACACCCCTGCTCAGGAGCACCAGCACCTTCCCAACACGAGCGCCCCTTGCATCAGTCCTGCTCCTGCGGGAGGTATCTGCAGCCTTGCAGTCCCTCCAAGACCTTGGGGTACAGGTGACGCATAACGTTATCAACGCTCCATCTGCCTCCAGGGAGCCTTTCAAATCTCAGCCCCCGAGAAGAGCAATAACCTTCAAAAAAACCAAACAAAACAACAAAACCAACACACGGGACTTGTTACAAACGGGAAACTCTAACCTACAAATACAGGCAATAGAGAGGCAGACCTCCGCATCCCAGTCGCATCTAACACGGCCTCAGAACAAGCAGAGATGTCCTGATCAGCTGCCGAGGGGGTAAAGGCGATGTGGGCGAGAACTGCCCTCAGGCTGGAGAAGAGCCACTGAGCATCGCTGAGGTCACCCCAGGGCAGCGCGGCTCTCCCCAGCCTACGCCTGGGGTTCAGCTGGTCGTATTTATCATATCTATTGCTTAGACTAAAAGCAAAGCCAGAAAAGTGTCTCCGAACCGCTCCACCAGGAGGGAAGTGGGAAGGAGAGCAATGCCACAGCCACTCTCTGCTCCTCCCTATTTGTCCTGGTTATCAGACTGGAAAAGATCACCAATTACCCTCTTCCCAGCCACCGCTGCTCCTGCCAACAAAGGATGAAAAGCACATTTATTTCTCTTAAGTGAGATCTTTTTGTGACATATAAGGACCCTTGTATACATGACAATTACTTGTAAAAAATGTCTCTCTGTCTACAGCACATCTGTAAATGGATTTAAGCCCATATAAAGGATGTAAAAATGGCTATAATCGCCCCAGTGCAGCTCCCTGGAAGCTCTCAATGGTGTTTTTTTCACATATATAAAAGCCAACACAGAACAAAAAGGCCTGTCAGCAAAGAAAGGTAGGCTTGCCTTTCCTCACCTAACTAGGGAAACTTAATTTTATTTATTTTTATTGACAATTTCAACAACTATTTCTCAATCATAAAAGTAAAAAGCACAGGCTCAGCTAGTCAGCCCATCATTTCTATTTAGCTTTTTATTTGTGCAAGGAACTCCTTGGAGATGCAATATCTTGTTTGCAGAGACACCCTAGTGGCAACATGACATTACTCAAACCACCAAATGAGGCTTGTGCAGACAACGCAGCCTTCTCCTTCGGCAACCCCAGCAGTTTATGGATCTCACCCTACAACTTGGGGCTCCGCTGTTCCCCCATCACCCCAGCCTCCCCCATTACTGCCGACTCCTGGCTTTGACATTTAGGGAGTGTGAGCAAAGCTTCATTTAAAAACAAATGCTGTCATTGTCTAGCAGGTAATTATTGACCGTTGCATCTTCTTCTTATTATTTTTACTATTTTTTTTTTCCTTTGACAGATGCCCCCTGGGGTTCTGCCTTGCTGACATTCATCACGAACAGCACTATAAGGCACTGTGGGATGTGTCCGTGCCTGAATTATGGACACACCACTCGTCCTTAGAAACCCCTGGGCCAGTGAGGGATAAGGTTTACGCAGGGAGTTGGGAGTCAGTGGATGCATGGAGGAAAAGCAGGAACCCACTGGGATTTGCCAGCTAAGCAGTCTGGCTCCCGGATCCCAGTGGAGTCGGTGGGAGCTGGACACCTAAAGCACAAATCTGCTGGGTGACTTGGCTCTGGCTTTGGGCGCTCTCGGCAAGGCCAGCGACGCGCCCGGGGCGCAGCCGCGATCACACTGCACGCGCCCATGGGCTCCCTTCTCAGGCCACGCACAAAGCACAGAGCAGAGGTGGCCCCTGTCCCAGATGCACGGATCAAACCCTTTGACTCAACGTGTTATAGAGGTGGCCAGTTACCATCTATGGTTTAGGAATGGGGAAACGGAGGCTTGCAGGGTTACATTGCTTTTGGGCAAGGCTCATCAACTGCCCAGAGCGAGTCCGTTTGGCCGTACCCTACGCAGCAGATAATACAATCAGTGTTATGCTACCTTGGCATCTGTGCTTTCACACGGAAGCGAGAAAGACTTTCTGCTCCTATTTGCACTCTTACCCTAACAACAGTGCGGGGTGTCAGGTGTCTGTGAGCTAAAGGCTTCCCTGTCTGTGGCACGATATTAAAAGCATATGCAATGAGACTGCACCTTCTGTTCGCACTCTGTCAGTAATCCCATGCAGGCAGGTTTGCTGTTAACCTTCCTAATGGAAAGTCTGTTCGAAGGCTTGCTAGCTTTGCTTCAGTTAAGTATTATCTGCAAAGATGCAGGCTGCTGATTTGTGGGCATCTTCTAAAGCGAGAGCTGCAGAGGCTCCAAAGAAGTGACGCAACCCAGAGCCAGCCACGGAAGGCGGTTTTTGCCCAGGCGCAGGCCAGGCCAGTTGTATCTATCTATCGATGTGTATCTATACACACATACATAAATATATACGTACAATTCCTACAGAAGAGGGGAGAGGGAAAAAGGAACTCATCTTGGCTTAATTACAAATTTACTTCTTTCTCTTTCCTCTCTTTCCACCCCTGCCCCTCACCCCCTGATAAAATGAGGGTAAAAAGCCCTGCAAATGGCAATATCCAATATTCATTAGTGGCTCGTGAGAGAGACAGAGAGACACAACTCATTACTGGGTTCTTCACCTTTACCCTTGACAATGGTTATTTACATAATAACCTGACCCGTAGGTTACTCTTCATTAACAAACACATGTGCAAACATAGAAGCAGCTGGCTACAACTCATAAATATATATTGTTAACCTTGGCTTAGAAGACTTACTTTCACTTACTAAAGAAAAAAAAAAAAGAAGAAAAGGAGACGCTATTTTGCATAGCTATTACGTTATAACCCCAGCAAACGGTACGCCGAGCCAGAGGCTCGGCTCAGCGCGGCGCCGGGCGCGCTCCCGCAGACCTGGGCTTGCAGGGCACAGCGCTGCAGCCGGCGCAGCTCCCCTTGCCCCTCTCCGGCGGATTCGCAAACCTGCTCCTTGTGTTGGGCCTGCCTGAAGCACCTTCCTCTGCCCTTTGGGGGCCTGTCCGAGCTGGGGGTGAGGCAGAGACCGTCGGCGCTGAGGGGGAGTCAATCCGGCTCTTCTATTCCCCAAATCGTCTGATGATCCCACCTGAGTTAGGCCAGGGCGGGGAGGTGTTCAAAGCTGGGCTGAAGCAGGGAGGGACCTCTCCGAGGAGCAGGTTTTCAGCTGGGGTGAAGGGTGCCATTTAACCCTCCGAGCAAAGGTTTCAGACTCCATGTGGGAACGCTGCTGCGCGAGGCCTCACAAACCAGGATTCGGAGCTTTCCTTCCTCTTTCCGAAGGCACCTAAAACAACTTCTGAGGCTTCAGTTTCACCGTACGGCCCTGGAAGCCAACCCCCACCCCTTGGTCTGACATGGATGAAACGCGCCTGTGCCTTAGGCCAGGCGACAGCCCCCAGCAGAGGCGAAGAGACCCTGGAGCTTTCTGGAGGATGGGTAGGTTTTTGCTCAGCTGCACCTTTCTCAAAGGTGCCTCCCAAAGCATTGCTTAGCATCGTTTCTGATAACACAGTTCTACAGTCCCTTACCACGTTCTCAAAACAAAGGCCCCCTATCTTTGGTTCAGCCAAAGGTTTGTGATTTTTCAGTACCTACTTCAGTGGCCACACGTCGGACGCCGCCTCCCAGAAAGACAAGGCTCCACCAGCACCACTTGCAGGAAGGCAGCTTTCGTTTGGCTGTGGCTTCACGCGCCGCCAGCCAGAGGAGGCCGTGCAGGTACCTCGCCCCTTTTCTAGGTGCCCCCGGCTGCAAGCAGGCAGGATCCTGGTGCTCCGGCTCTGCCGGCAAACCAGGAATTACACATTGTTGTAAAGGTGGGTTGGTTTGTTTTAACCAGCAGATGTTGCTCAGGGGACCACAATCGTCCCACGCGTGGAGGGGTGCGGCGGACCTGTAGGAGCGGGGATGCTCAGACCCACCAGCGCCCCGCGGGCACAGGACGGGGCTCCAGGGCCACGCCGTGACCCCTCCGCGACGAGCACCTCAGCTCCTCCCGGTTACGACGGTTCATCTCCCTCCACGTCTCGCCCTGTCCCAGCCTCGATGCCAGAAAGAGGCACTTTGGCGCGTGTGAGCGGAGGCAGCCGTGGGGCAGCCTGCGACGGGGGAAACGAGGGAATGGCTTCATGAGACCCTAAATGAGAACAAGGTGCAATCGAAACAGAATTATAGCTGGTGTTCACAGAGTACAACCCTTAGCTGCGTCTACGTATCAAAACCTGAAATTAACAACCGAATGCTGCAAAATCTTGCCAGAAAGCCAAAGCCGGGCAGTTCCAGGCACTCTCTATTTTCCGGCACAAATCGCTCAGAAGCCTTTTTACCTATTCACTCAGTATTTCCAAACCAATTACTAGCTTCCAGTTTGCAAAGGAGGCTGACACTCGGGGTTTCAGGCAGGGACTTCCTTCAGTCCCACTACCAATCCAACTATGTTTTAATTTAGTGAAGAGGGAAAGCATATAATTTTTTAGCTCCAGGGAAGCCAGAGGCAATCACAAATATCCCTTGAGCTGAGTCAAATTCTTCAGTTTAAAGAAGCAGCCCATTCTATTGCAATAATTGGACTTTAGTGTCC
This sequence comes from Sula dactylatra, assembly GCA_013389905.1. Classification (NCBI taxonomy): domain Eukaryota; kingdom Metazoa; phylum Chordata; class Aves; order Suliformes; family Sulidae; genus Sula; species Sula dactylatra. Next base: position 856,730 of record WEKW01016893.1, read on the forward strand.
TTTTCGTTTAAGGAAACAATAGCTGATCCGGAGAGCTGACGGCTTGGACACAGGGCATTTCACCTCCGGGAGCCGGAGTCACAGACCTAACTGTGATTGGATGAACCCAGAATAGCAAGTGCCTCACTTGTGTGGAAATTATTATTATTAATAACAACAACAACAACAACAATAATAATAAATCATCATCATCATCATCATCATCAGACCAACACACCAGGGATCCCCCCACAGCTGGGCCTCTGTTAGCATTTGGCACCTGGATGACGCTACACCAAGACAGTCCTTCGGGAAATACGGCTTCAGGTTGATGAAGAAGAGATGGGTGAAGGATGGAGCTTCTGGGTAGGGCAAGAGCTGTCATGACCACCGGCAAGGCTGGACGCAGCCCCACACACACAGCCCGTAGGTACAACCTGTACAACACCTCTGTACCGCTTCAGAACAAACCGGAAAAATCTCCAGCTGGAAGGGCTGGCCACCAGAGATGTCTCTGGAGATTAAATGAGCAGATGGGAACCACCGTCCTAAGATAAGGTTGAGAATACTTATTAGAGAAGCAGCCTGAGAAATTAAGCTCCTTGCACTATCAGGGCAATAGCTAAGCAGGATTCACCGCAAGTGTCCAACCAGCGCGTGGCGGGATGAGCCCCACAACAGCAACGTGCTGCGCCTCCTGCAGAAGCTGTCTTAATTGCTCCGTGGGCAATGATTAGAGAGGCTTCATCCCATCCCTGCCAGCACGCCGGGGACCGGGGGGATGAAGCGACTCGGACGGGGTCCCACAGGGAGACTGTGGCAGCCCCGGGGGGAGAAGGCAGCTCTCTCCAGTGTGCACCAACAAACCGCGCTTCCCTCCGCGCCTGGCAAATGTCAGCCCCAAATTAGATACGGTAGTGGTACTTATAAATCCAAGTTAGAAAATGCCATCATGTATTTTTAATCCAACCGCCTCTTCACTGCGTAATAAAATGAAAGGATTGCCGAGTTTGACTGGCATTTGTAAGTAGCATGTGAAAGGGGCTAATAGAGGGAGAAAATTAGCTGCATTTATCATCTTAACTACATTCATATTACACTCAGGATCCAATTGTTTAAAAATTGGGCTTTTAGAGCAGGTCCTTTTCAAAGTTTAAGCATTCCAAACAACAGCAATTTATTCTCAGAACAAACATTACCTTAAAAAGATTTATTCTGCAGCCTCCATGAACTGTAACAGGAATGGACTTTGCTGCACGGGTTTCTAGTAAGTACAGTCAACACCAAAGCCAGTCACAACACAGCGTTTGCGTTTTACACCCAGTGCTGGTGTTTGGGGGGAAAAAATTGGAGTCGGAATCCATTCAATGTTTGAAAAAGTCCGACAAAACATTCCCTCTGAGGAAACCCTGAGTTTAACAAAAAAATGTTCAGGTTTTGAGGTGAGATTTTGCAAAATATATTTTACCCTTCTATTATAATGTTACATTATTGCTTAGCATTTAAGTAGTGGCAGCAAACGATATGTTTTAATGATATATTACAACATGGTAGTATTTTTATTTTTAAACAGGTCAGATCATCTGTTACTCAGCTCTGATTGAAGCTTATTGTCCAATTCAGCAATTCACATTTATGATATAATGAAACCTTGTAAGCGAAAGAAAACTATGTGAAAATTCAGAATGAAAACACCAAACTCGCTGTAGCGCCACTGAGAAAACCCGACCTAGAGGAGCAAGTAGTGCTATTAGCATTAGTTTATTATTAGTTATTAGTAAATTAGTAATTGACTAGGCAAATTATTAGTATTAGTTATTATTAGTACTATTGTACCAGCAGTACTATTTCAAGTAGCACTAAATACCGGCGTCCCATAAATGACTAAACAAAACATTAATGAAATACTTAGTTTTAGGCCATATTGTGATAACTCAGAGGTTGTTCAGTGCACTGTCCTCATAGAAATATATTAAAAAAACATTCCGTGGCTCTGCGTGAAGTTAAAGACCACAAAATGTAACAACTTTCTAAAGTAATGTTTTGCTTCATACTATTTTTGCACAGTATTTCGCACCGGTTTTGCATACTATTTTCACCGAGAACCGAAAGCGGTATTTCTGAACAAACCCTCTCTTTTAACGCTAACTTTTGACTATGCCAAAGCGACGCGAACTTCAGAACGAAGGAAACAGAAGTTTCCCCGTGCCTTACGGCCGGTGTTTGCGCGAAGCTCCCCCGGCCTGCGCCAGGCTGTGCGCAGCCGAGGGACGCAGCTCTTCACAGCTGCGTTACCCGCGGTCCCGCTCCAGCCCAGCCGCGGCAAGAGCTTATAGAAAGTGTCCCCCAACGGGAAGCTTCCACACAAGATTTCCACTTCTGGAGCCCTGCCTGCTGTCCTCCCACCGCCAGACCCCGCGGCAGTTTCCTCCCCAATTAGTTTTTATCATTCCTTTCGATCCCAGGATGACCTGAGAATTTATTCCGCTGCTGAGATACCTTCTCTGCACATCAGCAGCAGGAGATGGTGTCGGGAACCAAAGTTTCCCTGCCCGCTCCGCTAATTCGAACACTGGGTAGACGGGGGTTGATGGTCTCCAGGAGCGGTCCTGGCAAATCTGCAGTTCCGGTCAGTTGACAGATGCGCCTTGGCATGGATCGAGATGCTCGAGAACAGGTCACAGGCTCTTCTGGGGTCTCACGAGCGCAACGACACACAGGTGTCCGAAAAAAGATCTTCCAGCAGCCACATCATGGCTGAAACGGGGTCGCCCACCCACTCCTCTCCTACGAGTCACCCACGCTCCCTGCAAACAGCACCCCCTTTCTTGCGGAGAACTGGAGAAGAGGAATACTCTAAAGGTGGCAAGATGGTTTGGGGGAGGGTAAATCCTAAGAAAAATTCAGGACATAAGCCATTGCAGGCAAGCTCTGCAGGCACCACAATGTCTCCAGACTCCTGGCCCTCCCTGCTGGAGGAAGCGGCAAAGAGCCACCTGATTTCTCCTGCTCGTTCCTGGTGGAAAACACACCTCAGAGGCAGACTGTTGCCTCTCTTTCCAGATCTACCACCCTGATTTCTGCAGAAGGCCCTGCTTACTGCAGCAGGTCGTCCGGCAGGAAGACTCCCCTTTGCCCTCTTCCTCCACACACTGATTTTGCAGCTTTTCATTCACGCTTTGAGGGACCAATCTGTTTCCTAATTAAGCCAGCAGCGCACACCTGAGCGATAGTGAAAGCGTGCAATTAGCCCTGAGTCATCGTTTGCATTCATTTCCCCAACTGCAAGCTGCCAGACCTCCAGCGATAGAGACGTTGCTTGCTAGGCAGAGCCTTTCAGGCCGGCTTGCTGGGAGGAGTCACTGACCCACTCAGTAATTACTCATGCTAACAGCTTAACTAACATGCAAATTCCTCTGCTGACTGACAGGTAAACAGTGAGATGGCCTGCCTGGGTATGGGGGAGCAGAGGGGTGGAGTGACATAGATATAAAAGCTTGTGTCAATTCCAGATCTAACGTGCCTTCAAAGCGCGACATGATTCATTAGCCTCGTTTCATGCCCAGGATAACAAAGTCGTGGTTGCTGTGTTAATTGAGGAGGGAGCAGCCGGGGGGACTTGCTGGCACAGCAGCTACCGGGCCACCCCACAGCACCCACACTCCTGCTGCAGGGATGTTCGGCTCCTTGGCTGGCACCCGGCTCTGAGGCTCTCTGCCTTTAGAGGAAAGGGATCTCGCCCATCGTCTGCCACGCCGGATCCAGGCAGCACGCTGGAGAGGCTGGAAGTCTGCTCGCAGGAGCTGGAAGCTGCTCCAGGGGCTGCTTCTCCTCCAGCATCCTCCACGCCTTGCTGCAGCCAGGCTTACCACCGCTCTCCTCTCGGCGGCAACTGCTCTGCTGTTCAGGCAAGCTTTTTGAAAGCCGTGAGAAAAGGGGGCTGGAGCAGGGTTTGAGCAAAATAATCTCCAACTCTTGTCATGTCGATCCGTGCAGCCGTGCTTACCCCTCCCGATGACCATTAGCTCTCCCCTCGACACCCTGGACACTGTGGCCAGCCCAGTGCTTGTATAATGAGCCCAGCTCTGGTTTAGACGAAGAGGCTGAGGCAGGCAACTGGGCTGACGGCAGAGGAGGTGGAAGGGAGGAAATTGCAAACCTGAATTTTAAGCCGTGCTTTGGAATGATCTAAGGCACCCACTAAGCCAGACAGCTCCCTCATTTCCTGCTCCTTGCCAACGTTCTGCCCTGAGGTTTGTTGACGCTGGCTCGTGTCCAAGAACCTGAACTTGGTACAAATCCTCCTGTGCCACGATGCAACACGACCTCTGAATGCTAACAGGGTTGGAAAGGAGGCATGGCAGGGGAGAACACTCTGATTAGCATCCTGAAAACGTGGGTGAGACCGAGAGCAGGACAGGACCTCACGCACCAGTACCCGGTGGTTGTGCCTGGCTGCCAAGCGCTAAGCTCAGGTCTGCAGAGGAGGAGGATTTATTATTGCTGACATTACAGGGGCTGGGGACAGCACGGGCTGGGGACAGCACGGGCTGGGGACAGCACGGGCTGGGGTGCAGCGGCGCTGGGGGAGCGCAGTGGCAGAGCCAGAGGCTGCTCTCCCACGAGCTGTCCCCAATCTTTCCGCCCGCACAGCAAGCTCCGGCTTTAACGGAGGAGAGAAAATAAGGGGCTTGCTCAAGGCTGCACAGCTCAGTGCCCCGTTTCCCAGCCCAGTGAGATCCTGAGCTCACTGACAAGCTCTGCAACTTGTTAAAATGTGTTAAAGAAGGAGAGAATGCCCAGGCACAGGAGAGTACCAAAGCGATCCCAAGCTTTGTCTGCTGCGTGCCGCGGAAAGGGGCAGCAGCCAGGGAGATGGAGCCGGGGAGGGGCGAGGAGGACCCCTCCAGAGAGGCCGGTGCTCTTGGGAGCTGTATGGCACCGCCAGAAACACCACCAGCAGCCTCATCTGCCGGGCCGGTGCCAGGAGCCACTGCCGGGGCTGGTTCCTCCCTCCCCCCATGTATTTATTTCTTTTAAGTGGCTGCCAAAAACATCTGTCCGGAGAAGGATGGAGAGAGGGGACCGAGCTGCGCCGTTTGCGAGGCTCCTTGCCACAACAGCCGTCTTCATTTTATTTATTTATTTATCTTGGGGCAAACCTTGGGCGTCAGCGCTCTGCACAGAGCCTGCTTACAGCTCCAAAAAGCACCTCTATTATTCTCAGGCCATTTGGTAGCGGTTGCCATGGAGATCAAAAGCAAAATGGCATGCAAATCAACACGAGCCCAGTGTTCAATAACAACGGTAAAAGGGCAGCCGGATAAGACGACGCAAAAAAACCACTTGAAATGCTTCAACCTGCGTTGCTGGCTGTGATTAGATCTAGAAGGCAAGAAAAAAACCCCTAATGGGTTACACCAAAGGACTCGAAAACACAGCCCAGTTGCGGCCTGTGTGACGGTTTCAACGTAAAGCCCCCCCGCGCGCACGTGCCCATGTACATACGCATATTAAAGTGGAGCAAATACTCTAGAGTGATAAATGTATGCGACGATTTCCCCTCCCAAACCCCCTTTTTTCTGCGCAGACTATCCGTACACAGCTGCCAGGTTCCTGGTGTTTATCAGCAATCCGCGGCAGCGCCGCATCGTCACCAAACCTCTTCCCAACTCTCCTCTCCCACCTCTCTCCGGGGACAGCTGACGCATGCCGCAGTCTCAGGCTGTGCTGCTGAGCGCCGGGCGGCCGGCGGCTCGCTGCCGCTCTGGGGCCNGACTTCTGCCGAGCGGGGAACCTCGCTCCTGCCAGCCATTCCCCACTGCTCCGGAGCCTGCGGAAAACCAGCTCCATGCAGCCCGAGCAAACGCGCCCACGTGTTAAAAACTACCACCAATTGCATGTTTTATTCGCGACTTTTACCCTTAGGTGCTGCACGCAGTAAGGTAAATGTAAGGGTGCAAGTGCAAGCGCTCGGAAATGAGCTTTCAGGGCGCTCTGGGGCCGGCTGCCTCGTGACACCGGTTGTGTCTCACTCTGGGGGCGCGCAGGACCCCAGCCCTGCCACCGTGCGGAGGGAGGACGCTGGCTTAACGAGTAGCTCTTCGGTATTTTGTTTTCTCCTCATTGTGAACAGGCAAACCCAGGCCTTCGCACAAATCAACCCCGCTCTGAAGACAGAATTACTCATTTTTCACAGGCCTGCCCACAGCATTACAACTACGCTACTTAGTGCTTCCGAAATATGAATGAACTTCTTATCCACCACAACAGGCAGCACTAATACTGTAGCCCTTACTTTTACGGAAAGGGAACAAAGACTTGGGAGAGAAAAGCGTCAGGGATTTGAGATGAGGATACCTGTTTGTTTCCAGACACGTAGCAGTATTAGACAACAGTGCATGTGCTCACGGGACGGGTCGGGACAGCTTCATCCCCAAATCAGAGCCCAGCAGCTCAAATCCAAAAAGGGCGACACACACTGAGCGTCCATCAGTGAAAAGTCGGGCTAAGGGACTTCAAGCGAGTCACGTGAGTTGTGGTTTTCCAAAGGCTTCAAACTTAGACTAGCAAAAGCCAAAGCTCTTCCACAAAAATCAGCTCCTGCCAAATTCCAGGAACCTCTTCCAAAATATTTTGGGTATGTTTATGCACAAGGACCTCAGAGGCTGCTGGATGCGACCGAGCTCCAGCGACGTAGCTTGCAAAGGAAGGGCCCGATTCCTCCTACTCAGCCGCAAGACGTTTTTCTGGAACGAAATGGTGCAAAGGAGAGGGGAGGATTATGGACGAATTAGTCCCTAGAACAGAAGCTGAAACCAAAACAAGAGGAGAGGCGGTGCCCTTAGCTCAGAGTAACCTCCCCATTGATTTACTGGGTCTAAGTGAGAATTCCCACCTACAAACAGCCACAGGCGCTTGTTGTCCAAAGGGCATGGAAACACCCGCTTTCTGTGAGTTGTCTGAACTTTCCAAAGTACCATAAATTCCTGCTTTGTTTTCAGACAGCTCTTTATCAAACCCGTCTGCCCGTCCGATACGCACCACTGCTCTGTCCCTTAGCCCAGTGCTATAAGCACTCCTGGGACACCCAGCTGGCCGCACCGTGGTGGGATCTTCACAAAGTCTTTCTTCTGAACCTCCTTCAAGACCCTCAAACAGAAAGTGCTGCAGGAATGCTGAATTATTGCCGCCAACAGCACCCCAGAGCCAACCGCTGTGCAGCAAGGGGCAAAACAAGAGGCTCCAAAACCCGATTTTAAGTGGTTTCAGCAGAGCTAGAAAGAGCAAGCGAGCGTTTCTCTGTGCATCGAGGAAGCGTGTATTCTTGGCACAGCGGTAGGAAAAACGGGGTTTAAGGGCACGGTGAGAGCAGTGGGCTGAGCCGGCGCTGCGTCCTGCTGGGTGCAGTCCTGGCAGCTTTCAATGTGTGCCAGGGAGAGCTGTGCCCTGGCTGCCCACGCGCTCCTCTGGGCTGCAGAAATTGTCCTGGGACAAGTAAAACATGGAAAAGATGCTGCCTTGAAGGCTGTTTGGTTTTTAAATACTGTTTTTATTTAAAGCCAGGCTCACCACTAGCAGGATTCAGATTCAAGTTGTTTCAAACTCTGCCTCCATCCTGATTTTGGGACATTCATTTTCAGGCTGCTAAAGCTTTTAAGACAAGGCATGGTTTTGTTTCAAGCAGCACATTTGGCCAAGAGCCCTTGAACAGAGCGGTACAGAACTGCATGTTTCTAATGCAAAAATCGCATTCCTCCTCCTTACACAAGCCAGCTAACTTCTCTTCACAGTGTTGAAAACAAACTATTTCTGGGCAAAAGCTTTTAACCTTAGTCATGCCTTCCTCTACTTTGAGGCATCCCAGTGCCACGAAGTTCTGCAACGTCCTCAGTCCACGTGCAGCAGGGTACGTCTCCTCGCACCACCCATCCCAAGAACCTTCCCACCTCCTCAAGGGCATTTTTAAACCCAAGCTAAGCCTCCACTTGCCGCTGCCTTTGCATTACCGAAGGAGTTAATTGGGAACCATCTCCTCCCCGGCATCAGAGCCCCTTGCTAAAACACAGCAGCAGTGTGTGAAATGCAAACCTTCTTAATTACGTTTATTCACAGAAATCGAAAGGAGAGGGAAGCAGTTGAGTAAAGGTCACATTAATAATACAGGCTGAAAGAAAGTCTGTGGATATATATTTTTCATTAAAGACACATTTGACTGAAGGGGACGGCTCATTTTCGGATTGACAGTGTTTCTCTGGGAGGCCATCAATACAGCGAGATTTAGCTATTTTTCTTGTCATAGCTTGCTGTCTGCTGGAAATCTGCTTCCTTACCCAGAAATGCCAATACCACTCCACGCGCTCAAGCCTCTTACGTGGCCAAGGTATCAGAGAAGAGGCATTTCTGCCTCCATCACAGCTGAAAAATCCATACCAACCTCTACTTCTGCATCCAGGGGGGACTCCTGTAATGTCCCATCTCCCATGCCCAGCCCCAGTGATCCCAGGGCTTTTATCGCTCCAGCAAGAGCCTTCAGTGGATAAAGCTACCGCTTTGCTAGAGCACTGCCACCAAAATAATCACCTGAGGATAACGTCTCAAGCGGCCAGGTCCATGCTCAAACACCAGCTCCTTCATCTTTGTTGTTGTCTTTGGGACTAAGCAGCCCTATAAGCCGACCTCACCATGGTGTGCACAGAACGTCAAGTGAATGAAGGGACCTGGGCTACAAAAGGCCAGTTCAGCTCAGGTTTTCTAAGCACAAAATATCGATAAGCTGAGATTTAAGAACCTGTCTATTGTATTTGGATGGCTGGTAATGCCAACAGGAACGCGGTGGCCAGCTCTGCAATGCCCCATCCAAATCGCCGGTGCTACACGTCGAGTTTTCCCGTGCATCTCAAACGTGCACACGAGTGATGCAGCTCCCTCGCCTCCTTGTTTTTCCATTTATTCCCATTTTCCCCAAAGCACGTTTTCTTCAAGCCTATGGCGCAGTACCCCTCCAGACCACTTCACAGCTGGGTGATCCTGAACTGCTGGGGAGGTGCCCAGCCATCAAAGGAGGGGCCAAAAAGCTTCTGGGAGCTGCTTAACCCAACGACTACCACAGGCAGCCATCTCCGTCCCAGATGTCCGAACAACGCTTTTGCTGGTTAAGTTAATACACTCAGATCCTTCCTATCCACCAGAAAGGGCAGAACAAATCCAGGTGAAAGAGAGTGGAGTCTTACAAGTCTCCTACGTGTCACACGGCAGAAGAACAAAGAAAAAAAGAAGGGGGGGGGGGAAGGTGACATTCTCTATTAATTACCATGAGGTGTCAGGCTCTCATTTATACCTTGGCCTGCAGCTCTGCAAGGAGGGCAGGAATACGTCAGGAGCGGGTGCACGATATGGTTCCCTGCAATGTGCTTTTGGGAGCTGTAGTTATTTTGGACAAGGAACAGCTAAAACTCCCCTATGGACCTGCTTGGACCTGCTGAGGGACTTGGTGTAAGCGGAGCTGTTCTCCCCAGCCCCGGTGCACGGCGGTGCTGCAGTAGCTGTGAAGGACTGCGGAGAGAAAAAGCCATTCTTTAAGGGTAAAAGCTGTTCCTGAAACCGCCAAAAAGGGAGCTACTAGACAGAAACTGGCCCCCTAGAGTAAAACATTTCAGACTGGAGCTTCAGTTTATGTGCCTCAACCCTTTGCTTTTTCCAGGTACAACAGAGTGAAGAAAAAAAAAAAATCCCCAAAACAACAAAACGAGACCAAACCCCCCCCCCCAAAAAAAACCCCAGAAAAATAAAAAATATGTTTGTTGTTCTTATGCACCCTGCCTCTGTTACAGGCTACGCTGGGTTTAGGTCAGCGCTCCCAACCCACGCGGAAGCCACTGAGGCAGGTCCAAAAGCCGCCTGCTGCTCACGAGCATCCTCTGTGCCCAGAGCTGTGTGGGGGCTGGCTCGGGTCCTAATCCCGGCTAGTTTTGGCATAGGGCAGTAACATCCCGCTGCCCCCCAGCGAAGGAGCAACGTCCTCCTGACGCTGCTTGGGGAGAAGCCACCGACAGAGAGTGGCTGTCTGGGGACACCCAGTGCCACAAGTGGCCCGCGGGGACGGGGACCTCCCCAGGGTGGACAAGCAAGAGCTGTAGCAGACGTGACCCACCTGCACAGAAAGGCTGAACAAGCCGGGGTTTGGTCTGCGAAAGGCTGAGAGGGGATGGGACAATCCAGGCTGCTATAATGAAGTAGCAGGCAATGGTCACAAAGCCACCAGCTTAATTTGCGGGAAGGACTTAAAGGAATAAATGTATATATAAACACACACAGAGTAGGGATTTTCACCTATATATTAAATATCTATATGTACTTAGTGTCATTTCACCTGTATATATTGACTGTATAACTAATAAACACAAACTACTTTAATACCTCTGTATGAATAATAAATACATTTAATAAATGTATAATTAATGCACCTTCACATGTTCACACACACGCACGTAAAGGAAACCCCTTTCTGTCTGGTGGCTCTGGTTAAGTCCCAGAACCTGCTGCATGGGGGAGCTGTGGGACTCACTTCTTTGAAGGTTTGTAAGAGCAGGTCGGCCAAGAGCGTCTCGGCAGTGCCCCTCCTGAGGAGCATCTCTGGAGGACAAGGTTTCTGCTTATGCAAACCACAGAGCTCAGCCCAATCCCAGCCTGTGGTCCTGCTGCTGCCTGATACTTATTTCACATTTTTTTTATTTTAAAAATTTTTATTAAAAAAAAAAAAAAAAAAAAAAAAAAAATATTAAAAAAAAAAAAAAAAAGAAGAAAAGAAATAAAAGCCCTCAGCAAAGGGTAGCAGTGACAAGTACCAACTGCAAGAGAGTTTTGCTCCTCTGCCAGGTTGGCAGGGTTGTACTGGGCAGGGAAAAGCCGCATATGGTGGACAGGGCAAGCGCCCACCTCAGGTATAATGGGTAAAGAAACAGTGAGCAAGGGTGAGCTCAAGCAGATTGTGATAAATCAGAGATCACAGCACTGACATAAAGTTTTCCACCTGCTGTTATGGAGCAGCACTGGGGATATTGCCTTCCCCAGCTTGGCCCAGGCTTTTCTGCAGGGTGAGGAGGAAAACGAGCCTTGCCAAAGGGATGCATCATTACATCCCTGCAAGGCTGGCCCAAACCCAGCCACGGGGCAGGTGAAGGGGCCTGGAGACAAGGGCAGGAACGGGGAAGGGGGCACCCGCAGCCGCCAAACCCCACGCCGAGGATGCTTCCTGGGCAGGAGCGGGACCAGGCACGGCTGGGAGCGGAGGGAAAGGCTGCCCTGGTCCGAAGCGACCCCGCAGCCCCCGGAAGGGCAGAGAGAAGCAAGAGGCAGCACCCCTTTGCTTTTAGGGAGTCACCCTCGGGATGAAACTGGTCTGTTCTCCTTCCTGAGCCACGGGTAAAGGACCTAACAAGTGACTAAAATAGGGAACAAGATACAGTCAATAATGGAGGTAAACCCCTTCCACGTGGGGGAGGGGGGAAAACTCCAGTAAAGTATCACCACCCTATTGGAAAACTGAAATGAAATTAATTAGGAGGATGGTTAAAACATGGGACTTACATATAACAGCAAGGTCTCATATTTATCAAGAGATGTGACCGATTTTCTGCATGAAGCAGGGACATCTGTCAACTCTATAAGCTGCAATTAGCTGCTATTCTGCTACCCAAAAGAGGTCACTGAAAACTACAGGTTCTCCCCTCCTCACGGAAACACTCCCGTGCTCTGCATTGCCATTAAGAGCAATTGCAAGTTTCGTCTTCAAAATGATCTGGTGGAGTGCTGGCCTTTGCAGGTCCTTAGTTTGTCTTGCGGAATACCAATTACAGTCATTTTAGAACCATGACAGCCCCGCCGGCTCACGGGTGCACAGGCTCTGCCCGCTCGCCTCTCCCCGAGGGGTCCGCGCTCAGCACCGGCGTGTTTGCGGGACCAGCATCAGATTTTTCAAATTACCTTTCTTTAATTAGTCTTACGGTTTACAGCACCGCTTTAGAGCAGGCATCGCGGGAGGTGTGTGGCACAGCTCTAACCCGTCCCCCGTGCTGGCCACAGGTCCTTCTGCCCCCAAGCACATCTCTGACCTCTGGGGATACACCGTCATCCCAGGTCCCATCGCTGCTGGCACTATCTGGGCTTTACAACCGAAACAGCATCCCGGGCTTGATTTTCTGATCGTATGTTGAGGACCCTTTTCTCAACAATGCAGGCGGCTTCGGTGCCACAATCCGAGAGCAAATCTCTAACAAATACTGCACGCAGCAAGTTTCACTTCTGCTCCCGAGCAGCCGGCAAGCTGCAGCTTTCTCAAGCTGAGCTAAATTCTCCCCCTAATAATTTATGCAAATATTGCACAGCCTGGCACCGGTTTACAAACTGTTTTGCGGCACCGTTCTGAGCGCACGCAGGGGCCCCCCGGTGCTCCTCTGCCTCACGCTTGGGAGCTGGTTTCTGGTGCTGATATTTGTGATTAGACTTTATCCCTCGCTCCCTGCAGACCTTCCAGAGGAGCTGAGGACATTTGCTACCTCCCTACAAAATCGGTGGGGAGAACTGTCAGCGAAACCTCAAAGGGGCCCAAAGACAGGCAAAGGAAATTGTTTCCTGTTTTGAACTGCTAATTGCAGAACGGGGTGAAGTCACGATCAGACCACAGGCGGAGGGGAAGGAGATGGGAGATAAACAGGTCTCTGAGCTTATGCGCTGCATCAGGTGGTGCGAGCGGATGTGCCGGGTCTGCTGTGGAGCCCGTCCTCCCCCTTCCCGCTCGCATCAATCCAGCCCGCGTCTGCGCCACCTTTTCAAAGTGGCTCTCACTCGCTCTCAACAAATCTTCACTGCACACATCAGTAATATCAAATTAATTCAATTGAATTAATAACAGTAATTAATTCATGCATATTAGCATAACACCATGCATCATAGATGGAGGCTAATAAATGCAATACTGATTTTCTTAATCGACTTCTTCAGCTGCCATGTGTCTTAGTCAAAGGGAAGCTGTGGGGTCTTCCCCTCATTTCCAAATGCAGCCAAGGGAAAAAAAAAAAAAGAAACCCACCAACAAACCACCTAAGAGACCCAAAGGTATTTCTGATTCAGACGGTACTTCTGCAACAAGCACGGGCTTTGCACTCTCAATTCCCTGCAACCAGGCCAAGGTCACAGGCTGTGGTCTGGGAATATTTAAATGTCACCCTGCAAGCGTCCCCGTGTAAGTCTGTCTAACAGAGCTGCTGCCCCAAAAGCAGAGAAAGGAGCAACAGTGGCCAACGACCACTGTAATAATCATATATCTGGGTATTATTTTCTTCCCTCACACATGGTTATTAAGAGACGATGCAGGTCTTAAAGCTAGAACCTTTTGCTCTTGGAAAATTATATGTGGCACTTTACATACGGATTAGATAATTAATGTATGTCCTGATTTCTTACACTGTAACATAAAAAGGGCGAGAGCAGCGCTATAATTCCAGATAATTAAAGAGCGATCGAGTTTCAGTAGCTTCCGCTGCAGTGGGAGCGCTGCCCGCTGTCATTAGCCCCGGTGAAGCTCGCCCTGCTCTTCACACCTCGCTGCGGCTGCGCTCTCCTCCCCAGGGGCTACCCAGCACCGTGGCCGTCGCACTCGCTGTCCCAGGGCGCTGCCACCGAATCCTGCCCCATCCCGCTCCTGCAAGGCGAGGGCGCTCAGCGGAGCCAGGACACCGACTCGCGAAAGCCAAACCGCAAAGCACGCTCCGAGAAACCACCGAGACCGCGGGGTCTGGGCTGCTCGGCGCGGCCACGTGCGCAGGGCTGGCACGAGGGCAGGCAGCCGTGGCAGACGCGCCGGGCCACCTCCTCCCTGCTCGAAAACCTCAGGTGCGCCCCGCAAACAGCCCGATGACTTCATCTCATACCTCCTCTACTCCAGAAGGACCTGAGGGCATCAGGAGCGACGAGTGCAAACCTGCGCTGGCTGCAGCAGGTATCGTGCCACACCGGTGTGTAAGCTCCCGTAAGGGGACCGGCGGGCAGGACCACGGTGCGCTGGCAGAGCAATGTGCAGGGTGCCCTGGTCTGACAGACGGCGGGTGTCACCTGCATCCCACGGCGGGGACCGCGGGGCCCGGCGCACCCGCACAGAAGAGGAGTGCAAGTGCATCTGTAGGCATTAGAGACGCAGCAGAACAAGACAGATTCCTACCGGCAGCAATACGTGTCTCGTGCTTGCACCAAGCCAGATTTGCATTAAGCCCAAACTGGTTTTTTCCAGCGAGGCAGGCGAGATGCGCTCATTGAATGTAAAGAAAACACATGTCGGTGCATGGGCAAAGAGTAGCTTTTGAAATCCCTGCAGGACCTCCCTGCCTGCTGTGATCAAACGTTAAAATCTAGAGCTGTCACTAAGCAAAACAAACACAAACTGTCTGCACTTTCATCTGCACAGCATCCTGCATCGTGCCCCCGCCGCCCCGAGGGCTCCCTGCCTGCGCCCACTGCTGCCCTGGGACCCGCGCCAGGGGCAGGGAGCGGCAGCGACAGCGCCCGGGCACGCTGCAGCGCGACCCGTAATGCGCTCCTAACAACCAGGGGTTTCTGGGTTTGATCTTTTAGCAGGAAGCCACTGGCCCAGTTTCAGCTCGGTGCAGCATTTCGCGCAGTCCCCAGAGAGTCAGGCAATACAAGCCCCCAGGTACCGCAGGCAGCCCCCGGTGAGCGGTGTGGGTCGCAGGGCAGCGTCCCCCTTCGCCTGTCGCATCGACGTGTGTCAAACCCCCCTCTTCCTCTGCAGCCGAGCCCTGTTCCCAGCTTAAACCAAAACAAAAGCCCACCCCGGCAGCCGAGCTGTCAGCCAGCCTTGTCTCCTTTACTTGGCTTGAGCACAAATTCGCTAAGGAGAGCAAAGCACAGGCCGCAGGTGAGTAATTTCCTCTTTTGGGTTCCTCGCTCCATCTCGCCTTCTGCAGCCTTTGTTTACCTGCGCGGCTGCTCCTCCATCACATCAATCAACGTGTCTTAAGCACTTGCTGCTTTCCCTGCTCCCCAGCATCTTGACGATTCTCTATTTAAAACGCTACTAATAACAATCAAGACGTGTTATTGTTTCTGCTCCTGCAGGATCTCCTAAGGCTGTGGAAGTCTCAAACGTCTGACCGCAAGCCTGATAAATGCTTGCCTTCAGCAATGCACTTTCTTGTACCACCTTTGAAATATGTATGCACGTTATGCAGTGTGGATGCATATCAATGCCATATCTACCTTTGCATATTAAATCATCACCACATCTTCGCTGGCAGTAAAATATGCAGAGCATATGCTAAAGACAACATCTTCCCTGCCTAACCGGAGCAACCCTCCCCTGTGCACTCTCCCCCGGCACGGGCTGCCGATCCCAGGTATTTCAGCCCCTGTCCTTTGTTCTCCTCCGGAGAGAGGTATTTTTTTTTTTTCCCTCGCCCCATGTTGCTTTCACGGTTTTCAGGACTTTATGTTACTGCCTCCTTACAAATGTATTATAGCTAGAGCTGTACCCTAACTTCTCCTCTCCCCCCTCGGAGGGGAGACAAATAAGAGAGACTATGGAAACGGTGCCTGAAATAACGAGCCAGCAGGAGCACGGGACTGCCTTCCCTGTATTTACCCTCTCTCATTACACAAACCTGCAGAGGCAATCAGGGATTTCAGACGAACCTGAAGCCCTGCCGTTACTGCTGCCCCATCTCCTATTTTTACACCTGAACGGTCAAACCTGGCTGACATAGGGTTTGAGTCACAAAAAAGGGAATGAGATGTTTCTGATGGAGGGTGGGAATATTCGCTTTGATGATCACTGGGATAAAAGCCGGAAATAAGGGTTACCTGTTCTGGGGCACAAGCCAGCTGCGAGGCGCTGGGGTTAGGCAGAAATCTCCGATGGTCGAGGTCCTGCTCTTGGCAGCCACGGATTTGTGCTACATGGAGACCCCAGAGCCTCCCCCGGTACGGGGCTGCCCCTTTTGCTGGTTTGATAGAACCGCTAAAATTTACAACCGGACCACGCTAATTCACACGCAAAACATGCGCCGCCTCCCGTTCGGAGTAACGGGGGTGGTTTGCCCAAAATAACCCCTTGGGCGTCTCAGTGCTGTACACAGGAGCGTCGCACCTGGCGGCAGGGGATGGGCACACACCGTGGCAACAAACGGGGCCTGAGATGGCTCCTCTGAAGTTACGGATGGGGCAAAGCAAATCGTTATTGTTGACATTATTATTAATATTAATATTATATTGGATATACCGAGTTATGATGTTATTATTGATAATAATATAATCCCACCCCCGCCAACCCACAGATGCTCCAGTTCGTGTCCCGCCAGTGCCCAGAGACAGAGAGCAAGCTCTTGTGTCTCTTCACACCAGAGCTCTCCCGGGTCACGGAGCAGCAGCAGAGAGGAGAGAGTGGCTGCTTTACACCGTACACGTCTCTGCAAAGCCTCCTCTGCTTCCCTCTCTCTGCAAACTAGGCCAAGGTTTCACATTCTCTTGTCACATCGGCAATACTTCGCCATCACGCAGCCGAGCTGACTAATTATCATCCCTCGTGCTTTCTCATCTGCTAATCCTCCTCTCCTACCTGTAGGCTTCTGGGTTCCTCAGGCATTTCTCTTCCCGACTAACTTGCTCTACCCTCCTCCCCCCACCTTTCACTCACCCTAATTTGGCAGATTTCTGAAAAGAAGTGAGAAAAGCTGTCGGTATTAAAGGGAGCTCTAATAGCGCAAGAGAACGGCACGAGCCCTTTTGCTTCTCCACAAGATGGCAAAAGGAGCAGGATTATCGAGGAGCATTTTCTCCTCGGGTCCCAGGCGGCTGCGTTCTCCTGCAGGTACCGACCTGCGCACCCTTCCCCGCTCTCCGGCGAAAGCCCCCAGGGGCCCCTGGACCACACCTGTGGGGATGTCCCAAACCCGCTCCACCACCCCGGCGCCGGGAGGAGAGAAGCAGCGTGCAGGTGTCGCGCTCGGTGCTCCCACCTCTCATCCCCATCACACAACGCGACAACGGGGCGATGAGCTGTTCGAGGCAGCAGCCTCCAAATCAGCTGCTGGCCCAGCCTTCATCCTCTGGAACTGATACGCTCCCTAAATAAAAAGCAGGCTGTGACACGTGGGCTGAGAGGGGGCATTCGGTGCAAGAGCCTCGCTGGGCTCGTTTCTACCCACAGCCACCTTCTTTTCAATTACCCCCTACCCCAGGTCAAAAAAACCTTGTCCCCTTTCACCCAGCAAGAACACGCTCAGCTTTGGCCTGTGGCAGATTAACAAATCCTTCAGCATAGATTAACAGCACGGGGAGCGCTTTCGCTCCTCTACTTCTCTAGAAAGCCAAGTCCTGTTAAAGTCATGCCAAGAGGTCAAGTAAAGCCCAGAAGGACTCAAGCCTTAAGCCCCCCAGTTCTGCAATGGCACCGTGTGTCTTACAACCACAGCAAGAAAAAAAAAAATCTCTGCCATCCTCCTGGTGCATCGTTCTCCAGTGCTGGCACAGGCCAGGGCAGGCCAGCGCATCCTCAGTGCCGCTCACCAAGCCAGGAGCACGCGTGGTACCAAGGTGACGCGTATCCTGACGGGTGAGCCAGCTCTCCCTGCTGCGAGATCATGTCCCCGAGCCACGGGGTCACTACGGCAGCTCTTGGCAGACGATGGCGATGGCAAGCTGAGCCAAGGCGAGGAAAAATGCAATTAGGTACATTTTAAAGCCAACATGTGATGTCACCTTTTTGTTTGCTGGAAGTGCGCCACAAGCGGCTAATTAGGGTTCTAAGGCAAGCCTGAGTGCAGCGACAGCATACTAAGGGCTAACTTTTGGCCCCAACAAGGACAGGGCAACCATCAACTAAACCCATGCTGGCACAGGGCTGCAGAAAACCAAGTCTAGGAACAAGCAGAGATGAGAAACAGACACTTCACAGCACTACTACAAATTTTACGAAGAGATGGGCCAGCTGTGTACACGTGTCTCTCTTTACAGGGGAATAAATCAACAATAGTAACAGAAGAAAACAAAAGTAATAGAAAATGGAAAGTCTATGCCAGCGTGACCAGTGATCTTCATCTCCTGTGACACCACAAGGACGGTCTCCGTGCAGAAGGCCGTCCTTCGGCACAGGCTCAGCCATGAGAGCAGCAGTTTTGCCTACCCGGAGCAGCATCCGCACAGCCAGGATCGTCTCTGCTGCGGCAGCACATCATGACCTGCAGTGCGTGGAGACACAGCGTGCAAACCCTGGGTGGGCTCCATCCCTCTCCTGCCTGTTGCTGTAGCTCTCTGCAGCTGGGTCTACCTGCCCTCCGCTCCCCAGCTGCCCCGCGAGGTCTGCGCATCTCATTTTTGCCCGTTTCAAGGGGAGGGGGATTTTTCATTAGTGCTGGTGTTCCTCTCCGTCTTTCAGGATGAATCATTGCTGTTTTAAGCACACAGCGAAGATTTATGCAGTAATAGATGTGGGGAATAGCTGTGGCTCCGGGGTCTCAGAACAATAATACATAATTCAGAAATTAATACAGGGTAGCAAAGACAATGGGATTTGAAATGAACATTATCGGCCAAAGCAAAAGGAAAACTCCACAGGCTCATCATGTGCAGATGCTTCCACTATCCACACACCCAATTATAACTTTAGCTCTTACAAAGGGAACTGACTTAAACCATTAAATCTTTATTATTTTTTTCCCCGTGGTGGGCGGGGGAGTGGGAGTGCAGATTCCTTAAAGATAGAGAGTTTAAATTAAGCTTTAAAACTGTGACTGAGCAAGATTTAATACTGACAATTAGCCTGGACAAACAGTTAATCGTCCTGCAGGCATAATTTATATATTCTCTGTGCAACAGGGAGAGAATGTCAGCACATCGCACTGCAAATTAGTGCAATAAAAGAATCTCATAACCTCTAACAGCTCGGCTGTCTGACAAAGAGAGATCATTCCTCCGCTCCCCATGCTGTTGCCTAGCCACACTCCCATCACCCTGGGCTGCTGCTCTCGCCTATTAGACTTTATTTACCAACTGCGCCCTGCTGCCCGGACCTTTCTGCCAGCCACACCACCAGTGGAGGATTTTGCCAGATCCCCTGGTATCAGCCAGGCTGGAGGTTTAGTGAGTAAAGGCTAAAGGAATAAACAAGCATCGCACGTGGTGCTAATTCAGGATCTGAATTAGCAAAGCAATTAAACACGAGCCTAAGGGTGAGGATGGGCCTGAGTGACAGCTTGGGGCTTGGCTGAGCGGGGCCAGACTAAGCCATGCTCAATTGCCGAGGTCAGGCATAGGCTTTCCAAGCTGGGCGTTAACAAGCTCAAACATGAGCCAGGATGGTGGTAAGGAGGCTCGTCCTCTTCCGAGTCTGATATTTCAGATAAAACATACAACCAAGGTCAATGAACAGCACATAAATAACTACAGTTTTTCTGACGTTTATTTGAAAAACGCTGCCAGCGCTCACGTGTCTGGGCCAAATTCTGCGATGAGAAATAAACATCCCCCATAACGATCCATCTGGATATTTTTATTTGGTGAGGACACATGGACTGGAGCACTCTTTAGCAGACCATTGCTATATCTCATTTATTATTTTCTCATGCTAAATCCGCTCTAGAGAAAGTTAGATATGCGCTCAATTTTCCCTGTAGGTTCAATGGCTGTCGCTACAACCCGTAAGTCGTATAACAACAGAAAGAAAGTAGGAAATCATAATGAAGAGCAAAAAAGCCACCCCCAAACCCTTTAACAATGTAGTCCATAAGCAATATTATTATTTCAAGAGTATTATTTCAGTGGAGGCTTTCACCATGGCTTACTGACCTAAACTATTAAACACCATCACTGTGTCTGCAGTGGAACGGATGAAGTACTCCAGAAATAGCTACAATTCAGTGATACATTATACTATACACTCTGCCAATTTGTTAAGGAACTTTTATAAGAGGGCTATAGAAAATTAAATTAATTATTAATAAAAATCAGCAATATCTTTTCCCTCATCTCCTACTAATACCATACAGGTGGCCTGCGCTTCTCTTTTCCTCTATACCAAATTCTTTTCCCTGATAAAATGCTTTGCCTTCCTGTGTGCTAAAGGAGCCTGTGGGAGGCTGCTGTATGCAAAGAATTTGTTTTAAGAAAGGCAAAATGTTAGATCCCTCAAAATTAGTTACTAACCAGTGGGAGACACTGAGATAGTGGCAAAAAAATTTTCTTCTTATTCAAGTACATCCTTATTTCCTGTGAAATTAAATTTGCATTTCTTTGGGGGTAGGAGAGAAAGGAAGTGGGGAATTAAAGTCCAGAGAAAGCTAGTGCAGGGATAAAATATAAAACTCTACTGGGACTTCCAGCTCTTAGGCACAGCAGGAAACTCAATACAGATTTACTTAAAATAGGTTAACAAGGCAGTTTGCCATCATCTTCTTTTAGCACTAGAGGACTCTGCTTTCGAAGGACACAATTAAAGGAAAGAAGGAAGAATCAGGACTCGGAGGTGCATTTCCAGCACCAGCGCTCCCTTCCGCGGCACTGGGAGCAAATAACATCTTTCTGCTTCGTTTCAGCTATCAAAAAACCAGAGATAATGGACCAAGTGGCACCAACCGGCACAGGCTTGTGCTCCACGCTTACCCAAGATCTGGTCCAATATCAACCTGCCTCCTAAAGACCTAAGGATGCTTATACGGGAGCGACCTGATCCACTCCCAGAAAACTGCCATGCAAATACAAAGACCAGGGCCTTCAAATCCGGTTCAATTTCCTTCTGTTACCTCTGAATATATTCACCAGCACTGAGCAGCTGAAAACCCAACACCACCAGGTAAACACCAATGTCCTCCCAGAGAAAGCTTTCAGAGAGGCAAACGGCCCAGACTAATGGCCTGGCATCAGGGTGCATTAGAAGTTAGAAGCCACAAACCTGCTGGCTTCCCGAGGATTTATGCTCCGGGACACGCTATTCTGTGCAAGACAACGTGTTTGCATAAAATGCTGAAAACACAACAGGTTTCTAATGGCACTTCTCTAAAGACAGCAATAGCTCGCTCCAAAGCACGTACACACAAACCTAAATGCACACAGATACACGTGTGTCAGCTCGGCTCCGTTTCTGTATTAAAAACATGCCGAAATGCATTTTTTAAATATGGGATTTAAACAAAACTCAGGTGGAGAAAAACAACCAAACACACAAAACCACTTCTTGAGCAGTTACTACTATTTCTTAGTGTGACGGTGTGGGGGATTTTAATGCAACCAAAATTCTGGTATTGCTGTAAGCTCAACTCAATACACTTACATTAAGCCTCTGTGCTGAGAACTTGTTGATACCAACGTGAAAAAAAGGCATGTTGTTTGCATTTGTTCAAATATTTGACCTCCCAGCAAATGAAAACCCCGAGTATTTCCACAGCTCAGCCACCAGCCTCTCCGGTATCGCGGTCTTTTCCACAGGCAGGGCAGGCTTAACCCTAGAGCTGTTCTGCAGGGGCGGGCAGAGCCCTGCACGGCAGCCTCGGCTCCAGCACTGCCTTCGCCCCCCTTGCCCATGCCAGGGCATGCCGGGGAAGGAAAGAAGTCCCCAAAACAGCCCCGATGTCTTGCAATAAGGGGAACACAAAATGAGCTGGAGTCATCCAGCGCCTCTACTGCCGAAACACGGGGGCGAGCTAGAGGATGCCGTGCAAGGAGAGCAATGCCCTTGGCCCCAGTGCTGCCATCCCATTTAATCCGTGGGGACTATCCCCATCCGTGGGCAGCAGGACTTGGGCTACTGGGCCACAAGGCAAACTGCAAGAGCAAATGCTGATGAGGGTGAGGGTGATGACAGAGCTCATGCAAGGACGCAGCTTCTGTAACACCAGCCCAGTGGAGATGCCCGCTTGATGCCAAGGGCAAACCTGCCACTTTCACACAGTCCTACTACAACATGACCGAGCCCGAGACATGACAGCAAAGTTTCCTAACCTGTGGTTCACGGACCGCTGGTTGTCCATAAAATCATGGCAAACCACCCATACAACTGTACCGCCTCCCTTTGGTAAGAAGGCTAGATAAGGCACTGCGAGAAACGCGGAGCCCCCAGGCCGCGGGGCACCACGGGTTTGTTTGCTCAAGGCGCAGGCAGTGAGTGCGTCCCACCAGCAGAGCCGAGGTCGGAACCC
Organism: Sula dactylatra; assembly: GCA_013389905.1. NCBI lineage: Eukaryota > Metazoa > Chordata > Aves > Suliformes > Sulidae > Sula > Sula dactylatra. Next base: position 878,908 of record WEKW01016893.1, read on the forward strand.
ATCTGGGGAAACGCCAGAGCTAAAGCCCACACAGCTGGGTTTGTAACAGCCTTGGGTTCAGAGCGCGACCTACAGCGGAACCTCATCGGTGGGACCGCAGCACCCTTTTTGCTAGAAATGAACAGTTCTGATACGTCAACAAAACTCGACAACCCAACACGGACAAGCAGCTCTGCAGCAGCCACCAGCCGCCGAGACACAGGCCCTGCAGGTCAGCTCTGCTCCACCCCACAAGCTCACTTGCATCACAGACTGCCCCAGGCTTACGGGACACGCGAAAACAGGGAGTTTTTCTGAAGAAAACAGTCACTGAAAAATATTACTGACAAATTTCCCGTAAGAAGATGCATTTTGTAAAGCCTTCTGTTCAAGAACAGCCCAAAACATCAATGCCACATGTATTTCATTCTCTTATGATACTTGTGCATTAGTCTGTCTATTGTGACTAGGCTTAACCTACCAACATAGTAGGTGAAATGCTACTTTTAAGTTTACTATTTTTTGAAGTAATGGCACCTACTAAATACTAATCAAAACAACTTACTCTCTTCTGTAAAGAATGGTGCCTTCTGTAACAGACATCTGCCAGTTTGACGTGTCATGAAACAAAATAAAGGGACATGGGAGATATATAATAAAAGCACAGGGCAATCAAAATGAATTCCCAGAATTCCAAAATTGAATTTTCAAATTTGAAACAGATTTCTCAGAATTGAAGACTTCAGAAGATTTCAGAATTGAAGTCTAAGGCATTTTGGAAAAAAAGTTTCATGGAATAAATAAACGAATGAAGAGAGCTACGTTTGGAAATAACCGCATTTATTTATACAGACAGAAAGTCACAGCTTCAGCAAGAATAAAGCGAAGTCTTGGAAGTTAGCTGAGTTTTACTTCGTCACCATGAAAGACAAATTTTTTTTCGCAGTACTTTGAAAGAGCCACTGTCTCTTCTCCTGGCAAAGACCGAGGCTAGCATCACGTAGTTAAGAGTACTTGATTATCACCTGCCAACAAGCAAATCGAAGGCCTGGTGAGGACCGACTCCTACCAGGACGGATGCAGTGTTGCTAATTAAGTCCAGAAGCATAGCCTGGATGTGCAAAGTGGCTTGCGCAGAGGAAGCGTCTTTCACACCTAGTCACTGTCCATTATAAATTTGTTCCAACAAAATTATCCCTTAATCATCCATTTTGTTGAACAAGGTTTCACATTAGTCAACCCCAAAATAGAAGTCGGTGAATGGTCTTTATCCACTTAACAAGGGTGATAATCACTTTACTCCAATGGGTACAGGCTGTAGCCCACATATGCACTTTATAGCACTAAAAGGATCCTTCTCACAGTTCCAGCTTCCAGCATTGGTTTAACGAGCCCCAGAAAAGGCAAATCACTTTTTAGAAAGTCTGGGCTGTTTTAGCCACCTTTGCTTTTCTTATCGTTCATTGCAACTCTCTACGAGTTTAAAGATCAAAAGCTACTGTGCAAAGACACTTCCCATCCTTGGTACCTGCTGTTGGTTTATTGTTAAGTATTTCACACGACCAGAGAGGATGCTCTTCGATGGTCCCAAACTGCGACCCCAAAGAGCAGGCAGACCTCGGAAGAAGACTGAGCTCACTTGCATGTTCTTCTACCACCAATTTCTTCATTAGTAAATCAAATATATTCTGAAAGGTTTTTATTTGGCCGTGACACAGTATTTGGACCCCTTTTAGGGCAGGTTTTTTTATTTTGCTCACAAGACTATTGATCTTGCAGGGGGTATGGAGGAATGAGAGTATACACAGATTAATGACAAGGAATTTGCAAGGAGATATAACAGAGGAGGGGAATATAGGTCACATTTTTAGGCTTACTAGCATTAAAGGTGCCCCTTTAAGGAGTTAGTGCTAATGAGCCAGCAAATTATTGCAATGGAGTCAAAACTAGCTTTCTGGTTCTGCAGAACTGGAGAGCCAATCTGGAGGTGCCCAAGTGGAAAATGATGTGGTTTGTGGAGGTCAGTATTTCGGGTCAGTGTTTGTGAGGGCTGCCTGCGACTGCCGGGACTGCCCACAAATATATCACAGCTGAAGTCACTCATAGCAAGCAGGTGCGACCTTTGCAAAGATTACAGAGCAGCTGCAGTTGCAAGAAAATAGGCTGGGAACAGCAGCGGAGTTTGTATACAGCTCTGTCGGCACAGCAGGGTCCTTCCAGCAAACATTAACCTGCCCAGGATCAAGGAGGAGCGGACGTCGTCCGCCCTGGTAGGTTGTAACCCCCACAGGTAAACCAGCAAGTGTGCAGGGAGAGGGGAAAAAAATGAGATCTCATGTGAAGGGGCTTTTTCTCAACGAGCATCTCTAAGGGGAGAGCTGGGAACAGAGCCTCCTGCTACAATAAAGGCACTGGTGGCAGTGTTGCTTTGCAAGCTCCGGTCCGATTTGCTTCTCATTAGAGCACATACATCTCAGTGTTTTCACTCATTAGTGTTTTATACCCCCCTGAAAATCCATATTTTGTACCGGCTGTCTCAGTATTTACTCTCCTACATTTTCCAGCCCGAGTTTTCTGCCTGTTTCCCATCTTGTTAATTCTCTATTTTCCCATCTGCGCTGGTTTATGAAGCACCTCCCAACCTAGCGAAACCTGCCAGGAGGGTGGCTGGCAGAAGCAAGGCAGCAGTTAACAGCAAGGCAGCCCAATGAATGGCATAGGGAAAGAAATCTTTTTTTTCATCTCAGCTGCAGGATCAATGCCTGCAAATTGAAACCTTCTGCAACGGGGACAGCAGTTCTCCAGGGCCCACCATCAGCCCCCCAACACATACTTCAGAGGTGCCTTAGAAAAAGAGGGGCGAGGAGAAACCCCTCCTTTCTCAAGCGCAGGAGACCACTGAATATTTGCATTATATCTCGTAATAAGATGGGGGAAAGTTACAATGGAAACTGAGATACAATTAATTACCTGTTAACTGAAAATGAGAGACCTTCTGCTCCCAGTATCTAACCTAGTTTAATTATAGGTGTCTGGAGCCAGGGAGACTACGTGTTCACATGTGTGGTAGGAGGTGGTAATAGGCAGCTTGCTCCCCACACTGTAATCCTGCCTCCAACCTCTCACTGTACCTGTTTCTGATATGTGCAATAAGCATGAAGAAGGGCTTCGGATTACAAAGAGAGACCTCCCCCCCACCTTGTAATTACCAAATTAACACATTCTAATGGGTGAAGTACTCCAGCAGCAGACTATGATTAATGCACAAGTCCAATTAGCTGCAGATTCTTTCCCTCTAATTTTAGCCCACTTAAATAGCATGAGACAATCTGTAATGTCTCTGGGGTGAACCTCCCCTCTACACAAGCTCCCTCCTCTGCCATTTAATGAAATCTCTGGTGCTTAATGTGAGAGGCAGCTCAACTCTGCCACTCTGCTGGAAACCTTTCTCTGGCACAGCAATGGCATCACTGAGGCACAGGCAGGGGAAAGCTGTCTCCATTAAAGACAAAAAGAGTACCTCACTTCAAAAACATCAGCCGATAGCAGCTTACCTGCTGTCGCACCAGGTGGAGAGGCGTGGATAGCTACAGAAAGGGCACATCTGAGTTCTCTGAGAACACTGCTGATGTCCCCAGACCTCACACCCACGAGGAGGCTTGCTGGCAGCAACCGGAATATTTCTGAAAATGACTGTGGAGTCACAAGGGTTTCTAATCCGGCCCTAGTATTTAAACGCGAGTCCCTTACTCTAACAGCTCCGTAGCTATCCCGGTTGTTAAAGCACTCATTTCTTTAACAAAAATACTTGGCTTCTTTTACCTAAAAGGAAAAGCAGGACAAATTCCTCAGAAACGCCTTTTGTTGAGTCCTGTTTTCCGTGTAAGAGGGATTTCCAATTGGCCCTATGGGGATTTCACTGGTTCGATACTGAACGACCACAGGGACCGAGGAAAAGAAGGCAAATCGACAACAAGCTCGAAACAGGTTTGAGCTGAAAATGAGTTTCAAAATGAGAGTGGCCTGACTCAGCTTAGGAAGGAAAAGAAAAAATGGTCCTTTGTGAATAAGCTGGAGGAAAGCTCAGCCCAATGCTGGATGACAAAACAACCTTTTAATGAGAGCAACTGCCTAACGGAGAAGCCTCGGGAAGGTGGGACACTGGTGTACCCCCACAGCCGGCATCTGAATACGGCCCTCCGAGGAGCATCCACGGGAACCCTGGGCAGAAGGCATCATGTGCTCCTGGGGGAAGAGTCCAAGTGGCTGCTTGGAAAGGATCCCGTGCCTCCCTTGTTCAGCCAGGGAAGCGCAAATGTCAGCAGCTGCTGAGAACCCAGCAAACTGCTAGAGGTGTGTTCATCTCTGAACCAGACCCCTTCGCGCTGCAGGAAAAAGAAGAGGAAGAAAAGCTTGCAAGAAGCCAAGTGGTGCAACTTCCTCTCTAGCAGAGCACCGAGGACCGAGAGAGCGAAAGGACAGGCTCGGATGAGCCTCTTTCCGATACAGACCCTCCAGCAAGCGGTATTTGCTACTACAGTAAAGCCCCGGCACTACACGTCTCCTAGGTGCGTACCTGCTGTCTCCCCCTTCCCTTCGGTGTCCCCTTGGACAGCCCAGCATTGAAGTGACGCCTCATCCCGCAGCAGCGATGGGGCTCTCGGTCCCCGGCCTCTTGTCCCTGGTACTGGGGCAAGAGGCAGGTTTCAGGGGTCCCGCCTGGGCCAGTTCGGCTGTACTGACCAGCAAAGCTGATGCAGCAGTGCTTCACGAAGACCGAGCTGCGTACGGATCACACAAGCGCCCTGACTTCTCCCCTTTCCGTTGTTACTCACGATTACTAACACGACAGAAACCATCGCCTTCAGGCCGTGATAGCTGGCTCACAGCCGCGAAGCCCCCTTCTCTTGACGTTCAGGCTACCCGGGATCCCCCGGCTGTGAGGACAACACAGAAGATGCCTCTCATCACTTGACTTTCCAGAACAACCCAGCCCCTCCCAGCAGAAAGCACGCTACAACGAGCTGCAGGCAGACTCGATCCACGTGGGCACTCGACACTGGGGTGGCTGCCAGCTCACGCCGGCAGCACTGCACAGGGCTTAGGGATGAACTGGCTGCTTCTCCTAAGCCATCATCCGGCAAAGCAGGTCTCCAATGCCTGGGGAAGGCCAGACCTGTGTAATGAGCAATGGCACAAAATTTCAGAGCTATTTGCAATATCCCCCCAGCTTCTCACATTCAACAAATTTCACTCTCCCAACCTATGTACCATGCCGGGTTATGAATGCCAAAATGCACAGGTTTCCAGAAGGGTAACAGCCACACGAGCAGTCAGGCTGCACGTCACTCGTACTGCCAGGCTGGTTGGGGGTTTTTGCACAAATATCTCCAACAGCAAAACCTGAGTGGGAAACGGCAAAAAAAAATTCCCACCAACTCTGGTGGGCACTGAGACACGTGCAGTGCCTCTGACCTGGAGGATCCACAACATTTGAAGCTGATTTATGAATTTCATCCCCACTATTAGGGAAAGGACGATAGCATTTCTGCAGAAGGAAAACACAAGCACGGGCTGGGGACATGTGACAAGGTCACACAGCAATTCTGTGGCAGAGAGAATAATTCCCTCAATTGCAGTGCTGATGCTCTCTCGACCCAGCCTACGACAAAACTCTCTTGCCACCGTGAACAGACACATCAGTGTCTCCTGCACCAACCTTTGATTTTTTTAAATATAAGGTCATATTTCTGTTAATAAAATTCGCTGAAGTAGCAGCAGCAGGTTCTTTATCAAGCCACTCCCGGCACTGCCCTTTTTTGCCATCGTTTGCTTTTTATAATACGGAAAGAAATCTAGTAAAGGTTTCCAAGCAGATGATGTTGTGTACAAAATATTAATGCTGCTTATCCCTAAATTGATATTTCTTTGAGGACTTCTAATAAAGCCCAGTTCCTCCAGAGCCTCAACCATGACAAACGTCAATAAATGTTATGAGTCCCCGAGGCTGAATTTTAAAGGAGCATTAAAGATTAAAGAATGCACAGGTCAATTACTGAAACAAGCAAATGACTTCAGGAGTAATTACATATAATTTTGCCTTGTTTATTTTGCATTAGTTATAAGTGTCCATAATCCTGTGTCGTCGTCGCCCCCTCCCCCAGGGTCTCTTATGGTTTGGGTTGAAAAATTCCTTCATCTATCATTTGATTTTATGCACAGTTGCCACCGCCAAAAAGTGGCTTTAAAAACGGTCCTCTGGTGCCATATAGACACATCCACGTACACACCCCCCCCGGTATCTTATCTACCCACGTGAGCGCCTGCCCGTCCAAAGCCCTCTGGGGCCGTGTGTCCCTGCTGGCACGGCCCATTTAGCTACAGTAGGACAAACAGCTCTCCATTTCAATATCTGCATAAATGGCTAAGGCTGCTAAGTGGCATTTTGAAGTCTGTATTATTCACACACGAAGCACTGGTACCTCCAGGTAAAACCGCGGTGATGGCACAGATTAGGAGCCCGAGTTGCTCTTCCATGCCTGGGCGCCTCAGCTCGGCCATCACCTCCGGCTCTGTGCACACACGCATTGCACCGTGCTGGTTTAACATGACCTTAAGTTTTAATGCGCTGAGCCCCCATGGCTCGCAAGGAGAACCTTCGCCTGCCCATGCTGGGTGCTGCCGTCGTGTCCGTTAAGACTTGCTCAGGTACTGACTGTTGGCCAAACCAAGGCAAACCCAACACCCCGAGCCGATGGCACGGCAGCACCGGCCCCCTGAAGGCACAGCAGTGCTGGAGGGGGAAGGCGCTGCGGGAGGGGGACCAGCGGGACACAAGAAGTGCTGGCGCAGGGCTTTCACCCACTTTTCATTTCTTTTGTGTTCTCAGATTGCACTAGATTAGCAGAATATTTACATAGCCCTTATGAAGTGCATTTGATGTTCAGGGCAGACTCAGCATCTCTCATGTGGCTGTTCTGCCTCTAATGTCATTTTATAGTGTGCCTGCTTATAACAAGGGTAATAAAATAAATTGGGGGGGGGAGGTTGAGGAACACATTATGCAGGAATCTGGACCTCTCTGCAGCCAGCAGGAAGAGGAAGCTCAGTAATGGACATGTCATAATCTTTCTGTGCCAGTTAATATACGTCCAGCGTTACACTGATGTTTTATTGCACTCCACACATTCAGCAGAAGCCCATTTCTTTTAAGTGATTTTGATAAGCTGATTGATGCAGTCCCTGTTTTTCTCATATGTGTGTGTTTGTAAGAACCTGTCTGCCTGATGCCATGGGCTTCTATCTAATAAAGGACCTATAATGCACTTATTTTCCTCGACCATGACTTTCCTCCACTTTCCCCTGCAATTTACTACTTTAGAGAAATTTAATCTGCTGCTGAAATTCACTGTATTATTAATGGAGAGTCAGTCCAAAGCCTCACTGTAATTAAACTACGCACCGAGGAAAAAAAAAAACCAACCTTAACCCACCCAGTGTTCAAATAGCATCAAGGGTTTCACTGAAATTATTTGGAGCCAAGAAATGTAAAGCCAGGCAGAACAGCTTTCTCGGTTACTGAGGTGTTTGCTGGTTATTGCATAGCCAAGACAGCATGCAGATTTCCAGCCTTCACAGCTTCTAGGGGATTAAATAAAATTCCCTCGTTGCAGGTGTCACACATGCAAATTCTGGGCTGAAAGAGGGACAGGGTCCCTCCTTTTGATTAATGAAACCCCTCGGCTATCAGCACATAGTAAGTTTTGGAAAACACTGCCACAGGAGGCTGCAGAGGCCAGAAGAATAATACAAATAGGCAAATTCACACTGTACGAATTTCCTGGTGGCTTGCACGGTCCCGATGCAACCTCTGCTGTAGGAATCTCTTACGCTGCTGGCGGAGCAGACAAGGACAGGAGCACTCTGCTTTGCTGGGACCAGCACCTCCAGACACAGGGCATGTACGGATGTACTTTTCCAGGCTTGCTTTTAGCCCCAGGCCGGGAATAAAGCTCACTGCCTCTGTCCAGAGATGCTGAGGCTCAAGAGTTCAGCCCACCATAACACCCAGGCACAAAACACCCCCTTGGCAGGCAAAGACAGACTGTCCCCGAGACTCCAACCCAACGCACGGAAGGGCTTCACCTGAATCTCAGGTTCCCGCGCAGCACAGGGCAATACTGAAATAAAGCGATGCCAAACTGCCCAGGACCAGGGAACCTAGGAGGAGCTCATCTAAGCGTGTCCGGATCTCAGCAAGTTAAAGAACTGCAGGAAAGCTCTCTGGGCGGCTGGTCCAGTGCCTCGGGGATGTAACTCGTGGAGACAGCTAATCCGTGTGACGCGGGTTTGCTCTTGGGTGCGCAGTGCCAGGTCACGCATCTCGGCCACAGGGAGCAGAAGAGGGTTCACTTTCTATCCTGACGCATTAGCTGCTGCTGGGATGAAAAAGGCAGGATGTGGCATATTTTCACTGGGACTGTGATGGGATTCAGAAGCCGCAGAAGATTACCAGGCCACTATTTGAAGCCCTCTCTCTTTACTTTAAAGCAGTCAGAGAAAACAGGGCTACCAATTTCCTTTTTTTTTTTCCTGGGGGGTGGGGTGGGGGGTGTCTCTTTCTTTTCATTTGTCAGACCTCCATGGCAGGATTAAGCTATAAAAAGAATATTTGGCATGAGACAGGCAGAGGCAAGAGAGGTAGGGACAGTATTCCTTGGGAAGAACGGGAACAGCGTGGAATGCAGAAGGAAAACAATGCAATGTTATCTGTGCCCCTTTCATTGGGATTCTCCTGTTTTTTCGAGTCTGCACCCCTGTGTAACACGCCTGTGAAAACACCAGCTGGGCAGCCGAGAGTGCATATTTGCAATGAATACGCTGCTGGTGGGAAGGGCTGACCAAGAGCAAACAAAAGAAAGAAGGAGAGAAAGAAATGTTAGTAATTGCTTTTATGCAAGAGCTCCGAAGTGCTGACAAATGTGCCAGTGCTGCAAACCTGCAAAACACCTGAAATTCCCAGAAAGTTCCTCTCCTGCCGCATTTTATACAACTTCCTAAGCAATTTACACGCAACGTAAGCCAAAAGTTAGAAGGGTAAAAATACAGGGTTTTGAATAAAACCAGACTCAACTTACCAGCGAAAGAGCCACCGCTGCATTACGTTCAGGAGCACACACACGCACACTCATGAATACTCAGAGCACCCCAAAACTAAGTTAAAGATATGACACAAAGCACAAGCATGTTGGCAAGGACAAAACCTCGACTGTTTTCAGCTGCTCAGTGCTACTATTTCTCTGTTAATTGGCAAAACACATTATTTTTAAGGTATAAGAAGCTGCAATTCCAGGTGGGTTTCTTAAGGGAGAGCAAGAGGCGCATCCCTAGCAGAAGGGTCATCCCTCCCTTGGCAGGGCTCGGGGCTCTTCTGTATGAAGCGGACAGTCAGGAGTTTTTCAGAGACACTGGACACCACAGTATTCTGCCTTTTCCTTTTATTTTTCCTATGGGTAGAGCAAACATTCCCTCCCCCTCCACCCCAAGTCTCCTGAAAGGGAGTTGAACCATTTTGCCCAAGACTAAAACAAACCCGTACCTCAGGTGAGAGCTGAAGCAGAGCCTGTACAGCTGCAGCCCAGGATTTTGTACTCAAAATAAGGAGCTGTTAGACAACCTTAATGATACCTTGTTCTTCCCAGACCTGCCCACAACACAGTGTTGCGAGCAGAGCGCAGAAACTACGGACAAGGTATTTCACAGTTGTTTGGCTTTGTTTCTGAGGTTTTTTTTTTAACAGAAAGCTCACCGACGTGATCTCCCTGAAAATATGAATCTAGGCAATGGCAGTGGACATGCGTAGAGGAGCAACATAAGAAATAGCTCAAAACCTGAAAGAATCTCTGCATCCCTTCCAGAAAGATTTTCAATTCCCTATCTGGAGGTCGGTGAAAGCCAAAAGGGGGAATATAGAGATAAATATAGAGATATATATATACATACATATATAAAATTTTTTAAAACCCTCATTTGTCTCACCTAGGGTTGAAAAGAGAAGGAAATTTCGTGACTGGAAGCAGCGCTTGACTTCGCTGTGCAGCTTCCTATTGGCAGGCGCCAGTCCCTACGCTTCCTTCACTCATTGGGAAGATTTTGTACGGTGTATTTGTGAAGGATGATTGACTACAGGGAGGCTTTGTTGTACTATCTGCTGTAATTATTTTAATTCAAACACATTCCCTTATAGGACTGACATCATAAACGCTGTTTTCTATAACAAATAGCTGTCAAGGCTGTCAAGCAGATCTGCTTACTGTTTTATATCATTACGATATTTAATTTCAACTCTGCGTTCTTTGTCAAATGTTCTCAAGATTTCTTTTCCCTGGTAGCAGATCAGACAGACGCCTTTGGTTTCAAACAGATCGTTCTTTAGGGTGAGGTCAGAAAAAGAAGACAGAGGGAATTTGCAGTAAGACGCTCGTGTCCCAGCGGGAACTCGTGGCCAGTCTTAACTTTCCTACAGCGCATTAGTGTGCACATGGGTGTTAGTAGCTGCCAGGCTGGGTGGGTTTTATGACATGCTCAGGCTCAAACCTTCTCAGTAATAAGATAACAGAGAAGCCTTCCCAGTATCAGGCTTTAAACAGGATGGGGAGCTGGTAGAAACAGGCAGCGTTTAATTCCCAGCTTCTTCCTTAATTCCTCATTTACCTGACTCCCAGCCTTCCTCGTTAAATGAAAAGCCATGGTTCAAAATAAACACTTCATAGTCCTGAAAGGAGAAAGGCTGCGGCGTGGTCTGCACCACCACGCAACCGAATTACTGGGGCATTTGGAGGCTTCGTGTTAGAACACAGCGAGCTTTGCTTAGCAAGAGGCAGGTTTCTGTGTCTGGTGCTCTCGTTAGCTGCTCTGCCCTGCACACGCTCCTGGCCAGCACCTGCTCTGCCTGAGCCACCTCCGAGTCTGTTGGTGCAATTCAGGGAACTCTCCTCTGCTCGCTGCCGACTTCGCAAACAACCACATGAGGACAGGAACCAAGAGCTGCGAATGAAACGTTTTTGTCGTCGTTCATTGAAATAAAAATAATTTTGCAAAAAACAAAGCGGGGACCTGCTCTGATTCAGGAGGGTTTTGGAACTGTGTGCCTGCTCCCACACGTAGCTTCTGACAGCGACAAGTGCCCCTGACCTCTCTCGCTTATTCGAAAGGGAAAGCACACAGAGCCTTTACCCGGCCTGCCTACGGGTGACAGGAGATGCTGAATGGAAATGCAACGAGCACAAAGCTAATCTCACCTCTCCATCACTGCAGACTCACTAAACCTCTTTTCTGTGGGCTGGTGCGTAACAGCTGAAACCTGCCTTAGATCTTGCATGTGCCGCCAAGTCGTTTTCATGGGCTCCTGGAAAACACGCCTGGTAGGAGGTTTCCAAAAGCCACCTTGGTGTCTCATAGCCCTTTACGTGTGCGGGGCCGTGCAGAGGGCGTCACAAGTGCCCATCCATCTGCTCCTGTCTTTTCAGAGCAAGAGTAGAAGGAAGCAGCGAGTTCGTGGTGCGCGGACCCTCCTGAAGGGGTGTCCGCGAGGGGGCTGAGCACCGCGCGCCCTGCCCTGCCCGCAGCAGGCTGCGAAGGCACCAGAGACCTCGGCGCTCTCCCAGCTGCTCTCAGCCCTGCTAGGAAAGGTCCCTACGCGTCCCCAGGGCTCCAGGTTCTCCAAGGCGGAAGCCACCTTCATGCAAAATGTTCCTACCGTGCCTGGTACGACGCAATCTTAATTCTAGGCTATTGACAGAAATCACAATTAATGAGAAGCGAGAGGCAGGCACAGCGCAACCGCTCTTTCCGTGGCAGAATATGACTTCCCTACACAAACACCGATGCACAGGCAGTCATAAACACAAAACAAACCCCCAACTCCCTTTGAAGAAATAAGCATTAGCACAGCAAACGTTTCATTTGCGCAGCTACTGAGATGTGGGGCTGCAGCCTGTTCGGAGCCCTGCACGTGCCTTGCTATTCGGAGCTTCTCATTTAATTAAAAATACCACACAGGTTTGGGGGACCAAGCCAACAACCTACACCGAGCTGCTCTCCTTTTCCTCTCCTGTCTCCCTGTAGTCCTCCCTGCCTGCCATGTGTAGGTAGGTAATACTGTAACCTTGCTTTCTGGCTCAAAAGTGCTATAAACCATCAATAAATTTTACTGACTTTCCAGTGACTTTCACGAGGACTGGAAGAGTCACATTTCACATCAAAGACGGAGCTGTAAATATATTATCTGTGCAGTAAACACAGTGCCGACAGCAGCAGCTCGCTCATGTCCCAGGGACTGCTCTGTGAGCACTGCCAGGGTACTGAGATGGAGATTTATCTGCGTGTCTGTCGAACCTGGGCACAAAGGCAGAGCGGCTCACAGAAGGCTGTCTTATTCCCAGCAGTTTCATGCCACTGGCAGCCGCTGCTGCCTCATTACAGAGCAATTCCCCAGCTCCATGAGCAAGGCAGGGAGCAGGGGCCAGGCTGGCAGGAAAGCAGAGGTGCTAACTGCTCCTTCAGCAAGGCCCCGAGCCAGCAAAGCGCTGAAACGTGTGGGAGTTTGACAACATGAGATGTCCTCTGGGTGCTATGGAGTTTGTGGCTCCTGGGGTTGTTCTTTTGCAGACTCTGGGGTTAAGGTTTGGGGGGAGGGTTCCGAGACGATCGTTAATTCACGTTTCCCCCAGCCATACAGATCTCTTACAAATTCAAGGGTATTCATACCCAGCCAGATTTCTTACTGTTGTAGGTAAGCGCAAGCTGACCCATTTCCAACAGGAAAATAGACTGTCCTTACCCTGTTTTGGAGGGTAACTACATCCTGGATGTGCACCACCTGCAGCCTACGCTGCTGCGATCCATCACTCAACCCAGCCGCTCCCAGGCTCGTGCAGGCGCGGATCACGGTGCTGCCGCACGGCACAGCCACTGCCTCAGCGCTGTGTCCCCTCCAGGCACCCCACCAGCTGCTGCGGCCGGGCTCTGGTGCCTGCGGGTGCTGCTGGATGTAGATCCCCTGTTCAGCGCCTGCAGCGGAGAAATGGGGCCACGGTCCTCCGAGCTCTCGCTGCTGGTGGTTGCCCTCTAGGAGAAGGCGGCCAAGTTTCATTAGCCCTGATGATCACAGCAGCTATAGCCACCCACCTCTAATAAATGGCCACTCAAATGAGACCATCTTTTCTTACCAGGGACTTCCATTAAGGAAACCTCTTTTCTGCCGAGCCCGAGGGCTGCAGGAAGGGAGCAGGAGGAGAGCAGTGAGCCCGTTGCCAACTGACCTCCCCTGCAAGAGTGAGGAGCAGATCACAGGGGACCGAACCCAGCTCTTGCATCTTACCCAGGCTTTAAATCTGCCTCTTGAAATGGTCCGTTCTGTCCAATTTTCAATACTCTATGTACCCAGTGATGTGCTCCTTCAAGGCATTACCACTTCCCTGGATCCCCAAAGGGCAAGTGATTCAGCAACGTGGTGCCTGGACCACAGGGCCGCTCCTCAAAAAGCCCAAAGACCTTCAATATCTTTGTTCTTCCTCATCACCATGGGCCTTTCTAGCCTCTGCCACACACATCCACCCTCTTGCGTGCAATCCAGACTCAGCACGCTTGCATCAACCTGGACACGTCGTTATTCTGTAATATTTCTTAAGGCAAAACCACATCTACAAGACAATCCCCAAAGATGCGTCCCTTTGTTTGCCAGGAGACTTGCATGTGAAATGCCTGCTGCTCTAATTGCGCCAAGAACAAGCAAGCCTCCGAGGGTTTAGCCGACAGCCTCCACACCGGCTTCCCTGCCTCCATCACTCCTGCTGCCGGCAAAGGCTGGGACTGCTGGGAAACCTGCCTGAGGGATATGAGGGTAAGATGGCCTGCTGGCCTGGTTCCCATCTCCTGTATCTGTCCTCAGATGTCCTTCCTTATCCTGCTGGCCGCATCTGGTCCTAAATCTTCAGCTTTCTCCCCAAGTAAAATAGCCCAACTTGCCCTGACATGGCCTGCTGCTTTGGATCATCCTCATAGCTTCCCTGTGGAAAGATCCCAAGTCTCCCTCCTGCTAAGTACAATCTCACTGCATCTCCTCCAGTAGCTTCAAAGGACAGGGACAGCACAAACTGTCATGCCATGGCATGAGGCAGCAGCCCATTTTGGGTCATTTGCCCACCCAGTGATCCCCGTGAACACGCGCGTAAAAACACGGCATTCACGCAAACCCAAGCTGCTCAGTTTGTAAAGGGTTAGCTCGCAAGAGCGAAGGGTTGGTTTTGTCTGGCAAAGGCTCCCAACCGCCACCCCCCTCCCAATTTATTTCTGCAATTGTAATTAAGGCCCTGACAAAGTGGTTTAGCTGCCTGAGTCTTTTGTTCAATTTATTGATTAGCTATTTCTCAGAAGTTCATTACCATCCAGAGGCTGGGAATTGGGAATTGGGTCTATGTGGTTTTTCAAGGCTTCATCTCTGCTTCAGATGATTAAATGCAGCCACAACACATCCATCCTGCATTGAACAGCTCTGCCCAAGGTCAAACATTCATGCAAAACAGGAGTGCATATCTGCATGTCTAAATATCATCTGCATGAATTTCCAAGAGGATGTTTTTAAAGCCTTCCTGGCAAGTAGGAAAAAAAAATGTATTTGTGGAGGTAAGGCAGGTCATATCTTATTGCTCCCAATACAATATCCTTTAATCATAAACTGATATAGGGAAAAAAAAAATCACAAGACCAAACATCCCAAAATAGGAATAGGGGAGGTGTGAAATTGCAATTGGCACAAATTGGCAGCTTCTGCTCAGGAGCGGAGGGCTGAACAACAGGGTGAACAATTCTGCAAGACACAAACACGGAGGAAATACTGGATACCACCATCCATCTTACACTGGGGGGAACAAAGGACGCCAGAATGCAATGCTGTCCATCTGCAATCTTCATTAAGTTCAATGTTTACCACAAGGACAACATACCATGCCCCCCCCCCATCTCCTTTTAAGAAGCACAACCTGCTATCTTTCCTTGAAAGATCTTCTAGGCAAATGAGATGCAGCAGGTTTCATCCAGATTTCCACAGAGCATTTATCATTAGCTAAGCTTGTGAAGACAGGATTTAGTAGAAGCTGTAACATGGGTGAAAGTCTCAAGAGAAGCTGAAGGGCACAGGACTAGGGGGAAGGAAATTTTTGTTGGAAATACCAAATAACGTGTTTTATTCAACATTTTCAGGGGTATTGACCACAGCATGAGAAAAACAAACAGGCACCAAGGAAAGGTGAGGGGACACCAGGGCAGGTACTAGGGCAGCAGAGAGCTGGAAGCGGCACAGGTCACGCAAGGAGAGCTCAGGACTGGGGTCAGAGCCAGCGTGTGCCCGGGTGGGCAAGGAGGCCAACGGCATCCTGGCTTGTGTCAGCCATGGTGTGGGCAGCAGGAGCAGGGCAGGGATGGTGCCCCCGTGCTCGGCACTGGGGAGCCGCCCCTCGAATGCTGGGTTCAGGTTTGGGCCCCTCGGGACAAGAAGGACATGGAGGTGCTGGAGTGTGTCCAGAGAAGGGCAACGGAGCTGGGGAAGGGTCTGGAGAACAAGTGTGATGGGGAGCGGCTGAGGGAGCTGGGGGGGTTTGGTCTGGAGAAGAGGAGGCTGAGGGGAGACCTTATGGCTCTGTGCAAGTGCCTGAGAGGGGGTTGTGGTGAGGGGGGTCGGTCTCTGCTCCCAAATAACAAGTGACAGCACTAGAGGAAGCAGCCTCAAGTTGCACCGGGGAGGTTTAGGTGGGATATTAGGAAAGATTTCTTCCCCAAAAGGGCTGTCAAGCATTGGACCAGGCGGCCCAGGGAAGCGGTTGAGTCACCACCACTGGAGGCATTTAAAGGACGTGTAGACGTGGTGCTTCGGGACAGGGTTTAGTGGTGGATTTGGCAGTGTTAGGTTAACGGTGGGACTCAATGATCTTAAAGGTCCTTTCCAACCCAAATGATTCTATTATTCTAAGGCTTCTCAGCAGAAGATATGAGCTCCAGTCCTGCTGCCCAGAGGGTCCTGGGCAGGATCTGATGGGCTGTGGTTGCAAGCAGTGCTCTCCTTGATCTCATCTCACATCCTGGTGAAGGTCCCTTCCCCTCACTCTCTGCATCCTTCCCAGCTCAAGGCTGTCCTACCCTTTCCTGAGCCTCCTATCCAAGGGACACAATCTCCCTCTCCTCCTGCCACTTGTCCTCCCCTCTTCCCAGGGTCAAGACCAGGCATGGAGATGATGCGCTGGGAGATAGACAAGAATTTCTGCTGCTAACTGGGGATTTCACCACTTGGAAGACTTACATGATGCCCGGAGCCATCAGGCATAACATTTCCAGTAGAGGTAGGGACATCCGGCAGCTCTCATCGCTTATGTCCAAGAAAGTCACATCAGCCTTCAGCTAGAAGAGGTATGGGCTGCAAAGGTGCCTGGCGAGAGCAGGAGGGCCATCCTACAAGGGCAGTTATGCAGCCAGTTAAAGCGAAGGCTGAGGACAGAAGAAACTGCTAATAAACTCACTGATGGTGTGAAACTTTGGGTGAGGAAGAGCAGCTATTCAAGCTCAGGTACAGTGCTGCATACCGTTAGACGGACTTGAAGATAAATACAGTGCAGAAGGGCCCTGAAATAACTGTGCAGATGGACTCTATGCAGCTCTCCTGCGCAGTTACAGGGAAGCCCAGCAGCCTGTGCCATTCGGAAATATTAACAAGATTTTTTTCGGACACATTAAGAAGTTAGACTTTGGCACACGTCTGGGACAAAGCTTTAAACCATTTTGGATGCGCGGCACCACCCAGCTCTTCAACACCTGGCATGGGTTCCTTTTCCTTTGTATTCACAAGGACAGGCTTCTGCTTTAGTGTTCCCTTAATGTCCGATCTGCCTTTCACAGACTAACTCTGCAATGTGATGAGAGGCACTGAAAAAACCAAATGCCGTAGCAAGCAATGCGTTCTCAGCAGCCACGTCCACACAAACTAAGAGCACTCAGCCCCCTGCAGCCGACGCTATTCAATCGTTTGCGCTAAGAGAGGAGGTAAAATAGTAAAACCCTTAAAAAAAGTTGTAGGAATTGCCAGAGAAACAACTTTTCATCTCAACACACTGCTCTTTGATACTACACTTGCCCTTTTTCAAGCTTGTCCCAGTGCAAAAAGCTTTTAAAAAAAAAAATCATTTTCAGCTCAAGGACCGGAGATAAGTAGTTTACTCATTTCAGTTTCTTTTCAAAAAAGATGCATTGTTTTCCTTTCCAGTAACTTATTTGTTTCAAAATAAATACCATTTATATTCAGACAAGACTATTTCCTGCTCCCCTTTTGAGTCAGCACCTCTGTGTGTAGCACCGCAATTATTTCCGCAGTGACACACTTGTGATTTCAGTTGCATGGTGTGCTGGGTTGGATGCCAGCTGGATCACCAAGAAACTAAGGAGAGTTTTACGTAGGGATAAGGTGCTGGTTATTGGTAACGAGTAAGAAGAAGAAAGGGGAGGGGATGCTTTTCCCATCCACCTCCTGCATCCTCCCTTCTGGAGATTTTGTCTCCAATTTTCTCCCCTTGCCTTGGGGTCCCTTTAAAGGGATGTAATTGATATAGTCACTGAAAATAATGGAATTTATAGCCCAGGCTCAACACTATAAATTTAGCTATTACATTCCTGATTGGAAAATGAAGAACAAAATGAATTGAGACAGAATATTTGTCTTAACAATTGTCTCTTTTCTATGCTGTATGTATTTAATACATCTATGTGTATATATGCGTGAATATATATGTACACATACATATAACCATATTTAGCAAAGGGATGTTTTTATTTAGCAAAAGGATGTTTGTTTGATTTTTTTTTTCCCCCTTCTGAAATGACCACATCAGCACGAACCCGTGGCCAGGCAAGCTCACATTAAGAAGGCATCTGCAACAGAGCAACAAGGTGAATTTCCCATACCGGAGCTGTTCGATGGGGAAAGAGCCAAACTTTGCATAACCCAGACACGGTAACAAGCAATTGCAAAAAGTACATGGCTGCTTCTTTGGGCTTTTGGCTGTTTTTCAGGCTTATTTCATTTCCAGCCAGAAAAGTAAGAGCTGAGCCAGCACTTCTCTGCTCAAAGCCATTGCCCTGAGACTCCGATAAGGTTTCCCACTGAAACCTTCCCTCTTCTCCACTCCTCCCCTCCCATCCCTGCTCCGACTTCTGCTGTTTGGGGTTGGGCTAGCCCAACGTCATCTCTATCCCGCTGTGAATGCACCACCAAAAAAAAAAAGTGCAGGTCCAGGCTGTGATCATTTGTCATTTAGATAGAGTCTATGATATGAACCATGGCAAACACTGTAATGACTAATTTCAAACATTTATTACAACACTTGAGAGACTTGAAAGCTCTCCCTGCTCTTGATTTTAATAAATGCAGTCTTGAAGCAGCTGCTTATCAAAGTGACACAAATTGTGTGGTAAATAGATTATGGCACAGCTGAAATACTGGAAAATGAGATCAGAAATGCTACTATCTTGCATTTAAGGCTTTGTAAGATGCTCCGATCAAGCGGATTCCAGAAAAGTGGCACAGGCAGAGCTGGTGGAAGTGGGAAGAAGCCAAGATGCCAGGGGATCAACACAGGGCCAACCGGCTGCTTATCATTCACCTATTTGCATATGTACGATTTCTTGCACATTAACAAGTTTGTACACCAAAGGGCTGGGGAAGAGCTACCAACAGTCCTTGAAGTCATCATTTTAGTGCCAAACCGAGATACAAGACCGGCTTCATCTGGAAAGGAGTTATCACACTAGCAGCAAGGCTTCCTCATGCTGTTCTCTGCTCCTCAATCTCGTTGTCTTCATGCAATAAGTATAACTCTTATCAAAACTTACCAACAGTACTGAAAAGGGAAATACTTTGTCTTTTTGGCAAATTGCATATAGATTTCAATATGCATAAAAATTAAAAGCTGAATTAATATTTGTTTTCCTAAAGTTCTAAAAATTGAGACAAGAGCTCCATTTTTGGAATATGCTTTGACCAAGAAAATTGGTGAAAATCTGGAAAACAGTTGTTTTGTTTTTAAAAAGCTTTCCCAAAGGGCACAGAGAAGGGAAGTATAACAAGCCACATTTTTCAGCCAGCCACGCCGGGACTCTGTAGGCCAGCTGGTAAAGAGCCTTAAACACAAGAGAGGAAAACTGGCTTGGAAATGTAAGAACGTTTTCACCAAAACAGGATTCATTTTTAGAATCAGCTGCTGCCAATTGTTTTTAGGGTACAAAGATAAAAAAGGACCAGGTACCTGATATTACAGGATTTCTCAATCAAGATAGCAAGCACCATGGGTCTGAATGTATTTAGAGCTCCCTTTTCCTACTGAAGCAGCCAGGCCAAATTTGCCTGGGAAGGAAATGCACCCAGTTTCAGTGAAATGGGAAGTACTAGAATTTGGGGGTTCAGCTCAACTCAATCCAAATGGCACAGTTATCTTCGAGGTCACTCACAACAGCCTAGCATTGCGCAAACGCTCACGTGGCAGGATATGCACTCCGACTCAAAGCTCCTTTAGGCTAAATTTCAAGTTCCCCTGGGTCACTGGGCACTGAACTAGGAGCAAGAGCTGTCTGTAGAGACACTGTTGGCCACAGCAGTCGCCACTTGGATGATTTAAATTTGATGGAGAGAATAGCCCCCACTGTGTTAATTTTGGAGGATCTTTCCTAAATCCCCATGGCAATGCCTCTTTGCCTCTTTATGCTCCGTTCGTTTGAAAAGATGCTGGCTAAGAATAAGGCTGCAAGTTTTGAATATACAAAACAGGAATATTCCCCATCAGATATTCTTTGCTTTATTCATATGATTGACACTCTTGCTATGGTTCTTGCACATCCAAGGAAATGTGTTTACAGTATCATCAACTGAAAAGAATTGGATTCCCACGTTGCGACTCAGGGGATTTTCTGTGGTTTCTATCAAACACAGTGACTCTGGTAGTAGAGGACTACTTTAATAAGCACCTACATTGCAGTTTCATATTAGAATACACAGTTAAAACCTGAAGAGGGAAAAAAATACACCTGCTTTCAGTCTCCCTTCAGGAGAAACTCCAGAAATCTGGGGAGTGGGGGAAAACAAATTCCTCCCAAATGCTTTAAGTTCTCTCCTGTATTTCTTTTGCCCTTGATGCTGGGGAACTTCCATCCCCAGCCTTGAAAGATCTCTCTGGCTGCACACACCAAGGTATGGGAAAGGCTGGCAGAGCAGATGGGAGCTCTGCAGCAGCACTGCATCTTCACTACAGCCTCGATCACTGCTCATACTGAGAGTGAAGCAGAAAGGGGAGAGAGCAACTTCTTGCGCTCCAGACCCTGTAAGACCGGTGTTACGGACACCTTCCTGGGGGATAAAGTTAATGTACAAAGCAGCTGCTTGGAGCACACAGATTCCTCATCCGGAGCATTTCCCCTCCTGCTGCAGTACCGGTGCGAGCAGGAAACACGTTAGAGACTTGGCAGGTACCAGCCTGTGCAGCGCACGCGTCATCAGCTTTGCCCACTACTGTGAGCAGTTGTCTTACAAGACGTAGGCAGTTGGTGGCGTTCAGCACGGACGAGGTACGTGTGGCACAGGACCGGGCAGCTGAGCCCACTGGCGATGCCTCCCCTTCTCCACTGCCTGGGGACAACGAGCTCTGGACTCATCGCACTGATAGACGTGCCAGAAGGATCTGGGCGTCGTTGAGCTGGATACGCGCTAGGGATTGCACATCCCCTTGCCTACATGAGACACAGTTCAAAGCGCGGCTAGTAGGGTTTGGCCTGGGACAACCTGATTTTTCCTCTATGCGCAATTCCTTTGGCCAGAAAACTACTTGTCTCATTCCCAATCGATGTCCCCAAGCAAGACAACACACATTCAGTGGGGACGGCTGGGAAGAGTATGAGCCCTGGAACTAAACAGGGACCGGCTTGGCACTATAAACATCCTGCGAGGACGCAGAGTTTTGCTTCCAGTTGCCTTACAGCAGAGCAGTGGGAGCCCCACACCCTCCACCCAGCCCAGCACTGGGAGCTCTCATTATTTCCAGCCAAGAACCACCCCGGGCTTTTCAGCCCTGACATACGTGATATGGGTCCCGTGGCCTTATATAGGATTTTCATGCTCAGTCAGGGAATTTAGGTACCCTAGCAGTAACATCACCCCAAATACACACCAGCACTCTGGAGGCTTTCCTCTCTTACTGCTTTATAGCCTATAAACAGATCAGGCTTTTTTGTGTGACACAAAACCACGGCTACTGTTGTGTGGTAGAGGAGCTGCTCTCAGAACAAGTGTAACTCGGCCCAAACCGTAGTTTCAGCAACTTTCATCTATAAATCACACGCCACCCTTAGGTGGCAGGTAACCGTCACCCCCTCGATGCAGAGGACTGCAGCACACGGAGGTGCTCAAATCGCCACCTCTGCGGAAGGGCAGAGCTGGAAGCTCAGGTTTCCCAGCTCTCAGCGCAACCAGCTCCCGTTTGCTCTTCACGTTCTTCGTTCCCAAGTCATAAACAGAGGTGGCATTTTTGACAGGTATTTCAAGCTCTTGCTGGGTTTGCTTTTTCCGTTTAAGGAGTCGTTGGCAACAACCCGCCCACGTCTAATTCAAACGAGGAACTTATTTGCTACCTGCTGCCCACTGCCTCCGTGCTCGTGCGGGTCCCCAGCCCGGCGCTGCCCGTCACAGGGTGGGCTTCTGAGCGCAGGCAGCGAGGCTGGCAGGAGCGACAGCGCTGGGATAAGGAGAGAGAAGCTCACACCGAGACGTAGCCATGGCAACACGCCTTTGCAGAGCAGGAGGCATATCTGCCAAGGCCCGGAGATTTGCCATTTGATCGCATGGATTTCCATGCTCTGGATGCGATCACATCACAGAAAATCCAGGTCAGGCTCGATGCCTTGAATAATTCTTTACCCTCAAGGGGCACAGAACTGATGTAGGAAGCTGTGTCTCATGGAGGATATGGTAGGATTAAACAGATTATCTTTTTGGCCAAAAATAAAGGTGAGCCGGGCAAATTAAGAGACACCCAGTTCTGCTCTTATCGCGCGGGAGGCGGCAGGGGAGCAGCAGAACCTCAGAGCTGTGCATGGAAATCTGCATTTTCTGGGCAGGATGTAAAGCAAAAGTCTCTAGAGCCAGGGTACAATCATTCTAACTAAAAATCCCATCCGGTCTTCCTCTTCACCTTGTCACTGTTATCCAAAGTCAGGAGTAACCACATTTCCAAACTCACAACAGTCACAGCATCAGTTTCTAGCTTTTCGCCCACGGCTGCCTCTGAACAACCCGCCTGGGCTGGGCAGGCTCCTGGCAGGTTTGTCAAACCACCGGGGCAGACCTTCCCCTGGCCCCCAGCAATCACCAGCAGCCACAGAGGTGACAGCCCCGGCAGCCCAGTGCCCACCCAGCAGCAATCATCCTGCTCTGGGGAGCCAGCATCCTCCCCCTGCACGCAGAACCCCTCCTGCAGCCCTCTGCAAACACAGGGACCAGGAAAAGAGCAGAGCTACAGGGTGCCAGAGGAGCAGCCTGCACCAGCACGTGTTGCGATGGCAAGGAGAACGTGGAGCTCTAAGAGGCAAAGGCAAAGCAAGGAGAGAGAGAGAGAGACCACAAAATCTTCAGGGCTTCAGGAGATTTGTGGCAAAGCCTGGGATGAAAATATTCTCTCTTGGGTTCTGCCATGAACCAGACCTCCAGACTAGCAAGGGCTGTATTTGCTCTGATGTGTGCCTGTGCAAATCATGAAAGCCAGGTCTGAAGCCCAGAGAGAACAGGCAGCTTGACAGCAAACAGCACAGAGCGAGCGAAGAATGTGCCAAGCATTTTGATTTGAGCAAGTCTGCAAGAACTGCTGTAAAATCCACGCGCCTCTTTGGGTCTGTGGAGAGAGAAGAGGGGGAAGAGCCAGAGCTCCGCATGGCATTGCTCAAACTTCTTTGCTCTGATGTAGTCTCCACTGCCTGATCCTGGGACAGGACAGCGACAGAAGAAACCACAGCTCCACAGAGTGGCTTTACAGTGGCTGTGATCGTGTGTGCGCTCAGGGTCTAAGGAAAAACAAACTCAGGTGGAAATAGGAGTCTCATCTGAGTCAGAACTTGGCTGTGTTGGGGGGAAAAAAAAAAAAGAACCAAAGGCTTATTTTACATTTTGAAGATATTTTTCTCACTTTTATGCTAGCAAACCTGAAACCACTAGAAATCTGGATGTTCCTCACCTGGCACCTTTAAAAGGAGTGTACCCTTCCCTCAGTAGCTCCAGGGCTTTAACCTTTTGAAAACAACAGATCCCAAGATCTTGAAAGGAAAAGCCAGCAAGGCAGAGATCATCCTCCATTAGAGCAGGAACAGAGAGGGAGGAGGGATTTATCCCAATGATACGAATCTTTTGGAGAGGTTTAATTCGCTCCCATGTCAGGTCCTTTCCTTCCCGCCCTCCCCACCCCCAGCTCCCTCTGAACCAGTCTTCCTGTCCCTTGCTTTTCACCTCTGTAGGTTTGAGCATGAGATAAACATGCCCTAATTATTTTCCTCTTGCACAGCTGAGCCCTGCAGCCCTTCATTTCCTTACCTGAATGCTCTCGCTTCAAGTGGGTTATATACAACAAAGCCTTTCGAGTATATTTGTTGTGCAGCAGAACTCAGGTGTCACACAAGCATCTCGAAACCCTCTTTTCCCCAGCACAGACTAATAAGGGACATGGATTACTCGGACTTCTTACAGTCCAGAGGGCCAAAAGACTAAGAGAGGGAAGAAATAGGGTCACAGATCCTCTTGCCTTCAGACAAATAGCACAGATTCCTCTCCGGTTGACAGACATTAAAACTTGCCTTCAATTTTGTGCTCAGTTTTGCAGAGGGAGATGAAGAGCTTGGTTGCATTGCAACTGCCTTGACATAACCATAATATCCTCCATGCTAGCAGGCACCTTGTTGGCAGCTCCTGCAAAGGTCAGGGAGCAGTGAGACAGCCACTGCACCCTCTGTCCCATGGGTGACCCTAGGAGAGGCTGGCTTCTGCTCTAAGCCAAGGCAAGTCAGCACAGCTGGGCAGTGCAAGGGAAGCTGGTGCTTCTGCTGCGTTTGCTACATCATTCTCAGCACACTTTAACAAGCGCTGAGATCCCAAGTCTCCCGTCAGGACTGCTGCCTCATTGCACCGAGCGCAGATCACCAGCACAAAGCTCCACCAGGCAGGCACCGTGCCCACTTTCACATACCAATACCAAGCGCAGCATGCAGGCAGGAAGGGGCACTGAAGGTCAGCAGACATCCAAACCTTGCTTTAGGCAGGTAAAGTATAGTAGGAAAAATCATTGCCTAGAATATCCACTTGAATACAGGTCTTTAAACTGCTTCTGTGTCAGTCCTAGGTACAGAGCCCAAAAGGTGGGACATACTGGTCAGCACAAAGTAACTCTCTCAACCATCGGACCCTCAGGAGCCCGGAGGTAAGGGCACAGCGAGGTAAGTGGCTCGCCTGCTTACACCACGTAGGAACATGCAGACCCTCCATAGCGATTCCCCAAGTCCTCCCTTTCCTTGCAGAGTCCTGTTTCAAGACGACTTCTTCATGAGGTCAAGAAAGACAACCCCACAAACCACGGAGGCTGCAAAGGTCCTGCATTAATGGTGCCACTAATAGTGATGTCACGCCAGGGTTGTTACCAACGGATTAGTTCTGCGACCAAGGACAGAGGCCACCATGACTTGGGCCGCCAGGTAGCTCGGCCGTAGCCCCTGGTCTGGGACCGCATTAGTATGGCAGAGAGCTGTGGGAGGGAGCTGCTCGGCGCAGTGGAAGTCTACTGGCAGCTGGCCCTACAGCCCAGCCAGACATTCAGCTGCTCCTCATCCTGTAACAGCAGCATGGAAACCTGTCATCCCCCAATCCCGCTGCCAGACGTCCCTTTCCATGTCCTGTTTCTCCCAACCCTGTGCAGATTTTGCAATGTGGCTTGTAAGATCAAAAAGGTTGGCTGGGCTTTGACTCAGCCACCCTCTGCTTTGAACTTCTAATTCTTTTGCTAATTCTGAGCCTAGTACTAAAATGCTCTGAGCACTCCTAAAACCTTCCCCAGGAAAAAAAAAAAAAAAAAAAATCAAGCTGCAAAACGTCTCCCAGGATCTATTCCCCTGTCAGAAATACGCTAACCTTTCCCAGTAACCAAGAGCAGAGCTTGTCTACTCGTTTGCAATTAAGTTCCTGAGCTAATGAAGCTGCTTTAAAAAGCAAACAAACAAAAAAACCCCACAAAAAAAACCCCAAAAAAACCCAACCAACAATCTCAGGTCAGTCTAAATAAGAAATATTGTACCTCGCAGTCCCAGTGCATCTTGTGGCAAACAGCTGTGCATGCTTTCAGCTTTGACAGCAGAAAAGGTGTGATTATTTATTTATTACATGAATGCAGAGAAGCTTCAGGAGTACGAGACGGCTATGCTGTAAGGGAGCTGGAACTATAGAGAAGAGAAATGACATTCAGCTGGAACCTGTAATTATAAAAGAGGACGTTGGCCATATAAAATGCAATTTTGTAATGAATACTTATGCATTAGCTTTTCTTCGAGATTAAAAGTACACAATCGAATCAAGGACAAAGCGGAGCTTGCCCTCAAGGAAAGACAGTTTGGAAGACAAATGCAATTATGCCACTGCCATTTGCAATGCTACAGAAAGTGGCTGAGGAAACCTCATGAAAAAAAAGTCTTAGAGAAAAAACTATCTGGAAAAAATTTTGCTCCTGATTTCGATCTCTCCTTTCCCTTAACAAGGGAAGGGATCTTTGCTGCTAGCTACAGGCTCACGTAAACAGGGTCTTGCCAGCTAACATCTGCTCCTGACGCACGTTACCTATCTCAGATCAGCAAACAACCATCTTCCCTCTGCTTTTCTTCTGAACAATGTTTATGCTGCAAGAACCAGATCTGATCTGCAAAAGCAAAATTTTAATTAAGTGCCTCACCAGGAAAAACCCTCTAATTTTAGCAACTGGTCCATGGCACACTCTGATTTCCTTACGTTCTCCCATCCCTCTGCCCATGTCTCTGCACTGTGTGAGCCCACAGTCCTTCAGGACTCTCTGCTTGTACAGAGGTGCTGCACCACAGGACCCCAAACTTCCCAGGCATCCGTCGAGCCATTGGTGTGTGTCACCAGTGCCTGAAATGCCGATTCCCTGAGCTTGGTGCTCTTTACTCAACAAGCAAGGAATGACAAGGTGTTAAGCAACAGAAGTTGTATTTAAGGCAAACTTTCTTTTTTAGCCAATTAGATCAATTTTACAATCTGCAGAAGGCACCAAGGTTAGAGGGTAGCTGCCAGCACTGCTCAGGCACGGATCGTCTCGATCGCTTATTAAAATTCTGCTTGTTAACTGGTGAGAAGAGATGCATCCAAAATGACCTCACATTGCCAAGAAACCCATCGAATGATCTCCACAGCTAAATGGAGCATTTGCACAGAGTCTCCCCAACAGAAAAACTAAACCCCCAACACCCCCCCCAACCCAAAATATCGCAGCAAACCCCCCAAACCTTTTCTGGAATATACTACAGATTATCCATGACCATAGTTAATAGAGGGGCACTGTTGGGTTCACAGCTACAGCTTTCCAAGAGCAAACCCCAGATCCTCAGCAGGAGGCTCAGTTTGCAGCAAGCCATCACCGCTTGGCTCAGCGAGGGCTTTACTGCAGGATGTGCAGTGCCCAGCTCAAACCAGCCTCCCCAAAACAGCCGGCGCAAACAACCACCCTGCAACAACAAAACCACAAGTACAGGCTACGCACATCGGACTCACGCGATCGACTGACACTAATGACAAACCAGCGAGCTGCACTCAAACGGTGGGAAAAAGCCCCGTAGCACACCTCTGATCATCATAACCTTCAACCCTGAGCTGTCCCACAGCCCGAGTGCTCAGCAAAACCCCCCAAATTACCAGTCAGCGATGATGCACAAAGGGACTCGAGGGGGAGGGAGGGGAGGGATTGCAGGGAGAAGACAGACTCCCAAAACCAGCACATGGGGGTTGAGGGACGGAGGA